>JAVSCE010018747.1:0-531135 GCA_032199065.1 Smutsia gigantea | reverse complement strand
ATTTATCTTATATGCAATGAAGTCAGCACACACTTAGCATGTGAAGTCAGAACACATCTGGGACGTAGAACACATTTAGTCAGCAATAGAAACACAAAAATGAAAAATACAGTCATCTTAAATATCCTCAAGAAACATCATGTCCTTTGGGAAAGGTATTTTATCACCAAATTTCAATAATGGGATGTGTGTCAATAAAATATAGGACACACCAGTTAGTGCTGAACTCCACGAGCATGCGGTACCGCAGAGGGTGAAGTGAGGTCTGACTTACTGGAGGCTCACTGAGGGGAAAGAGGAGAAACTGCTGCCAGGCTGCCTGTACCTTTTCTGATCATCAAGTTGACCTGCTGCTTGAAGCTGCTTTTCCTCAGAGTTCCTGCTGACTCACATACAGACCCCAATCATATTTCCAGATTATATTCATGATACATAGGAAAAAAAATACCAACGGTTATGTTTGGAAGAATCATTTTACAGTTTCTTCCACTAGCCAGTACCACCCTGAGCACTGCAGATGGCTCCAGAAACGCCCTGGGAGTGTGGACAGGAGACGAGAAAGTGCTGAGAAGAGACAGGTACATTGACAAGATTATTATTAATGTTGATTTTTCTAAAGAATGAGAGTCAAGATGTGTACTTGAAGCCATAGAGGATGTACCGAGTTGGAAATCAGAACTGATAGATTGGAAATGAGATGTAAATAACTGGTAAATTAAGTGCCGATGACCCTAGGTCTTTATGCCCTGTTTTCTATACCTGCAGCCAAGGCATGCAGAAAGCATTACAAGAGACTGATTATATGGAAGATGAGATGGTATCTTCATGATGTGTGTATTTCAATAAACATTCCATCCAACAGTATCCTTCGGAAATCATGTTTCTTACAAGAATTTAGCTTTTGTCAAATAATGCATGTAACAGGAATGGATCTTCATTCATGTTCAGATGAATACCTCCTTGGGCCAATTTCCTCCCTCACATTTGATCAAGAATTTTGATTGCTCACTCAAATGTAATCTCTCTCTGTGATCATGAAATTTCCATGTAAATTATTAGATTTTAAGAAAAATCTCATTATGTAAAAATATATGTGGTCTTAAGGTGAGCAACTGAAGTCATTCCAGTGGCTCTGAAAGGCAACGTGGATAACCTTCTATGACAGCATCGGGCTGGCTGTCCCTTCTCTGCATGTTCCTCGGGACCTGTAAGCTCTGATGAATTCCACTGCCACAGGTGGACAGGCCTCAGCATCTGTGGCACAGAAATAGGAGCATAGCTGTTGCAGACTGTAACTGATGCAGAGGCTTGAGAAGATGAATTTACAAATTAAAAGTTAAATATAAAAGGGATAATTTTATTGGTAACATTTCAAAACTCAACTCAAAATAAATTTATCATTATTTCACAATAAGGACTCTATATTAGATTCAGCAATATATTGATACTGATAGAGAAAAAATTATCAGCGAATTTGGTATGGAAGGTGAAATGTACCTCCAACAGAGCTCTCAAGATTTCAGAGCAGTGGGTGTGCAGGATTTGGTTTTGCAATCACTGAATGCCCAGGAAAGTGGTAGTGTGATGGGAGGGCTCGTTTATGTACATATGTATATATATGTAAGCATATATGTAAAAGTGTACTGATGGACTTCTGGGTCTACTGAGTCTCTACAAAGATTCTAAGACTCTATGTGAACATTGGACCTAGATAAGGAAATACTGGTTTAGAATATACATAAAATACACATTTAGGATTGTATGTTCACATGTGTTTCTCCCTTATATAAGAATTTGAACATTTAAATAACTGCATAAATAACAATGACTTTTTTGTTAGGCATACAACATGACTGATGTTTGAAAATATCATTTTTGTGACATACCTGCGTATTTACTGAAGGCATCTCTTAAGGATTCTTTGACTTTCTCATTTCGGAGACTGTAGATGAAAGGGTTCAGCATAGGGGTTACAACGGTGTTCAGCACTGTGGCAAATTTGTTGATATTCATTGCACGGCCCTTTTTTGGACGAACATAGAGGAAAATGGAGCTCCCATAATAAAGTGTAACCACGGCGATATGTGAAACACAAGTAGAGAAAGCCTTCCGCCGCCCCTGAACAGAGGGGATTCTAAGGATGGTAATGACAATATACGTGTAAGACACTCCCGTCAGGAGCAAGGATCCCAGGAGCAACAGGGCAGAGAAGACAAAGTCGGCCAGCTCAGCCAGGGAGATATCCGAACAAGCCAGCTTTAGCACAGGGGCTCGGTCACAGAAGAAGTGATGGATTTTGTTTGGGCCACAAAAGATTACAGGGGCAGTTAAAATGGATGGCACCAACATTGACAGAAAGGCACCCACGTAGGACCCCAAAAGCAGCAATATGCACGTCTGCTTGTTCATGATCATCACATACCTCAGGGGGTTACAGATGGCGACGTATCGATCAAAGGACATGACGGCCAGGATGAAGAATTCTGTGGATCCCAGGAGGAAGTAAAAGATGGACTGAGTGAGACATCCTGAAAAGGATATTGCTCTGGTGAGGGAAAACGTGTTGGCCAGCATCTTCGGCACCACGGTGGACGTGATGGCGACTTCCAGGAAAGAAAGATTGGCGATAAAGAAATACATGGGGGAATGCAGACGGTAGTCCCCACAGACCAACAGGACAATCATGCTGTTTCCAATCAAAGATGTCATGTACATGAGCAGGAAGGCAGAGAAAAGAAGAATTTCTACCTCTTTCTCATTCTGAAATCCGAGAAGAATGAACTCAGTGACTTGGGACTTGTTTCTGTGATCCATAATGTCCTTACTTCCACCTGGCATAACAGAATGAATATTTATGGTTAATCCTTTCATGGTGGTCCTGTATATGCCCTGCCTATGTCCACTGACTAACTTCTGTTTCCAGTGAGGGATGTTAATGCAGACAAATGGTTACATCTTCAATGCATAAAGAGATCCTGAGATGAACTGTACAAAATTTAAGCGGTGAGATTCACTCATTACAGCAGAATCAGTACCACACCAAGGCTGAGACAACCACCTTGGGAAACCCTCTGGGACACCTCTAAGTGGATTCAAGCCATGTGAAACAGATCCTTAAAAGTGTCTCTTTGGGGTGATCCCTTATCACCTGTCATTAATCCATTCAGAACATAATGACTGCTTTTCAGGGTGCTAAGAGTTACAATGAAACCTAATTCTACATTAATTTTTATGTTCAAGGGCATTCTTCTAAGCTAACCATATTATTTTATAGGTGGAATAAAATTATTTAAAACTAAGTGAGCATCAGTACATCATAGGCATTTTTCCAAAAGCTCATGACTCCTAACTTGCTTGCTCCAACGTCTACGTTGTTACATTAACTTCTAACAATATAAAATCAGCCTCATGCAATGTTTGTAAGAAATCAGGATCCATAATGAGTGAGATTATGCCATGTCTCATATGGATAAGGAAAAGGGTGAAACATGACTTCATTTATCACTATTGACTGCGTTTATCTCAGAATACAAACAGAGAGAGCAAAGGCTCAACAAAATGTGTGGAAATACTGCACTTCTGGATTTTGATTAGCTGAGAGAACAACCCCTTCATGCTAGAATCTGTGGGCCAGAAACGCAGAACACAGAGGCAAAGTTTGCAGAGATGGGACATTACTACTTCCTTACCAGCTGATTACTTGGGAGTCTGTACATTGCCCCCCATATCTAGGTGACTGAAGGCAAGAACACAGGTTAGGTTCTAAGATATATTTCCTACCCCATATTACAAGGTACATTAAAGTCTGATACAAGAGGTTTCAGAGAGCTAAGTTTTGATAAGTGGAGTTTTATTGTCTTTTTAATATGGATTTATAGGTGAGACTTGGAGAGTGTGTCAGAGTTTTTCAATCTCATAGAGGTTCAGTGATTGAAATGGAACAGTCTCCTGGGTCTTCTGACTTATTTGCTGTAGTTACTGGCTCAAAATATGGATTTCTTCTTTTATTTATTTATTGTACATTTACTGCTTAATGAGGATGGGACCAAGGATACAGAAGAATCTCTGACACACACAATTAAAGATGTAAAGGGAAAATTAATTCAGTTTGGATCCAAGTTGGTGTTTTCTGTGATTCCTTATAATAAACTTTTGGAATCCTATCACACAACTAATTATTTTCATTACTGAGACCTAAAATTTTCAACATGGTGATGCTGTGTGAAGGTTATAATCATATTGTTATGCTGAAGTAAAGAAAATGTGATGATATTGGTGGAGAAGGCAAAGATGTTTCGGACTAAGAGGTGTTTCTGGGACATGCTTTTCCTTAGTTAAATAAAAGGTGTTTGACTATGAGCAGATGTTGAGCATCTTGAAGGCACTAGGAGAAAGGCAGAAACTCATCCATCAGGTGAAGACGTAAAAAGCCTACAGCATTAACTACTACATTTTGCATAAGGCTATGACTAAGGGAAAGGAGGAGGAGAAAGAAAAGGAGGCCATCACAGTATAGAGAGGATTAAAAAAAAAGAGAAATGGGAGCAAATAACCCCAGTTGTAGAAGAATATTGTCATATTTCTACTTGCCTGCTGAAGGATACCGCAGAAGATGTATGGACATTCACAGGCATGTTTTCAGGACTGAGAAGAGTCTCTCTGCCTATGGTTGCATGGTTTGGATGGGATCCATAGTTGGAATCACTTCTGTGGATCAGTTCCTTCTTCTGAAAGCCTCAGAATGTTGGGAAACAAAGAAATGAAGAACCGAGCTGTGCCCTAGAACAGTTTATAGTGACGTTGTCCAGGAATGATGGCTCCTCTCCCTGGGCCTCGTAGGAAAGACTGTCGAGGTGATGATGTTTCTGTGTTCCGTCCCTGAGACAGTGCAACTTGTTACAAGGATTAAAGCCTGGTCTGTCACTGCTGCTCCCCGGGAGGCAGGGCTCTGCTGGATCAGTGGTCTGCAGGGAATAAATTATAAAGCCAATTATAATCAAACAAGAAGTAAAAGTCCTGCAAGTGTAGCAAAGTGAGGAGAAAAACTTCTTCCATAAAACATGCATCATCCCCCCACCCCACACAAAAAAAAGAGCAACTCCTACTGTGTGTCTTGGTCCACAACCAATTATGAAAAGTATATGGTGTGATTTATTGTTACCGAGTTAGGAGCCAAGTCATCTTCTTCACCATCATCATCATTAGCACCAGGATATGTATTTATTGAATATTTATGTATTTGGCACTTTGTTAATATTTTACATATGTTATTCTCTCTCTTACCCCTGTCACAAAAACATGTGATAGGTGATATTATTACTGTAATTTATGGTATTTATTGCATAGGTTTAATAAAGACAAAGTATATAAAGTGATAAAAATTCTCTAAAATATGAATTTATATATTATAAAACATTATTTTAAAACAAATTACTAACACTTACTGAGTGCTATATGCATATTCTCACTCACTGAGACACTGAGGTAGGATCCCTGCCATCAGAGGCTTAAATTTAGTCAAGCATGAAAAAAACACACAAGTAAGAAAACAGTACTTTTTACAAATACGTTAATTCCTATTTGTTAATATATAGAGAAGAAATATATCCCAATACATTAGGGGATGTTTGAATAATGCTCCCAAAAGAACATTCCATGAAAGCAAATTATCTTTTTTACAGATCATAGAAGTGATTATAGAAATAAGATGTACATGTGAGTTAACCAATCAATATAAGGACGGTTTCCAACTGTGCATACCTCTGGACTTTTATTCAGATAAAAACTCAGAATAATCTGTTTCAACCTTGGGTGTTTACTAAGCTATCCTTGTCAAATTATGTTTTTATTTTGTTTTTTTGTTTTTAGCCTGTAGGGTGAATTATAAAATTTTGGCAGCCTTTCATGATTTTTTTCTGTCTCTTTAAAGTCCTTACATTCTGTCTCCTTTCCCTCACTCTCCTTCTCTACTTGACTTTGTTTACTTCTTTGTATGCTGTAGGATAATTTTCAAGAAACAGTTAAATAATCTATTTTCTCTCTTCCTGACATTATCTGAAAAAAATCCTTTCCTCTATAAACATGACCATATCATTAGCTACAGTATCCTCTAAGCAAATCCATTATAGGTTTATTGTATCTGTAACAACCATAAAACTTGCTTTATCTGTAATATCAGTTTTCCAAAATAGGCTAAATGTTAAGTTGAATCTGGAATGGTGTCTGCCCTATTGATGTTATATGTGAAACACTGAACCCATTGTCTGTAAGCCTGTATCAGCGAAGACAGTATAAAAGGATTAATGAGTGGATGCATAAGTTTTAAAGGAAAACAGTATATTAGGAAAGAAAATCTAACTATTCTGTAAATGTTTAGCTTTAGGGACATAAAGAACTGGTAAGTGTGCATTTGATGTTTTCAGGAGAATAAATAATTTTGGAATTTATGTCAGACTAGGAAGGTCAGAGTTAAAGGTTTTGAATTTATGGACATAGAGTAGATTACCAAGGAGGAGAGGATGATGGAGGAGAAGATAGAGTTCAGAGGAAAAATTTTTTTAATGCGGTTCAGTATAAGGAGAATTATTTGAAAGTGTCAATGCCACAAAAAAGTAAAATATTGGGAATTTTAAGAAATAAGCAAGATGTCATCATTCTTCATTCTCGAGTAGATTTAATGAACTAAATGATGATTTCAAATAACTTGCCCTCACTCCCATGAGGTAATAAAATATGTTTAGATGAACAAACTCCTTAAAATTACTTTCTAGTAATTTAGGATGTGAATTAAGGCTATAAACTACCAGGATTAGATAACTAGGAAACAGTGGGGCAAAAGGGGGAAAAGCTGGTTTCTTCTGTTTTGTTTTCATTGTGGTAAAGAAACTTGGTTATACATTTATGTTGTTGAGTATAATTGTGAGTAAAAGCAGAAAGTTTGAAATTATAAAAAACATATTTGATTGATAAAACCATTCCTTGTGGGAATGATCACAAAGATAGCAGATGAGGGGAATCAGCTTCCATTCCCTCATAAAGATCAACAATTAGACAGCTATCCATGAGTAAAAGTAGCTCTGAGTGAGATGCCTCACTGAGAAGCATTGAGACAGGGACTGTGGGTGTAGTCAGAGTAGAGGGAGGTCCTCTGGAAAAAGCAAGGCAGGATATTTGCAGTCAGATCAATGTAACTACATGCAAGGAAACCCCCTACCAAAACTCTGTGTTAAACGTTAAGCTCTAGAGTCATTCTTCAGTAAGATCAGTTAATGTTCCTCAGATAAAGAAGAGTAGCCCATGTTTTTATTATGCTAATCATTTGTAAGATTCACTTTAGCATGCTAAAAGGCCAAGGCCTATGTGCTGTCTTTCCTCTTTCAGATCTGATGGGGTGATTTTACAAACTGGGAAACTAATTTAGCATGCAGACCCAGCTGTAAACAACATATTAAAAGGCAAGAAAGATTCTACCTTAAAGATAAGATTGCATTTTAACACCCAGGAAATTTAAGAAGTAAGAATTTTAACTTACTCTTTAGCAAACAGACAATACCTCAGCCCACCTTGGGGGCTGGGCAGGCTGCCTTTTGATATGCTCCTAGACCAGAACTCAGGTGTCCCAGAGAGAAGTCGAGCAGGAAATTCCTTGTGTTAAGTTAATTCTAGATATTCAGACACCACTTAACAAGTCCACACCCCTAAGCCTTTTTCTCATGATCTCGAAAAATGCTCATCTGCCCATAAAACCCCTAGACAATGCACCACACCAGGCTCTCTTGTCCCCTCCTGGCATGAGCCAGAAGCTCATTACTCTCACTTTATCTCTAAATAAAAGCCTGTACCTTGCTCTCCTACCTTGAGTGTTTGTGAAGTTCATTCTTTGGCCTCATGAGCAAGAACCCCGTATCATCTTTGGGGGCTCGTCCTGGATAGCTTCGGAGGTGAGTATCGGCATCCAAGCCTGCCTGTTCTTTCACTGTCCTTATAGAAGGAAGCTGTCTATGGCACACAACACCGGGCACGTGTCAGCCACTTAAATGGGACTAGCCCGGCTGCCGATCTCAAAGTCTCAAGTGACAGGTTCCCCTGCGTCTCCCGCAGTGGATCCCCCGTCTCCCTTGGGAGCCAGGAATGTCACCTGAGTGGCGGCCAGGATTCACCTTCAGAGGCATCTCCTTGGATGTGAGGGACTGAGGAAAGCCGTGGGCAACTGTGAGAGTCTAGGCTGAGGCTACACTTCAGCAGCTTCTCAAAGGTCCGCGTGTCTAGAATCAGACCCCGACTGCCCAACTGGGTATCCATGAGGAGTGTCTCTCTTTCTCTCTCTCTGACTTCCAGCCTGCTTCTCCAGGCCATCCTGGCCTCTGAGTGAGGCAGGGGGCATTTCTAACTCTCTTCTAACTTCACCAATTTCACAGAACCCAATGCTCACCACTGCAAGGTAGGAGATCCACGCCTCGCTCTTATTCCTTTCTTAATACTGTACCTTTTTATCTCATCAAAATGTGTCTGGACACTCGTTAGCCACTTAAAAGACCATTAGCGTCGGCTACCAATCTTAAGTCTTGGGTGAAAGGTTTCCCGGTGTCAGCCGCTCCTTGATACCCTACCCCTGGATGGACGGGAATGTTGGGGAGTGGCTGAGCCAATTTCCTACTTTCCTATCCTAATCTGTGGACTCTGAGGGCAGACCGGACTAGTAGACTGTGGTCCTTGGATCTCGGCTCTGGCCGACTGATCCGATGGTGCTGAGTGAACCTCCGGCTAGGCTGTTGCCTGTGCAAGAGTTGCAGATGACCCCCCCAACCTCTTGTCTCACAGATCAGATTATAGTGGGTGAATAGCTAAATAATTCCCAGGCAGTAGCAGAAACTAGTGACTGAGTGTAGACCCCCCTCCATAACTGTACATGTAAATGGCTCCATTCTATTGATCTCCCTTCCTTGGAGGCAGTCATCCTGGGACTAGGCATTTCTTTTTCTGTGGCCCCAGAGAAGCAAAATGGACTTGTGACTCTGACCAAGGCTCAGGCAGTGCGAGGTCACACAGTCTCTGCACTTATCGGACAGGCAGGGCGTTCTCAAGGAAGGACTAAAGCTCCTGTAGAGAAAACTAGGATCCAGATTAAAACTCCCAAAAGGCATAAAGTGGGAGCACACATAAAGTAAAAGTCCCACTAAATCCAGAGCTCTGAGGTGACTCTTGCTCTGGATTAGTGCAAGAGGGGAATCAAGGCAAGGTGCAGACCATGCTGGTAATGAGTGGTTAATTCCAGTAGGCCAGAAGAGGAGGTGACTGACCACGGTCACCTAGGCTCCAAGGTGAGGGGACGCCCTCACAGAGAGAGGCCAATTAGGTGCTGGTCACCCATCTTTCTCTCTCTTCCAGATGGGAGCAGCCTCTTCAAGTTTAAAGCCAGACACACCTCTGGCATGCGTTCTGAAGAACTGGGAGCAAGTCGATCCCCAGACCCTGAAGAACAAGTGCCTTATCTTCTTCACACAAGCCTAGCCTTAATACAGACTCTGGTGGAGAGGCCTGGCCCCCCGAGGGAAGTATACTGTATAATAAGATCATGCAGCTAGATTTGTTTTGCCATGAGAAAGGGAAATGGTCAGAAATCCCATATATACAGGCCTTTTTTGCCCTTAGGGAAAATAAAGGACTATGCCAAAGAGCTGGATTAATTCCAGACCCTACTCCAAACCCTAATTCCTCCCCATTGGCTCTGCTATGCCCACCTTATCCAGATCTAAGTCCACTTGCTGAGAACCCTAAAAGTCAGACCACAGGAGAACTACCACCCCAAGCATCATTGGCCCAATCACCCTACCAGGATTCCAAGGGGCTAAAGGAAAGAGTTATACCCATCCTTGTTGCCCTTACAGGAAGTATCCAATGGAGGGTGGGGACAGGCTCGGGTCCATGTTCCCTTCTCCCTCCAAGACCTGACGCAAATTAAACAGGACGTGGGTAAATTTTCAGATTACCCAGACAAGTACATAGAAGCCTTCCAAGGGCTTACTGTAACTTTTGAACTGACCTGGAAGGATGTTATGCTTATACTAAACCAAACCCTTACCAGAGGGGAGAAAGAAAAAGTAATCAGAGGAGCCTTAGAGTTTGGAGATGAGTGGTATACTATCAATGCAAATGGCAAATCTCCAGAGGAACTAACCCGAGTCCCCACTGGCTGTCAGGCAGTGCCATTCACTGACCCAGAGTGGGGACAAGATACAGATGATGCTGATAAGTGGTACAGGAACCACTTTATAACTTGTACTTTAGAAGGGCTGAAGAGAGCCTGAGTAAAACTTATAAATTACTCTAAATTATCAGCTGTGATGCAGGAAGGAAAAAGAAAGCCCCTCAGCCTTTCTGGAGTGGCTCAGGGAGGCACTGGTGAAGCTTACTCACATGCCCCCAAAGTCCCCAGAGGGCCAAGACATTCTCGAGGATAAATTCGTCACCCAGTCCATCCCAGATATCAGGAGGAAGTTACAAAAATTGGTATTTGGCCCAGAACAAAATCTGGAAAGCCTCCTGAAGGTCACCACATCAGTTTTCTATAATAGAGACAAGGAGGAAAAGAGGAACCAGGACAGGAGAGAAGACTGAAAGGCAGAGGCATTAGTGATGGCCTTGCAGAGAGTCAACTTCAGGCCTCCAAAGTTGGAGAAAGGGAGACCAGCCCAAGGGACCAGGCCATGGGTGGTTTGTTTCTCTGTGGAAGAGAGGGGCATTTAAAATGAGAATGCCTTCTGGGTAGGCACTCCAGACTGCCAACTCCCTGCCCACTCTGTCAAGGAGACCACTGGAAGCAAGTCTGCCTTCAGAGGCATAGGCAACTGGGGTCAGACTTGCAACAATGTGGTCAGGACTGAAGGGGCCAGGGGGTTGCCCATGCTGGCTCCTGTCACCATCATAACCCCACAGGAGTCCCAGATGATTCTCTCTGTAGGAGGTCACACCACCAATTTTTTGCTCGATACAGGAGCCCCCTATTTGGTCCTTCTCCATAATCCTGCGCCCCCCTCCCTGTCAACTACTGTTAGAGGCATATCTGGGAAGCCCATGACCAAATATTTCACTCAGCCTTTAAGCTGTGAGTGGGACTCAGTGTTGTTCTCCAATGCCTTCCTCGTGGTCCCAGAAAGGCCAATGCTGCTTCTAGGCTGTGATATACTTTCTAAAGTACAAGCCTCTGTGCATATGAACACAGAAAGAGATGAACGATGTCTTCCCTTAGTGGAAGTAGACATTAATGCTGAGGTCTGGGCAACTAACGGAATCATTGGAAGAGCAAAATCAGCCCAACCAGTAGAGATTCATCTTAAAGACCCTAATCACTTTCCTCATAAGAGACAGTATCTCTTAAAACCAGAAGCTCATGAAGGCTTGAAATCAATTATCAATAACCTAAAAACTCAAGGCCCCTTGAGAGTCTGTAACAGTCCTTGCAACACTCCCATATTAGGAGTACAAAAGCCAGATGGAAGCTCACGCCTTGTACAAGATCTATGAACCATCAGTGAAGCAGCTGTGCCCTTACATCCTGTAGTGCCTAATCCCTATGCCCTGTTATCCAGGGTTCCTGAGGGAGCAGCATGTTTTACTATGCTAGACATGAAGGATGCATTCTTTTATACCCTACTTGAATCTAAATCCCAGTTTCTCTTTGCTTTTGAGGATCCTGAAATCCCTGAGCTATATTAACCTGGACAGTTTTGCCCCAGGGATTCAGAGATAGCCCACATCTATTTGGGAAGGTCTTAGCCAAGGACCCGGCCTCCTTTGATTCAAGGGAGGCAGAAATCATCCAATATGTGGATGATATACTTCTCTGCACCACCACAGAGGCAGAGTGTCAGGAAAGTACTCAGAGATTACTGAACTTTCTAGCTGATTGTGGTTATAAGGTCTTTCTTCACAAAGCACAGATCTGTCAGCAGCAAGTGAAATATCTGGGCCTTAACCTCTCTCAGGGAAATAAATCCCTGGGGAAAGAGAGAACTCAGCCCATTCTCTGCCACCCACTGCCCTCTACTATCAGGCACCTGAAGGGATTCTTGGGCATCACTGGGTATAGCAGAATTTGGGTACCCAGACCCCTCCACCAACTCCCTAAAGAAGTCCAAAGAGAAGGCACCATAAAACTCCAGTGGGAACCTGATGCTATTAAAGCTTATGAGGTTTGAAGAAAGCCCTGCTCCAGGCCCCTGCCTTAAGCCTGCCCACTGGAAACCAGTTTATCCTGTTCATTACTGAGAGATCAGGACTGTCGCTGGGAGTACTAACTCAACCTCGAGGAGAAATGCAGCATCCCATAGCCTATATAAGCAACGAACTAGACCCAGTAGCTAAGGGCTGGCCACACTGTCTGAGATCTGTGGCAGCCCTAGCCATGCTAGTACCTGAAGCCACAAAACTGACCCTTGGAAGAGACTTGACAGTGCATGCACCCCATAATATCACCAGCTTATTGAACACCTGGGGGACCTGTGATTATCACACAGCAGGCTACTAAAATATCAGTCACTCCTCCTTGAGGGCCCTGTAACCCAGCTGTAAACATGCTCCACCCTAAATCCAGCTACCTTTCTACCTGAATCCATGAGTGAAGGACCAGAGCACGACTGCCAACAGGTCCTTGCCCTAAAGTATTCTGCCATAGAAGACCTAAAAGACACCCCCTTAGAGAACCCAGAGCTTGTCGCCTTCACAGATGGCAGCCCCTTTATTGAGCAGGGCCAGAGGAAAGCTGGCTATGCAGTTGTCACTCTGTGAGATACTATTGAGTGCCCACCACTTCCTCCAGGCACGAGTGCTCAGGTGGCAGAATTAATGGCCCTCACTAGAGCCCTTGAAATAGGGAAAGGAGAGTCAATATATATACTGATTCTAAGTATGCATACCTAATGCTGCATGCCCACACAGCCATATGGAAAGAAAGAGACTTTTTAAACTCTGAAGGATCCCCTATCAAATACCATAATGCCATTTTATTTATCAGGTTCATCATTATCCTCATACAATATTTAAACCCTGTGTACTTAACCTAACAACACGATTTGTTCTATCTCATCTAGAAGCCATACGACTGCAAATAGTATGGAAATAGAACTCAGGATGGAAGTGCCCATATTCTGAGGCCCTCCTGACCGACCACTGATGGAGACCTAACTGCATCCCTTACTGCGCCCCCTTTCAGCATGAAGCAGCCAGAGCGGTCGTCGTCCCCATTCCCTAGCAGCAGCTAGGGTCTCCATACAAAGAGGGGGGAATGAGACAGGGACCATGGGTTTAGGTAGAGTAGGGGGAGGACCTCCAGAGAAAAAGCAGAGCAAGATAATTACAGTCAGAACAACATAATAATATGCAAAGAAGTCCCTATCGAAACTCTGTGTTAAGCATTATGCAAAGTTACACTAATTCTCTATTGTAGAGATACCAGACTAGGAATATAGACATCTTCAGTGAGATCAGTTAAAGCTCAAAAGGCCAGGAGCAACTTGGCCTGGAATGTTTGAGTCTTCCGCAAATAAAGAAGAGCATCTCAGCATAACCCGCGACTTCACTGTAAAAGCCCTAGCAAACAGACAAAAAACCAGCCCACCCCGGGGGCACAGCAGGTGGTTCAGATCTGCACACCTAGCCCTTCACCCACATTCCTGAAAATCCTCAACCGACTATAAATCCCCTAGACAACGAGCCAACCATGGGCTCTCTTGTTCCCTCCTAGCATGAGCCAGGAGCTCTGTCTTTACACTTTATCTCTAAATAAAAGCCTCTTCCTGGCTCTCCTACCTTGAGTGTTTGTGAAGTCCATTATTCAGCTCCACGAACAAGAACCCCAGCATCAAGGACTTGACAATATGGGTGAATGTTGAAACCGCTGTGTTGTTTATGTGAAATCATCATAAGTTTGCATATCAATGATGCTTTAACAAAAAATTTCCCTTCTTGATTGGATGATGGCTATGCTTTGCACTGTATGGCCTAATCAGGGCAATTTAACATCTTTGTCCACTAGATAGGAGATAAATACAAGCACCTAAAGGTGTTACATGAGTTGGGCATGAAAAATGACATTTATAACCCAGAACGTAATGGCCCAGATGAGGAGTTGTTTACAATAAGTATGAAGCATTTGGTGCTTCAAACAGCTCCCCCATCCCTCTATGAGTCCCTAATGGCTCTTCTTGCCCCTCACTTAGGACAACCCATAAATGTCATTACTCATACTGTAGTAAGCCTCAGAGAGACAGAGACAATGCAGGGACGGAAGACAGTGCAATCTGATACTCTGAGGAAGAGTTTAAAGGGCCCCATGAAGGTTGTAGGTTGATTTAATAAAGGAAGGAGTGGATAAAGAGAAATTGGATGGAAAGTAGAATAAAATCTTTTTGGAACTGTGGCAGCAATTGACACTGGAGCAGCTGTTACAGACATTGGCTGATTCAATGAACAAGAAATAGAAGACAGAGACAAAACCACAAGTCCACCCCTGTGTCTGGAGAACTTCCTGCTGGAGAGTAAGCTGACCCCACCTAGACTCTCACAGGGAGATGACTGGGTGACATAGTTTGACTGAAGGGAGGGTCAATGCACCTATTTTGGGGGACCATGTGAGGACAGGAGGCCACATGTCAAAATATCAAGTCATTGGTCCTCAGTGAATGTGCAACGTATCCTGGGTCTGGTGGACACAGGAGCTGAATGCTGTCTGATTTATGGCAACACTGACTGGTTTCCTGACACCTCCATCGTGATAGATGGACATGGGGGTAAGGTTATTAGATTGAAACAAACTTTTATCCCCTTAGGAATAGAGCATATATTGCCAAAAGAGTATACTCTGTATATCTTTCCCATTCCAAAATACATTTTGGGGATAGATATTCTGTAGGGCCTAAGGTTATAGACCACTGCAAGTGAGTTCAGAGGGATATGTCTGGTGAAAGCAGTTCTGAGGGGACATGCTAAGCACCTACTCAGAGCTTTGCCTGTGACTTGTCCGGCGAAAATTCCCAAACAATAAAAATTTCTTTGAGGGCAGAAATACATTGGAGAAACCACTCAGGAACTGGAAAAGGTGGGCATTATAAAGCCCACTCAAAGCCCTTTTAATTCCCCAGAGTAGCCATTGGAAATGCCAGATGGCTCCTTGCATATGATCATGGATTACAGAGAACTGAGTAAAACCATTACCCCCAGCATGCTGCTGTCACCTTTACAGCAGCCTTTATGAACACTCTCATTGATGAACTAGAGACGTGTCATTATGTTGCGGATCCTGCTAATGCTTTCTTCTCTATTGATATAGCACAGGAAAGTCAGGAGTAGTTTGATTTAATGTGGCAAAGCCAGAAGTGGACATTCACTGTCCATCCACATGGATACCTCCAGTCCCACCATTTTTCATGGACTTGTGGCCCAGGGCTTGGCAGCATGGGAGAAACTACAAATGGTGTGGTTGATCCATTATACTGATGATATCATGCTTACTTCTAATTCTCTTACAGACCTAGAAAATGAAGCACCGAGACTGCTGCAACATCTACAGCAGGAAGGGGCCATGAACAGCACCAAGGTTCAGGGACCTGGTTTCTCAGTCTAGATCTTGGGGGTTGTATGGTCAGATAAGACTAAAGTTATTCCAGAAACAGTCATAGATAATATCCAGGCTTTCCCTATACCTACAACTCTTGCAGTATTACAAGAGATATTGGGTCTTTTAGTCTACTGGAGACTGTTTATTGCACACTTGGTACAAAATCTGAAGTCCTTATACTATTGGGCATGAAAGGGATGGAATGGGACTGGGATGAGACATGCTTTTTCTTACTGATGCAATGTGGGCAGTCAGGGCTGTGTTTGCCTTGAGTGTGATAGGCATATCAAGGCCCTGTGAGCTGGATGTTCATGTGACAGAAGACAGTTATGGCTTGGGCTCGTGGCCATGGCTTGAAAGACACCACCAAACTATTATATTCTGGTTACAACCCTAGGAAGAAGCAGAGGCCTGATTCACCTCAATAGGCAATCAATTGGCTGACATGTACCATGCTTTGCTGGCTATGGAGTCCATCTGCAGAACAGCCCTGACAAAGGTAATAACCACTTATTCCATTGCTTGGCGGGTACAAAAGTGGGCACAAAGGCCACAGAGTGGTGTGGCATAGATGCCTACACTGGCCAAGTGGGGTGCATACCTCCAGCAATGTAGTACCCTTTCTATGAACCCCTTAAGTGGAGAACTCCTATGCTTATTGGGGACAGTGACATGTACCAGTGAAAGGCAAGAAGAATTTTCTTTGGAGCCATTAGTAGCAGAGAGCCAGGAGGGAAGAGCCCCTATACCCAAAGATACATGGTACACAGATGGCTCCAGCCATGGACAGCCACTGAAATTGAGGGCCTTAGATTTCCATCCTAAGGCTGAGACAATATGGATGGAAGATAATGAGGGAAAGAGCAGTTAATGGGAAAGAGCAGTCATGATCACCCAGGAGCTCTCCTCATTGGCTGTCTGCACTGATGGCTGGGCCATCTATTGAAGCTTGACTCTGTGACTACCAAAATTATACCATGCCAACTGGCTGGCTGATCACTGACCCCTTTAGGGGCAAGAGCTGTAGGAAGACTTATGGGCCTTTAGTGAAACTAAAACAATTATAGTATATCATGTGACGGGCCATTTGCCACTGGCATCCTAAGGAAATGATGAAGCAGACACTTTGGCCCAGGTGGATTGGCTAGAAGGAAAGCCTGCCTCTTATGCGGCCAAATGGTTATTTCAAAACTTGTTATGTGTGGGGCAGGAGACAATGTGGGCTGTAGCACATTTTGGGGGCCTGCCTTTGACCTTTGAAGAAGTCATCAGAGCCTGGTAAGAGTGCATTATATACTCTAAAATGGACTTACACAAAGTCCCACAGCAACATGGAACAATACCTAAGGGGACAATCCCTCTCATCTGGTGGGAGATAGACTATTTTGGGCCTCTGCCCATACCAGAAGGCTATTGATATGCCATGACTAGTGGGAACACAGCTACCGCGCTTATGATTGCTTTTCCTGTGCGTTTCACAGACTATAAAATGACAAAAAGAGGCCTGGAGTGCCTCTTTATTGCCTGTGACTGACTTTAGGTAATGGAGGCTGATCAAGGCACCCACTTTACTGGGCATGCACCATAAGAATGGGTACAAAAATTACGGATAAAATGGAAGTTTCAATTACCACATAATTCTATGGGGGTTGGGAAGCCATGATAGAGAGTTACAATGGTTTCTTAAAATCTGGCCTGAATTCAGAGACCAATAGTCTATGGGTATGGTGTGTCTGCTTATGGACAGTGCTAGAGCATATGAATGAGAAGCTGTGGAACAGGGTATTGAGCTCTGTGAACATGCTAGCACACATTGCAGCCTCTGCTATACACCTGCAAGTACAAATATTTGGCCACCAGAATAACAACTTGTTGCCAGCACTGGTTTCAATAATCCCTGGGGCTCTGTTCAGTAGTTGTGGCTGTGGACATTTTCACACAGGGACTAGCAATGGCTGGTCATTCTGGTACCTTGGGGACAAGGCCTGGAAGCTGGCCTCCTGTGCATTCCAGGAGTAACAGCAGAGTATTCCCCAAAGATATGGTAGTGTACCCTAAATGACCAGAAGATAAGAGCATCTTACAGTGAGTTTTGTTTTATCTTTGGGGCCAGTGCATATGCCTTCAGCTGTACTATATATGGACCCCTCAGAAATCCTTGAAGGCAAAGGGATAAAGGTGCTGTATACTAGACGTATCAGTACCCCCTTCCTGCCACAGTCTTACCACAGGACCACTCTTATGTGCATCCTACTTGATGGACAAAATTTGCCTATGTTGGCATCCTTAAAACATGTGTCCTATCACTGTTAAATTTAATATCCTCTAAAGTCTGTGTGGATTGGGCGCACACCTAGCAAAAACTGCTGCTTGCTAAGTGTGCACAGAGCTCCCTACTGCTTCACCACTAGCCTCCTGTGGAAAGTGCGAGTCATAGACCCATCTGAGTAGGACTGTTTTGAATACAGCTGGTGGCAATCAATCTCCTCAGGCTGGAGGAACAAAAAATAATAATTTTGTTTTTATCTGTATCATAATTTCTGTTATTATTTGTACGTTGTTATAGCCTCTATTGCTATTATGGGATCTGGTTACAATGCTCAACTTTCTCATACAGGGACCATCATGGAAGATTGAAAGCATGTAGATCATGAGGCAAGAATTCTGGAGGGGTGTTGCATAGGGAAAATGGAAATTTTACGGCCAGGATTCTCACGTCTCCTGATTCTAATATTGCCCATTGTATACATACAAGGCTGCTTACATATCCCTTGGATAAAAACTGTTTATCATTTAACAGAGCCTCCCAGAACAAACTGTCAGTCACAGAACTACCAACCCAGGGGAGGTGGATGCACAGAGGAAATACACAAGTCCCTGGATGTAATTGGTCAACTGTTGGCCAGTCACCAAAAGACTGGCCTACAGACTCCCACTGAGTGCTAGGAGGCTTGCAGAGGGAAGCCTCAGAGCCCTGTGGGAGGATGCAGGAGAGTGAAGCCATGGAAGCCTGGTGCTAGGAAGGAAGAAGAGAGCCCCTGCTGGAAGCATGAGAGAAAGCAGAGGCTGTAGCTGGGCCAGAGATGGAAAAAAGGGCTCACTGTTTGTACATGACAGGATAACTGCCGTGAAAATAAAGCTGGTATGAGGCCCTTTTTATCCCCAACATTCCGTTGTCATTATTTTGTCTCCCCAAGTCCACAGAGAACTTGTTTGGAGTGGGGAACTCCCCTCTTGGAGGAGCAGCAGAGATGTAAAAAAAATGAAGAGATTTAATGTGAAAACTGGTTTCATATTTTCCTCTATAGTTAAATTGTGTAAATGGCTTAGTTGCCAAGTATATTTTTTCCAAACTCATGATTATTCCTCAGGTACTCTAGGGAAAAAGATGTGGCATTGTATATGTAATTTGAAATGAAATTACTTTAACAAATCCAAATTTCCCATTTTAACCCCAGGAGAAGAGGGTTCCCTGTTTGGGGAAAGTTCTTTATTAATTTTATGAGACCAAAGGAAGGTATTGGCCAGAAGTTGGGAATTAAAGGATTTATGCTCATGGCTAAATTTCTCCTGGCTCACATGTGTCACTGTCCCTTCTCTCATGGCTCCCAACCTCTCTCTCCGGCCATACTGATCCCAGCTACCCTCCCACTAAAAGAGGAACTTCGTGGGAATGTCCATGGTGGCTGGTGGATGGTTGACGAATTACGTACCAGGAACAGAGGGGAGGACAGAATGGCTGTTTCCTCTTCACCCTACATGGACCAGCCAATCCATGACTGACAAGCTGCCCTACGTAAAACATCCCATAGATATGCAAACAGGATACCTACTAAGGCCAGGCAGGAATCCTGGTGAGAAAGTCCCATTTGCTCCACAACCCACCCCTCCAGGGTTCTTGCCTCATAAGCTATGCACCACCAATCTTCTGCAATGGTCCCTATGCAAGAATGCTGAAAAACTATAACCAGATTAAGAATCAGGATCCAAGAGAAGAGAGAGTGATAAGCCTTTCACAGGGGTTTTGGTGAGGGCTTCATTGCATAGTCATGATTGACTAAATTACTGGCCATTGGCTGATTAGCATGGTTGTCCTGTTGGTGTGTGGAGACTACCGTCTGCATACCCCCATGTATTTCTTATCGCCAATCTTTCTTTCCTGGAAGTTGCCAACACTTCCACCGTGGTGCCGAAGATGCTGGCCAACACGTTTTCCCTCACCAGAGCAATATCCTTTTCAGGATGTCTCACTCAGTCCATCTTTTACTTCCTCCTGGGATCCACAGAATTCTTCATCCTGGCCGTCATGTCCTTTGATCGATATGTCGCCATCTGTAACCCCCTGAGGTATGTGATGATCATGAACAAGCAGACGTGCATATTGCTGCTTTTGGGGTCCTACGTGGGTGCCTTTCTGTCAATGTTGGTGCCATCCATTTTAACTGCCCCTGTAATCTTTTGTGGCCCAAACAAAATCCATCACTTCTTCTGTGACCGAGCCCCTGTGCTAAAGCTGGCTTGTTCGGATATCTCCCTGGCTGAGCTGGCCGACTTTGTCTTCTCTGCCCTGTTGCTCCTGGGATCCTTGCTCCTGACGGGAGTGTCTTACACGTATATTGTCATTACCATCCTTAGAATCCCCTCTGTTCAGGGGCGGCGGAAGGCTTTCTCTACTTGTGTTTCACATATCGCCGTGGTTACACTTTATTATGGGAGCTCCATTTTCCTCTATGTTCGTCCAAAAAAGGGCCGTGCAATGAATATCAACAAATTTGCCACAGTGCTGAACACCGTTGTAACCCCTATGCTGAACCCTTTCATCTACAGTCTCCGAAATGAGAAAGTCAAAGAATCCTTAAGAGATGCCTTCAGTAAATACGCAGGTATGTCACAAAAATGATATTTTCAAACATCAGTCATGTTGTATGCCTAACAAAAAAGTCATTGTTATTTATGCAGTTATTTAAATGTTCAAATTCTTATATAAGGGAGAAACACATGTGAACATACAATCCTAAATGTGTATTTTATGTATATTCTAAACCAGTATTTCCTTATCTAGGTCCAATGTTCACATAGAGTCTTAGAATCTTTGTAGAGACTCAGTAGACCCAGAAGTCCATCAGTACACTTTTACATATATGCTTACATATATATACATATGTACATAAACGAGCCCTCCCATCACACTACCACTTTCCTGGGCATTCAGTGATTGCAAAACCAAATCCTGCACACCCACTGCTCTGAAATCTTGAGAGCTCTGTTGGAGGTACATTTCACCTTCCATACCAAATTCGCTGATAATTTTTTCTCTATCAGTATCAATATATTGCTGAATCTAATATAGAGTCCTTATTGTGAAATAATGATAAATTTATTTTGAGTTGAGTTTTGAAATGTTACCAATAAAATTATCCCTTTTATATTTAACTTTTAATTTGTAAATTCATCTTCTCAAGCCTCTGCATCAGTTACAGTCTGCAACAGCTATGCTCCTATTTCTGTGCCACAGATGCTGAGGCCTGTCCACCTGTGGCAGTGGAATTCATCAGAGCTTACAGGTCCCGAGGAACATGCAGAGAAGGGACAGCCAGCCCGATGCTGTCATAGAAGGTTATCCACGTTGCCTTTCAGAGCCACTGGAATGACTTCAGTTGCTCACCTTAAGACCACATATATTTTTACATAATGAGATTTTTCTTAAAATCTAATAATTTACATGGAAATTTCATGATCACAGAGAGAGATTACATTTGAGTGAGCAATCAAAATTCTTGATCAAATGTGAGGGAGGAAATTGGCCCAAGGAGGTATTCATCTGAACATGAATGAAGATCCATTCCTGTTACATGCATTATTTGACAAAAGCTAAATTCTTGTAAGAAACATGATTTCCGAAGGATACTGTTGGATGGAATGTTTATTGAAATACACACATCATGAAGATACCATCTCATCTTCCATATAATCAGTCTCTTGTAATGCTTTCTGCATGCCTTGGCTGCAGGTATAGAAAACAGGGCATAAAGACCTAGGGTCATCGGCACTTAATTTACCAGTTATTTACATCTCATTTCCAATCTATCAGTTCTGATTTCCAACTCGGTACATCCTCTATGGCTTCAAGTACACATCTTGACTCTCATTCTTTAGAAAAATCAACATTAATAATAATCTTGTCAATGTACCTGTCTCTTCTCAGCACTTTCTCGTCTCCTGTCCACACTCCCAGGGCGTTTCTGGAGCCATCTGCAGTGCTCAGGGTGGTACTGGCTAGTGGAAGAAACTGTAAAATGATTCTTCCAAACATAACCGTTGGTATTTTTTTTCCTATGTATCATGAATATAATCTGGAAATATGATTGGGGTCTGTATGTGAGTCAGCAGGAACTCTGAGGAAAAGCAGCTTCAAGCAGCAGGTCAACTTGATGATCAGAAAAGGTACAGGCAGCCTGGCAGCAGTTTCTCCTCTTTCCCCTCAGTGAGCCTCCAGTAACAGACCTCAATTCACCCTCTGCGGTACCGCATGCTCGTGGAGTTCAGCACTAACTGGTGTGTCCTATATTTTATTGACACACATCCCATTATTGAAATTTGGTGATAAAATACCTTTCCCAAAGGACATGATGTTTCTTGAGGATATTTAAGATGACTGTATTTTTCATTTTTGTGTTTCTATTGCTGACTAAATGTGTTCTACGTCCCAGATGTGTTCTGACTTCACATGCTAAGTGTGTGCTGACTTCATTGCATATAAGATAAATAATAACAGAGAGAAAATTTCTTGTCCTTTTTATTCATTATTGTATCCCTAATATCTATAACAGTGACTGAGAACAGTTAGTTAGTTGTAGATAAGTATTGATTGAATCAGCACTGAATGAATTAATTAGTTCTAAGTGGTCAATATATACTTGCTAATTAATAAGGTGATCAAATACTGAGCAATCAATATGTACTTTTAAAATAAATATTTAATTAAAATTTAATATAATCATCTTATATGTGCTTTGTAATATTGCTTGAAACACTTACCAGTTAATATGAAGATTCATTTGAATCTTCTTATTACTCCTTATGATGTGTTCATATCTTCAATTTCTTCATTTTGAATGTTTTTATCATGAAAGTGTGTTGAATTTTTTCAAATGCTTTTTTTGCATCTATTGAGATTATATGATTTTTATTATTAATTCTGTTAATGTGTCTCACCTTTATTGATTTGTATATCTTGATCCATCTTTGAATAATAGCAGTAAATACCACTTGATCATGTTGTATGATCTTTTTAAGATATTGTTGAATTAGATTTGCTAGAACTTTTTCAGGATTTTTGCATCAATGTTCATAAGTGATATAGGCCTGTGGTATACTTGTTTGGCTTTAATGTGAGGATAATGATGATCTCATAAAATGCACTTGCAGATATTCCTTGCTCTTCAAGTTTTGGGAAATTTCAAAGAATGGGCATTAATTCCTTAATGTCTGGAAGAATTCACCTGTGAAGCCATCTGACCCTGGGATTCACTTTGTTGGGATTCACTTTGTTGGGATAGTTTGATTACTAATTCAATTTCCTTCTTCATTATTGGTCTTATATTTTCTAATTTTTTAATTCAAAATATAGAGGGGCGAACACTTACAACTCATTCTGAGGCTAGTATTTCTTTGATTCTGAAACCAGAAGAGGACACTACGAGAAGAGGAAACTGCAGACCAATATCCCTGATGAACATACCTGCGGAGATTCTCATCACATCATTAGCAAGCCAAGTTCAAAGACGCATTACAAGAATTATACCTCATGAACAAGTTGGGTGAAAAGGTTGGTTCAGCATGAAAGGTAAAAAAATCACATGATCACCTCAGCAGATGCTGAAAAAAATGTGACAAAATCCATCATACTTTTGTACAAAATCTCTTCCCTGATTTGGTATAGAAGGAACCTCAAAATAACAAAGGTCATATGCAGTGACCCTTGCACAGGTAACAGTGAAGAATACTTTACAGCATTTCCTGTAAAATGAAGAATGAGATAAGAATGCCAGCTCTAACCACTCCTAGTCATTATAGTACTGAAAGTCCTAATTAAAGCAATTAGGCAAGACAAAAAATTAAAAAATACCTGGATCCGAAAGGAAAAGTAAAATTGTTATTACTGGCTAATGAGATGATCTTATGTAGAAAAAATTTCAGAGTCAATCTAAAACTATTGGAAAAAATCAATTATTCCAGTAGTGGACAGGATAGAAAATCAACATACAGAAATAAGTTAGATTCTTTTTCGCTACTGATGAAAGAACTTAAGAAGAAATAAAACTACCCATTCACAATAACATCAATAACAAGTAGTTATCAGTAAATTAAAGAAGTGAGAAATATGTACATTAAAAATTATAAGATTTTGCTGAAAGAAATTGGAGAACACACAAACGAAAAGTATATCCTGTGTTCATGGATCAGAAGAAATATAATCACCATAAAAATACCAAAGGCATTATTCACAGAAATAGAATAAATAATCCCAAAATTTGTGTAGAACCACGAAAAGCCAAATATAGCCCAAGCAATCCTGAGGAAAATAACAAAGCCAGAAGGACTATACTTCCTGGATTCAAACTATACTACAAAGTCATAGTAATAAAAACATGCATGGTACTGGCACAAAAATATATATGTAAACAGAGGAGAGAGCCTAGAATGAAATCCGGGTATTTATAGTCAACTAATAGACAATGGTGAATACCGAATGGGGAAAAGATAGTCTTCTCAACAAACAGTCCTGGGAAAACTGGAGAAACACATGCAGAATGATATTGAACATCTGCCTCCTACCACTCACAAAAATTAACCCAAAATGAATCAAACACTTAAGACCTGATACCATACGACTACTAGAAAATGTGGAGATGAAATTCCATGACATTTGTCTGGCAGTGAGCTTTATAACATAATGTTGAGATCACAAATAACAATAGTAAAAGTTGGCAAATGGGGCTATATTAAACTTTAAACTTCTGCACAGCAAAAGGAACCATGAACTGGGTGGGGATCCAGTTTTTGTTCACTTTTTTCATAAGTTTTTCATTTACTTGTGTGCCTCAAAGAAATTCAAAGTTAGTCTTTTTTATATTTTCTGAAGTTTAAGCAGACAGATAGGATGACATGTAGTTGGAGATTTTGAGTATTTTCAATATTAAAAAAACAGGTTTCAGGGCTATAAATGTCCGTACAGAGCCACCCCTGTAAAGGTTATCAAAATAATATTCAGTTACAGGAAAGAAAATTTTCTGTAGCCTTAAGAGAATCAAAATACAATCATAAATAGGAAATACAAAGTAAGGAAAACTACCATAATCAGAAAGAAGAAAGGAGAGGTATTGCAAAAGTCTGCCCTGATTGTAAGAGTGGGTCTCTAGGATTTAAATACCTTGAAGGATTTGATCCTCAGCTGAATTAGATAAGAGATTGGATGAGGCATGGCACTGGCCACAGGACTGGCTAGAAAATCATTGTGCCAGACCATACAAATGAGTGGAGTCTTGATGGATACTGAATGCATGCAGGGCACAAAAGGATTTGAGATGAGGAGCACAAAAATGAGGTCTTGCTAGAGAGGCAGCTTGAATGTTAACATAAATAGTACAGAAGATGGTTTCTATAAGTGGAAGAAACTAAAAATGTCTATGTAGTTTGACCATGTTATGGAGAACCTACAAATAGAGGTAAAAATGTAAAATATTTACATATATGAAATCACCAAGCCACATAAATGTAGCAATGGGTTAGCAGGACATTTGGATGAGGATCCTGATTGGGCACATTTTGCAATATTTCAGTGCATCAAAATCTATTCCACATGATATGGTAAATTCCCAACATAAGGTAAAATTACACCTGAAAATCAGGCTAACTGCTGATTATTGCAGATAAGCCACTGTATATCGAGAGGAAGTGACATTTGAACCCTGCAGACAATGGTGTGTTCCAAATAATATTTATTATAGAACATGAAAATGAGAAAAAGTCTTGGATGCCTTAAAGGTTGAATAGGTTTGAGAAAGTAGCTGAAGGTAAGAACACATATAAATGGGTTTCAGATGATATATTACAAATTAGGCAAAGTTGGCAGGAGTCACTCTAGGGTTTTCATATTCTAAGATTATATGAAGATAGATATGTTGGAAAGATAAACTGTTTCTTCACTGACAAGAATTTGGAGAGCAGAGATACTAGGAAATTGAATCAGAATAGTATTTTATAGGATACCAGGGACTGTGAGAGCTTTGAACAAGGGTTGCCAGGTGCAATGTTTGAATAGAGTTCTTCCTTTAAAAAAATGTAAACTTGGAAAACTGCTGAGTTAAATAAGTATGTTTGATTCGAGAAAGAGATAGTGAAATACTAGACTAAGAAAGAGACAGAAAGCACACAATGGATCAATGATATATTTATGAAGATTCAAAACCTGGAGATCAGTTATGTTAAAAAAGAAAAATAACAAAGGTGAAATGAGAACGACTTTAGAAAATTTAGTTTATAAAACTGAGCAGAAGATGGTACAAATAGCTGAACTAGGAATGATGAAGCTGTTTGATGGTAGAAGAAAGGAATAAGTAGATTTTAGAAATGTGAAAATTGACGTATTTTATGGTACGTTCAGGTCAATGAGGTCAAGAGTTGGAAATTCAAGAGTAGGACTCATAACATGAGAAGGATGATAAACACTAGAAAGATATATAAAAGCTCAGGAAATACATGAATTCTTTCAGATGTACTAAACAGAAAAATAATTCTTTAAACAAGGTTCTTATGGTAAAACTTGGAAAAATACAAAAATTAACGTGGTTTTGAGTTATAAGAGACCAGCAAAGCTGGTAAGAAGCATATATTTGGTGCAAGAGGTGAGCTACAACTTTGTGTCAGTGTGGGCAGATGGGTTCTAATTGGCCAGATCACCAGTAGAAAACACCAGGGGAGGGAAAAGGAGGATGAGGTACTAGGTGATATTTGACTTCAATAACCCATCAAGAACTTTTAAAGATCTACAAATTGTAGCTTTTGAGGAGTTAGTTCTTTCTTCCACAATACAGTTTCTGTAGGGCGACTTTCATATCTTTGTTCCTGAGACAATAGATAATGGGATTCAACTTAGGTGTGAGAACAGAATAAAAAATAGATGTCATGCGACCCTGGGTTGGGCAGTAATGGGAAGCAGGCCTCAAGTACATGAAGCTCCCAGTTCCGTAAAACAGAACAACTGTGGTCAGGTGAGAGGAGCAGGTGGAAAAGGCCTCCCATCTGCCATCCATGGAGGGGATCCTGGCTATGGTGGAGATGATCCAGACATAGGAGAGGAGGGTGAGGGCTAAGGAGCTCATGACAGCACAGCTGCTCACAGCAAAGCCCACTTCCTCGTTCAGGTGGTAATCGGCGCAGGAGAGTCTCATGACTGGAGGGATGTCACAGGAGAAATGCTCAATGACGTTGGGCCCACAGAAGGGCAGGGAGAAGGTGTTGAGAGTGTGGAAGGCTGAGTATGTGGCCCCACTCATCCAGGCCACTGCAACCAGTTCAGAATAAAGATACTGGGTTTTCAGGTCCCTACAGATCAGGGGCCAGTAAATGGCCATGCAGCAGTCATAGGCTATGGCTGTGAGCAGAAAATACTTGGTAGGAGCTAGTGTAATAAACACGTAAAGCTGATCTACACACTCCAGGTAGGAAATGACCCCAAACCCCATGAAGGAGGTAACCAGAGCCTTGGGGATGGTGACCGAGGTGTAGTGCATGTCCAGAAACGACAGGTTCTTCAGGAAGAAGTATGTGGGTGAGTGGAGGCAGCTTTCCTTAATCACAGCTGTGATGGTGGAGATGCTCCCCAGGAGGCCAAACAGGTAGATGAACTAGAAGAAGATGACCACAGATCTCAACACAGGGGCATCTGCAAAGCCTCCCAAGATGAACTGAGTCACTCTTGTGCGATTGAACATCTCTTGCTCTCTGTGAAGGTGTATTTAGATGTAGCTGCATTGAGCTAAGTAAGGAAACAAACAGGAAACCATCTTGAAACTTGTCAATGTGGGGCCATTTTGTCCACAGAGGTCCATTTAACATCATGGAAAAATCAAACACATTAAGCAGCTTATTTAAATGACAGTATTCCAATCAGTCATGTACATATATTGATGAATAAATCTTCATTTTCCCTAAGGGTCTACTCTAACCACTTTGCTAGATACAATTTTACAGAAAACAGAGATTAAAGGAGGGAATACAACTGCCAAAGTTTTCTTCCTTCTTTTTTCTACCCCTATTACCTTCTCTCAGAAATATTTACTGAGGGTCCTCCTCCGAACTTCCCTAAAATATTGATTTTCTTGTTGGATCTTTCTTAGACCAATTGAAAACTACTTCTTCTGAAACCAAGGGGAAGAAAAATGTCCTCTTGAATGAATACATTTAAATGAAAATATGTAAATTCTAAGCCTATATACCTAATTTCTTCCTGTCTATTGTACAGTACACCAAAGTGTCCAAAACATTCTTTTTAATCTTTCCCTTGAAATATTTATTTTCTACTTCCTATATAGTTGTATCAGCTAAGGGCATGAGTATAATCTTTAAGTTCTCTCTTCGGGCCATGCCTGCTCAATGGCCATGTCCATTTATTTTCACCCACTCAACATAAGAGTGTCATCTACTAAATACCATTATCCCATCTGCACCAATATAGTGGATTATTAGGAGATTCACAACATCCATACTCACTTCTTTTCTATCCAGTTTTCTAGCTGTAGCCACACTTGCTCCTCTCAGTTACATAGCTATATGTACTACAGCTTGTTAAAGTTATTCCAAGGAGGTCTACTACTTAAGGATAAATTTTACACACAGTATCTCAGTTCAGAAGTCCTAAATACTTCTCTTCATTCATACCGAAATATTTACATTTCTCTAAAGGATACTACATTGTTTAATGACTCCCTACCTTTATTCATAGCATTCTATCTTTCCTTCTGCACTCTTTTTATTAATTCATGTTGCTATTCATATCTTAACAGTGCTCTTCACATAAACTTGAACATTCATTCATCATTTTATAGTTAAATCCCAGCAACTAGAGAATTGATTTTGCTTATTTTCCTACCCATTTTTTCCCTTTCTGTCTGTAGCTGTGTTCTTTGTGAGCCGGAAGAATGCTTTATTGTTTCTCTATATGCAGTCACTATCAGGGCCCAATGCATAGTATATACTCAGAGGTGAATAAATGGATGAGTAAAACAGAAAATGAGCTACAGTTTTCTTTCTGATATTAGCTATTTAGGCATGGCTTTGGCAGAGAGAGCTGTCTGCAGAATTTTCAATTGTGGGAATGCTCAAGCTACTGCATATCGTCAGCCATCATTATCCAAATGCTCATTAATATCATACTATGTAATGCACTGAAAACATGTATTAAATATCACCACAACCAGTGAAATTTAGCTGCTGCTCTGAAACCCTCTTTCATTAAGTTATCCACAGCTCAGGGAAGAGAAAATAGAGCAGATTTGGAGAGCCACGCCATCACATTCTTATCTTTAATTCTCAAAGCCTCTATCTACATTAATGGTTAATAAAAAGTGGAAAGAATGTAATTAGACTGTCACTTTCTTTTCCAAACTCTGAGCTAATATGATGGAGAAGCAGAAGCCTAGGCGTGGAGGACAATGAAGAGCGCTGGATGCAGGCACAGTTGCTGCACAGGTAAGCCCCTGGACAACACAGTAGGGGCAGCGCTGGAATCCTCCAGGGAACAGGTGAGCGTGGGGTGTGCAGGTCAATGGAAGCGTTGAAGGAAGCCTACTACGTGCTGTGCTTGTTCTGGTGTAGAAGGTGTTTGGGGTATTTTCCCAGCTGGGATTCCTGATACAGCCTACCACGGACGTTTCCTGTCAATGGGAAGCAGGGACTGCATGCGGAAGAGTGGGCATTGAGGGCCTGGTGAAACCCCGAGTTTCATGAGTTCTGAAAATATCCCAGAACAGTCAACACAATCATGTTCCCCTGGAGAACGAAAAGGATGAATCTGAGAAAGAGCCTCCACACAGAAGGGAATAGACTCTTAGGGGATCACAGATGCTGCAGTGGCCATCAGGATGTGCATGGTGGTGAGAGCCAGACACAGGGGAAACTGTGGCCACTGGTTCCAACCTGGAAGACCAAGAGATAGTGATTGTGCAACTTGACAGAAGCTAAACAAGGGTGGTTGTCAGCTGCCCTGTCCTGCCTCTCCCTTTACCTTCCTCGATCCGCCGCTTTGCAGGAAGGCAGGACGAATCTGTGGACTCAGGTTCTGGAAGGGGCAACTATCAAATCCTGTTTGGCTTCAATCCACATTTTAAAAACTGACAAAAATGGTCCTTGCCAAGAGCTCCTGGAAGCGGCTAGAATACTTTCTCTCATCATGAGAGATTGAAGTTCAAGGCATTTTATACGATTGTATTTGAAAGCAAAAGCTATGTTTATGAACCTTTTGCATTTCTGGCTTGTGAAAATATACTTTCAAAGTGATGATTCACTACTCCAATAAACAATGGGGTCCCATTTGAAGTCAGAAATAAATAATGTTCATTATTATCATTCAAATCTACTCTTGTCAATGCACTGGAAATTAGATAAACTATATAAATACAGAAAAGCAGAGTAAGTTAATTTTTTTATATAAGTAGACTATTCTCATTTCTAAAACTCAAAAAATCTATAAAGCGTACAATTAGTGTGTGTTGTTTTATAAAATACTTAACCAAAAATGTATACTATCCAAAATATTAAAGTATGCATGTCTTTGATGTCAAAATCTATAATTTGTACTAGTAAAAGCACCAAAAATATGTCTGAAACCTTTTAATAAGAAAAACGCATGAGTGCTACACACATTTGCTGGGAGATTTCAAGGATCCTTTTGAAGAAAATGTGAATAAATGTGGGCTCATGTCATCTGTCCTGAAAGAAGATAATTATTTTCAAGTTATAATCTATTCTCGAGTTACCCTAAAGTATCAACACAGTGACAATAAATATCTCTAACAAACTTTATATATTGAAGAAAATAATTCTGAAACTTGTCTGGAAGAATGTAGACATAAAACCAAATGCATTTCAATATTGATACAACTGTTCTAACAAACAGATGAGGTGATTCTAAAATAATTCATGAACTATAAAGAAACCATACATTAATAATAACAGAAACTAAAAACCAGTGGGTAAACTATTATTCATTTGCTATTGTACTAATTTGAATTAGTGTAAAAGTTCAAGTTAAATCTTTGCTTCTCTACAACAATGTTAAGTGGATTAAATAATTACAGAAAATAAAAGGTATTAAAACATATAGGATATATTTAATTGATCTCAGAACGGGTAAATGCAATCCACACATAATGAAAGATCACATAAGAGAAAAAATTAGATTATTTAGAATTTAAAATTCTGAAATAACAGTAGCCATAAAAAATGATTAATATCAATAACTAATGGAAAAATTAACATGCTCAAAAATAAACCCTTGAAGACAAAATATATTTAATATGCATATATTTAATATATGTAATACATTCCATGTAGTTATATTTAACATAGCTAACAACATATTCAATAAAATTGCTGAATAAAAGGCAATCAGACAGCTCACTAAAAAATTAGAAATAGTAAGTGGCTATGTGAAAAAATAAGTTCAATTTCAAATCACTCCAGATCAAACCCTTCGGAAAAAAAGGAGTCAGCAGATTGGTTTTTAAATTTTTTTAATTAGGGGGTTTAAATGTGCAGCCTGGTTACTGGAAGGATTTTATGGGTATGTTGAGGGCACCTCTAGGCATACCGTTCTGTCCCAACACTGTCACAAGGGTATGGAGAAAAACACTGGGTCAGGAAAGTGAGGAAAGGCCCCTGGAGAGAAGAAATGGAGGCCACCCTCACCCATCTCCAGGAACTGAGACTTAGGCCCACTTTTGGAGAGGCTGATGAAATTCCTCACAACACACAAAAAAATACTCTGGCCAAATTTCCTGCTGTGGCCTAGGGCAGTGGTTGAATATGCATAAATTTTCAAATTTTTGTCCCACTTCATTTATCTTCACCTCTGGTGGGATATCTCCCACCACATCTCCCCCAAATTTTACTGGAATTCCCAGAGTATGTGGTTTTAAAAGGCATATTTTGATTATTCTATATTTACTGTCTATGAATATGCAATTTTAGCCCCTGGAAGCTGTATAAAGGGGGGCTGGCCTTATACTCAGGGAAAAAAAATATGCATATATATATATATATATATATATATATATATATATATATATATACATATAATTATAATTTTTACCTCAAAGAGCCACTCCTAGTCACCCAAAGACAATAAATTTCCTATGCTTATGCTCTGACTTTCATTGCTAAGGGTCTAACCCCCAACTGGCATCCCCTCTAAAATCTGAACTCATTTACCTCCTTTACCAGTGACTTTAACTGTGTCTTGTGCATCCCACAAACATTCACACTGCTTTGCTTATCATGGTGCTTTCCTGTTATCAGGCTTGTGTGGGAATTCTGGGCATGGTGACAATGGCCATGTGGGAGAGAGGATGCACTCAAGAGTCCTTCCACACAGCTCCAGGAGCCAATGCCATGCAAGGGCTGTGTGCGCTAGGGGACAATGACTTCCAGAACTGGAGGGCTCGTGAAATGGAAGAGTTGGTGCTCTTTTGCCTCAGTCAGAATTTTACATGATAGTCTAAATTATCTGGTTTGCATTGAAGGTATTTGAATAATTCATTTATAAGTGCATACTGATAACATGCTAATATATCAGGCCTCGTATTAAAGATTTTTATTTCAAAGTTCAGTGGCTATGCCTTCTGGTGGTCACTGTGTAGTTTGGAAAACTGTCATCTCAACTGAAAATGCTGCTTAGTTTCGTGAATGCGCAGAGAGAAGCAGAAAATAATGTCCCCAGGCCAAGGCGAGGGGCCAGACGGTAATTCAAGATCACAGAAGTGTTCTCAAGGAAAGACAGGCCAGGGCCCTTTTTGGCAGAGGGCATTATGCACACTGAAATAAGTCAGACAGAGAATGACACATACCACATGATTTCACTTGTATGTGGGATCTAAGAAGAAAAATAAAACAGACAAAGAAAATGGAAATAGACTTATAAACAGAGAACAAACTGGTGGGTGTCATAGGGGAGGGAGTGGGAGGAATGGGCAAAATAGGTGAGGGAGATAATGAGGGACAAATCTGCAGTCATAAAATGAATAAGTCACAGGCATGAAAAGTACAGCATAGGGAATATAGTTAATAAGACAGTAATATCTTTGCATAATGAAGTTGGTAACTACACGTACCATGGTGAGCATTTGGTAATGTTTATCATTATTGAATAACTGTGCTGTATACCTGAACCAATATGATATTGTACTTTAACTACACTTCAGTAAAAAACGGAAAAAAAAAGACCTTTCTACCTCAAGGAAAAAAAAAATCAAAATTGACGGAGGTTAGCCATTTCTTTCTGAGCCTAAAATTTTCATCCTCAACCCAGTTTCCTCATATGCCAGTGATAGAAACATCCTCTATGAATGTGATGTAACTTTCATGTGCACATGATACATACTTCCCAAAAGGTCAACAATACAATCATTAACATTTGAACTTGGATGTGTGTATAATTTCCATAAAAGGCAGTGTGCTGCTTCCTTTTTCATAAAAGCAAACAAAATCACACACACACACACACACACACACACACACACACACAGTTATGTGAGTGTCAGGTTGGTTCAACAGAAAGTGCAGAACTCAGTCTTGTGGCCCCAAAGGTCTTTGTGCACCTTGCTTTGGCGGTATTTTAGGAATTGAGAACCAAGAATATGGCCCTGAGCAGAGACAGACTCCTCTTGGAAGCAGGAGTCCCTGGGACCCAGTCGTGTCTTTCTGGCCTGAATTCTTACTTGACAAATGACCCAATATTTGCGAACCTAGATCCCCCTGTTCAGACTGTCAGTCTTTGTTTCGGCCTCTGTTCCCACTTCAGGGTTACATTCCACTGACAGACACACTCAGTTTTTCTGTTTCACTCTTTCTTCTTAAATATCCTCACAAGATTATACCGTGATCACAGGCTTCAGAGGAGGGAAGGCTCTGAATTATCACTCTGTGGCTCACAGCCAGTCAATTAAGGACTCCAGGCCTCATTTCTCTAATCCTTAACAATGCAAGTAAATTCCTATCTAGAAGAAGTTCTATCAAGATTTAATGGGCATATGTTGAAAGCCGCTGAGGCATTATGCACGCTCAGTCAGTGTGACCAATTGCTCTCTCTCTTTTCTCTGTCCATTTTGAGTTTTCTGAGGACAGACTCAGATATTGTTGCTGCAGAAACAGCAGTCTGAGTTCTGTGGCAAGAAAGTTTATCCCTTGGCTTCCTAGATTTATTTATCAAAGGAAACATAGATTAATTCAAACCCCTTGAGACTCAGAAAGCTAAAACATTATCATTTATAGATGAAATCAAGAAGAAAATTATCGAGGTGCCTTGCCGATTGATCATTTGCATCTTTGATAGGGAAAATAAAGATGAATATCAATTCTAATAAATTTGAAGGAGGGATTAAACAATTTCCAGATAAGCAAAAGCATAGAGAATTTACCCCCTACAAATCATATCTAAAGTATATTTTGGAGGGACTGCTATAGATGGAAGTGTTCATAAGGTGTAATAGCTGCCACCAGAGGTAAAAAAAAAAAAAACCACAGTAAAGAAAGTAGAACAGAGAATTACTAAGCAAATGCATAATTAAATTAACTATCCCAAAAGTCAATCAAGGGAAAGACAAAGAGTACAGAATATGATACCTAATATATAAAGGATGGAGGAGGAAGAAATAAAACCCTTTAGATTATGTTTGTAGTAGCATATTAAGTGAGTTAAGTTAGACTTCTTAGACACTAAGGAAGTTAATCTCGAACCTTTGGTAACCATGAATCTAAAGCCTGCAATGCCAATAAGTCCATACCTATCAATAATCACTCTAAATGTAAATGGTCTGAATGAACCAATCAAAACACATTGAGTCACTGAGTGGATAAAAAAGCAAGACCCATCTATATGCTGCCTACAACTGACTCATTTTAAACTCAAAGACATACACAAACTAAAAGTGAAGGGATGGAAAAAGATATTTCATGCAACTAATAGGAAGAGAAAAGCAGGAGTTGCAGTACTTGTATCAGACAAAATAGACTTCAAAACAAAGAAAGTCACAAGAGACAAAGAAGGCCATTACATAATGATAAAAGGGTCAATCCAATAAGAGATATAACCATTATAAATATCTATGTGCCCAACACAGGAGCACCTACATATGTGAAACAAATACTAACAGAATTAAAAGGAAAAATAGAATGCAATGCATTCATTCTAGGAGACTTCAACACTCTGCTCACTCTGAAGGACAGATAAACTAGGCAGAAAATAAATAAGGAGACAGAGGCACTGAACAACACAATAGAACAGAGGGACATAACAGACATCTACAGAACTCTACGCCAAAAAGCAGAAGAACACACATTCTTCTGAAGTGCACATGAAACATTTTCAAGAATAAATCATATACTAGGCCATTAAAGGAGCCTCGGTAAATTCAAAAAGATTGAAATTGTACCAACTAGTTTCTCAGACCAAAAATGTATGAAACTAGAAATAAATTATGCAAAGAAAATGAAAACCCCCACAAAAACATGGAGGCTTCACAACATGCTCCTAAATAACCAATGGATCAATGACGAAATAAAAGCAGAGATCATGCAATATATGGAGACAAACGAAAAAAATAATTCAACACCACAAAATCTGTGGGATGCAGCAAAGGCCGTGCTAAGATGAAAGTATATTGCAATACAGGCCTACCTCAGGGAAAAAGAACAATCCCATATGAGCAATTTAAACTCACAATTAATGAAACTAGAATAAGAACAAATGAGGCCCAAAGTCTGTAGATGGAGGGATTAGAGCAAAAATAAGTAAAATAGAACCGAATAAAAAATAGAAAGAATCAATGAGAGCAAGAGCTTGTTCTTTGAGAAAATAAACAAAATAGGCAAACCCCCTAACCAGACTTGTCAAGAAAAAAAAGAGAGTCTACTTACAGAAACAGAATCAGAAATGAGAAAGGAAAAATCACTACAGATACCACAGAAATACAAGGAATTGCTAGTGAATACTATGAAAAGTTACATGCTAACAAATTGGATTACCTAGAAGAAATGGACAATTTTCTGGAAAAAAATAAAACCTTCCAAGGTTGACCCACAAAGAAACAGAAAATCTGAATAGACCAATTACCAGCTATGAAATTCAACTGGTAATAAAAAACCTACCTAAAAAAAAAATGCCTGGACAAGATGGCTTCATCACTGAATTTTATCAAACATGTAGTTAAGACCTAATACCATCATCCTTAAAGTTTTCCAAAGAGTAGAAGAAGAGGGAATACTTCCAAACTCATTCTAGGGGGCCAGCATCAGTATAACACCAGAACCAGGCAAAGACCTCACAAAAAAAGAAAATTACAGACCAATATCCCTGATGAACATAGATGCAAAAATACTCAACAAAATATTAGAAAACCGAATTCAAAAATACATCAAGAGGATCATACACCATTATCAAGTGGGATTCATACCAGGGATGCAAGGATGGTACAACATTCGAAAATCCATCAACATCATCCACCACATCAACAAAAAGAACAAAAGCCACATGATCATCTCCATAGATGCTGAAGAAGTATTTGTCAAATTTCAACATCCATTCAGGATAAAACTCTCAACAAAATGGGTATAGAGGGCAAGTACCTCAACATCATAAAGACCATATATGACAAACCCACAGCCAACATTATACTTAACAACGAGAAGCTGAAAGCTTTTCATCGAAGATCGGGAAAAAGACAGGGATGCCGACTCTCTCCACTGTTATTCAACATAGTAGTGGAGGTCCTAGCCACGGCAACCAGACAAAATAAAGACATACAAGGCATCCAGATTGGTAAAGAAGATGTCAAATTGTCACTATTTGCAGATGCCATGATATTGTACAAAAAAACCCCTAAAGACTCCACTCCAAAACTACTAGAACTAATACATGAATTCAGCAAAGTTGCAGGATACATAATTAACACACAGAAATCTGTTGCTTTGCTATACACTAACAATGAGCTAACAGACAGAGAAATCAGGAAAACAATTGAATTCACAGTTGCATCAAAAAGAATAAAATACCTAGGAATAAACCTAACGAAGGAAGTGAAAGACCTATACCCTGAAAACTACAGGACACTCCTAATAGAAATTAAAGAGGACACTAACAAATAGAAATACATCTCATGCTCTTGGCTAGGAAGAATAAATATTGTCAAAGTGGTTATACTACCTAAAACAATATACAGATTCAATGCAATACCTATCAAAATACCTACAGCATTTTTCAATGAACTAGAGCAAATAGTTCTAAAATTCACATGGAACCACAAAAGACCCCGAATAGCCAAAGCAGTCCTGAGAAGGAAGAATAAGGCAGGGGGAACTATGCTCCCTGACTTCAAGTTCTACTACAAAGCTACAGTAATCAAGACAATTTGGTACTGGCAGAAGAACATACCTATAGACCAGTGGAACAGAATAGAGAGTCCAGATATAAACCCAAGCATATATGGTCAATTAATATACAATAAAGGATCCATGGATATGCAATGGGGAAATAACAGCCTCTTCAACAGCTGGTATGGCAAAACTGAGAGCTACATGTAAGATAATGAAACTGGATTACTGTCTAACCCCATACACAAAAGTAAACTCAAATGGTTCAAAGACCTGAATGTAAGTCATGACACCATAAAACTCTTAGAGAAAATATAGGCAAAAATCTCTTGGACATAAACATTAGCAACTTCTTCATGAAAATATCTCCCTGGGCAAGGGAAACAAAAGCAACAATGAGAAAATGGGACTATATCAAACTAAAAAGCTTCTGTACAGGAAAGGATACCATCAGTAGAACAAAAACACATCCTACAGTATGGGAGAATATATTCATAAATGTCATATCCGATAAGGGGTTGACATCCAAATTATATAAAGAGCTCACACACCCCAAGAAAGAAAAAGCAAATAAGCAAATTAAAAAATGGGCAGAGGATCTGAACAGACCGTTCTCCAAAAAAGAAATTCAGATGTCCAACACGCACAGGAAAATATGCTCCACAGCTCTAAATATCAGGGAAATTCAAATTAAAACCACAAGGAGACATCACCTCACACCAGTTTGGATGGCAGCCATCCAAAAGACAACAAATGTTGGTGAGGATGTGGAGAAGGGGGAACCCTCCTACACTGCTGGTGAGAATCTAAATTAGTACAAACATTGCGGAAAGCAGTATGGAAGTTCCTCAAAAAACTAAAAATAGAAATAACATTTGACCCAGGAATCCCACTCCTGGGAATTTACCCTAAGTATGCAGCAGCCTAGTTTGAAAAATACATTTGCAGCCTATGTTTATGGCAGCACTATTTACAATAGCCAAGAAATGGAAGCAACCTAAGTGTCCATCAGTAGATGAATGGATAAAGAAGATGTGGTACATATACACAATATAATATTATTCAGCTATAAAAAGAAAACAAATCCTACCATTTACAACAACATGGATGGAGCTAGAGGGTATTATGCTCAGTGAAATAAGCCAGGCGGAGAAAGACAAGTATCAAATGATTTCACCCATCTGTGGAGTATAAGAACAACAACAAAAAAAAACTGAAGGAACAAAACAGCAGCAGACTCACAGAACCCAAAAATGGACTAACAGTTACCCAAGGGAAATGGACTGGGGAAGATGGGTGGGAAGGGAGGGATAAGGGGGCAAAAGGGCTATTAAAATCAGCACACACAGGTGGGGGTGCAGTGGGGGGTATATGGGGAAGGCTTTATAACACAGAGAAGACAAGTAGTAATTCTATAACATCTTACTAAGCTGATGGACAGTGACTGCAGTGGAGTATGTGGTGGGGACTTGATAATAGGGGGAGTCTAGTGACCATAATGTTGCTCATGTAATTGTGTATTAATAATAACAAAATAAAAAAATACAGCTTAGACAACATGGATGAACCTTGAGTATCTTATGCTGAGAGAAGTAAGTCAGAGAAAGACAAACACTATATGATCTCATTTGCATGTGGAGCTAAAAACAGCTGTACTCATAGAAACAGAGTAGAATCGTGGTTACCAGGGACTGGGAGGGGGGAGAGATGGAGAGATTTTGGTCAAAGAATACAAACTTCCAGTTAGAACATTAATAAATTATGGGATTTAATGAACAGCTCTTTCATTATCGTTAACAGTACTTTATTACATAACTTGAAAGTTGCTAACAGAGTAGAATTTTGTGATCACAAAAAAGAAGTGGTAATAAAAAAAAGTAAGTAAAAAAGAAACAACATAAAAGAAGATCTGCTCCTCATTGATGCCAAGTATAAGTAAACTAATTCTTAATTGGTTAAATTATCTTTCATATACCTCACTGCCTATATGTGTTGGAAGTTTTTTTTATATTGATTGATATCTATCATTCGATTTATATATTTGCCTGCCCAGATCTATAGAAGATAATATGACTGGATGGTCCAACAGTACAAATGAAAATATGATTTGGTGATTTCAAAACATTGTTAGTAAAAATGTATTTGTACTGTCAGTAAGATGACCAGCACCTGGGAAAGTGCCAGGTAAGAGGCTCTTCCTAAGAGCTCTTTGGGTGTTATGGGTAAACATGTTTCTAAAGTGTCTTTTTACCAATTATGGAGATTCTTGACTGCATGCCAACATAAGAAGGTACTCGTTATTAAGGAAAGACCATTGTTCTACAGTATTTCCACAGGCTGCATAGTGCAAAGATCTGTCTCATGACTGTGAGGGGCAGATCATGTGAGTCAAGGCCAACAAAAGTGGCAGCAATGCCCTTTGAAATATTCCAGAGTTCACACCTTTGGGAGATGGAAAACTGATATAAAATCATTGCCATACTCATTCTGATTGCTCTTAAGTCAAGAGTTTAAGATTCAAAGTGACTTTCAGGAAAGGAGTTTTCCAATACTTTAAAGTCAGAATTAGTGATGTCCTTCCGGATTAATCATCAGTAATGCTTTCACCAGCAACTGTACTCCAAGCTTGCTGATGTCTTCCATCTTCTACAGAACAGACACTTTAGTGAGTTTATTTTCTTCTAATCTGGTTGTTGATGATGATTTCAGCCAGAAAAGAATAGGCTTGCTAGAACATTCCTATTTAAATTCTTCAAAAGTAAAAGTTTCTTGGGTTGTTACATTTTAATTTTAAGATTTCTAAAATATGGATTTAGTAACAGGCCACATTAAATCTATATATTTATGGAAAGTCCTTTCCAAAACATGAGTGCATATACCAAAGACATATTAGACGTTGAAACAGTTACTTAATATAACTTGATTTAAAGCATAAAAGGATGCTGAGCTCATTGGAATCAATACAAATTAGTTAAGATATTAGGTACATTTTATTTCAGGTATAAGCAGAAGGTAATGAGGAATGAAGTAGAAGAATTATGTGTGGTAATCAAAATTATGGCTAATTTGGAAATAAATACCATTAAAATATACAAAATATAAATTGGAACATAAGCTACAGTGTCTTAATAAACATTGTTTAATTTTGATTCATATGAAACAGTAAATTGCCCTAAATTATGGGGTAGATAAGAAAAATACTTTTGAAATTCTAAGCATTTGATTCTGTATAGCATGGATTATGGTATAATTCAGTTATAAATCTCTTCTCCACTATTAAATCTGATAATTCTTAGTGGATATAATTTTGCAATTGTTGGTTTTAAGTGTTTTCTTCCGGTAAAGTATGAGAGCAGATATACTGTGTTTCAAATATCCAAACACAATCTTCATTTATTCATTTAAATTTACATTACTCAAAGTATAAAAACAGGATACACACACACACACAGTGCCTAAAACTTGTCTGCATGTGTGTGTGTATATATATACGTAATGAGAAAATAGAGAGAGCACATAGCATTAGTGGGAGAATGAAACAAAAAGAAACCGAGAACAGACTAGGAAGTAAAAAGATATTACTGTTATTATGAGGGTTAAGTGAAGGAGTATTTTAATAAAACGGTGCACTGAAGAAAATGACAACTAACTGCTTCAAATGATTGCTACTGTTTACTCCTGATACTTAAAAGATTAGAGGGCATTGTGTGAGCCTTTATATCATCTTTCTAGGCTTATAGATTTCATAAATGTATGAAATGACCTTAAAGAATGCCCATTGCTTTATGAAGTTCATGTTTACGATGAAAATGAGAATAATTTTGTCAAACAATCCACTGATTAAAATTCAAAAATTGTAAAGCACAACGATAAAGGACGTGGCTTGCAGTCTTTGCATATTCCATGTCTACCCCTTCACTTCCTTTCACACATAAATTAAAATTATTCTCTATGAGGGATAGATTGTATGGTGCTGTGAATCTGGTAAACAGTTTGTACATATGCTTCCACTACATGATAACACTTAGACACTTAGAGAAACAGAAAATTTGAAAAAAAATGTACATATGCAGCACAGAACTAATTGGATTATACTGATGGAGAAAATATTGTTAAAACTGTTTTTTACTTTCTCTCTTTCGCACAAAAACAAATATACATGGACACACACACATTCAAGTGATGAACATTAAATAGGAACACAGTTTTTCTTTAGCTGTACTGAAGTGAAATTAAATAAATGTAGGAGTTTGATCACTTTAACCATACCTTTTCTTTTTCTAAATGCAGAACATTTCATCAACAGTGAACAGTATTTCCGTGGTGGCAGAATTTCTTCTCCTGGGATTTCTGGCCCACCGAGGCTTCAGTTCTTACAATCTAGGACCTTTGTAGTAATCTACCTGATGGCCCTTGTGGGGAATGGCCTCATTATCATCACAGCATTCTTGGATCCCTGCCTGCACACACCCATGTACTTCTTCCTAAAGAATCTGTCCCTTTATGATATTTGCCTCATTTCTGCCATTGTGCCCCAAACTGTTGCCAACTCCTTGACCCGCATCAACTCTATCTCATTCCCTGGCTGTGCCACGCAGGTCTTCCTGGTGCCTTTTGCCACAAGGGCAGAGCTGTACTTGCTCACAGAGATGTCCATTGACCACTATGCTGCTATCTGCCATCCTCTGCACTATGAGCTAATCATGCACAGGGGCCAGTGTGTGCACATGGTGGCTCTGTCCTGGCTCAGCAATGGCTTGATATCCATTATACATACAGCAGGAAACTTTTCCATAACTTACTGTGGGCCCAGTGAAATCCAGCAATCCTTCTGTGACATTCCCAGTTGTTAGCTATCACTTGCTCAGAGAATGTAACTGTGGGAATTGTGCTCATTCTTATAGATGCAGTCCTGGGCTTATGTTGCTTTATCTGCATCATAATCTCATACATGTACATCTTCTCCACTGTCAGAAAGATTCCTGGAAGGGTTCTTTAGCTACCTGGCTTGCTCGCTCGCAAAGAAGGACACGAGAACTCCGTCAGTGTGGGTTTATTCCCTGTAAGACAAAGAGGCAGAGTGGCTGTCTTGAAAGAGAGAGAGCAGCAAGGGGGGAGCTGAAGATAAACAGACAGAATGGCTGTCTTGGAAAGGAGCGAGCAGCCATGGCAGCAAGGGGCGTGCTGTTTATATAGGAATTTAGGGCCTTGGTGAGCAGGATGGTGGCCTTGTGACTTCTGAGAAACAGAAACAAATGCAGACAGTAGGGTCTTTTGCTACACTTGGGTGCAGCTGCTGTTCAAGGCTGTGTGTTAAAGGGGACTTATGCACCTGCTGTGAGTGATAAGGAGCCCCTGCGCCCAGGGACAGTTCAAGGCTGTGTGTTAAAGGGAACCTAACATTCCCGCATTTTGTTTTATTTCTTATGCGAAATGTAGGGAAGAGGGGCGAAGCGGGGTGCAGGCGATGGGGCTGAAGTATTGGCTCATCTGGCTGCTTCTTGCAGGAAGAGGGGAGAAGTACGGCTGATGGCTCGGCTTCTGTCAGCACTGCGTTGTCTGCTGGCAGGATCTTTCTTCCACTGGGAGGTGGTGGTACTCCTGCACCATTAACTGATTGACTGTTTGGTTGGTGATTTTTTAAATTTGAGTTTGAATGAGGTTTTTTAGAAGGTTAATTAGGCAGGGGGCGAAGAGCAGGAGATGACAGAAAATGATGAGAGGCATGAGGAGAGGAAGTAAGATGTCTCTTGGAGTTGGTTTAAGCCCATGGTCTTTGTCTCATTCTCACCTCTACAGATAGAGACTTTAGCTGCTGCTAGGGAAAGGGGGCGATGACAGCTCTGGCTGCTTCATGCTGAGAGGGGGCACAGTGCAGCTAGGTCTCCATCAGTGGTTGGTCAGGAGGGCTTTGGAAGATGGGAGTTTTTATCTTGGGTTCTATTGCTATCACCATTTGCAGTTTCGTGGCTTCTAGGCAAAATAGAATAAATAATGTTATTAGGTTATGTAGTAACATCTGGAGTTAGATTTTCCATTCTGGAAGAACAGACTTGACAAGGGGAATTATGAATGCATGGCTGAATATGAGGATTAGAAAGAGTCAAATTCTAATTGAGAATTATAGCCAGATATCTTGGGGAAACTAGAATTCTGGATCTAGTCTATGTCCCAATGACTAGTATTAGGACTCAGTACAGATAAGGCTGCATTATTGAAACAATACTTTCTCTAAAATTACCCTCATTTTTATTAGAAGTAACCAGATTAAGAAAATAATTAAAACTTGGCTTGATTATATGCATAAGTGCAGCAAGAAGAGCAATTGATTACATAGGCTCTTTTAAATGTTTCTTTGTTGGAAATTTTTATAAGGAACTTCAGATTGGACTTTTAAAGGCCTCTCAAGGCCAGAAAGCCAAGCCAGACTTGCCATCAGGTTTTGCCTGCAGTACCTGTAGATTTGGGTGAATTCCTCTCTTCCTGAGGTCCCCAAAATATTCTGAAGTTACTGCACCTGCCAGGAAGTGACCTTCTTTACTCACCAGGTAAGGCTGCTGGGAATCCTGTAAGCAAGGTACCAGGCCAGTTCTTCCAAGGGGCTTTGTTGGCTTTATAAAGTCAACCTCAGTTCCTTAAAGCTGTCTGTTCATATGTGAGTTTATGCACGTGTCTTTCAGGAATAACATTCCAGTCAAAGCCTTGGTAATATAACCAGTGTTGTTAATTGGTCTTTTACAAGGAAAGCAGATTCTTATTGAACTTATGCAAATACATATACTGCCGTGAAATACAAAAGTAGTCACTGAGAGTTGTTAAATTCCTCAGGGATCAGGTAGAGAGGAAGATAAATGTTTCAATTCTGCTTACAAAGGTATTGTCATTTACGAAACTGTTTTCAGCTTAAGAGAAAAAGCTTAAAACACTTTATCAGTAACATTTGAACTTCCTTAGATTACTTACCCGTATGTAATACCTCTTTTGTTGAAGTCTAGTTCTTTACTAGTTTAGGAGTAATAAAACAGTGATGATAAATGAAAAAAAGACTTACAAATGACAATACTTAAAGATTTGCTGAGAGATTAGTATAAGACAGTTGACATAAGGAAATTTGGATATTTCTGCAACACAAAACATTTAGTAACAAAGTTTAGCATCATTCTCTTTGACAGTGCTTTCCAGGTAATTAAGCTAATTATATATCAGATTAATAAGCTGAATTAGTTAAATGCTTTCTCTAATGAGAAAAAAATTCCTCTGACATGTTCCAGGGGCCCTCTGGAAAATATCAGAGTTAACTAGAGGTAAAAGCACTTTTTTGAATTTGATTTTGGGAAGTCGTCAGAAGAAAGTTTCTTTGGCACTTGCGTAAATAGGATTATAGGTTGCTACGAAGCAATATTTATTTATTTAACTAGAGTGACAACAAAATACCTCAAAGGCAAATACAGAAGTTTACAGTTGTCAGCAAAGTTTAGCTTTTCGTCTTTTTAATGCTAAGATTTAATTTTCTTGAATACTCAGACAACTCATTGAGATTTTAAGCATGAGAAAGTGCTTTGGCAAAAACAATTAGAAAGTTCTTTCCAATTTTTCAACATTAAGAGGAGGCTAACAGTTTAAGAAAACTTTGTCTTTTTACTGAGAACAAAATTCTAATTTTGCTGTGTACTTGGTATTGAGACTCATTTGCTTTAATTTCCCATAGCATGACTGTATCAATTCTTCTATGAACTTTCTACAAATTTCTTTTACATTCAGAGTTCTCCGTCGTTAAGTAAAGAGCTGTACTTTAGAAGTTACCTTTTTTTACCCTCAACAAAATGAAATTTTATCCCTTATACCTTCTCTTATTAAACACACATTTTCTAGCAAGCAGAGATGTTTCCTTTATTACTTTAAGTAGTTTTATTTAGATTTTAAAACCACTAGGAACTTTTTCAGTGAACACTGAGAAGTGGGCCATTGTAAGCTATTATATTAGCTTTCTTTAGATTAACAAATTACAAACACATTTCATAATTTCTGGAACTGTGTGCTTTACAGCACCATATCTAAACATAAAATATGTCTACTTAACTTAGCAAAACTTTGTTTTAGTTTACTACAAAGATTTTCAGGCAGTTCGTATGTACGCACACTGTAACACACAATTAAGATGCTTTCTTGCTACTCTTAGTTTACTCAGAAGTATGCTAGATTATTCATGAAACTTTTACTAAACATTCCACAGAGTTAAGCCTATGCATTTTTTCTTGAAAGATTTAACAGATAACATCAATTGAAATGACTTTAGGTAAACAGGCAGCTGATAACCATAAGGATATGTCCGTTTCAGTTCAACTTAAACTAGCATTAATGCTTAATATCTTTTATTAGAATTTTCTGGAAGTTTTAGAATGCTCAATTTTTACAAGCGCTTTTTGAAAATTTTTTATTAATACCCTCCAGAGGAAGAGAAATATTTTTCATTTACACCCTTAGACAAACAAACACACAGACGGAGACATAATGATTATAGTTAGCAACACTTTTCATAAAACAAGATGTACACAGACAAACTGATATAAAGATTTGAGTTGCTGATATTTAATTGCTTTCTTTCCTTTTATCTTATTTGACTAAATGTGTTTCAGTTTTCAAGAATACATTCTAAAGTCAAGCAGTTTACATAACTGGGTTAAGGTTTAGATGGCTCCAGGGAACACTGCCGTTGAAGGCTCTGAACTGATAGGGACTGTGTGTGTCTAGGTGGCTGGAAAAGAAAATGCAAGCAGAATTTTAACACTAGTCATTTAAAGCCAGGCTGTATTGTAGAAGATAAATCTCTCTCTGGGATACTGGGCTTCTTGGTCTAGGATCATATTAAAAGGCGGCCTGCCCAGCCTCCAAGTTGGGCTGAGGTATTGTCTGTTTGCTAATGAGTAAGTTAAGAATCCTGCTTTCCAACTTCCTGGGTGCTAAAATGCAATCTTATATTTAAGGTGGAATCTTTCTTGCCTTTTACTATGTTGTTTACAGCTGGGCCTACCTGCTATATTATTGTCCAGGTTATATATTACTTGATCAGGGGATGGAGGAGGAAAGGAAGCATCTGGGTAAAGTTAAAGATAAACTGGGCGTTTTAGCAGGCTAAAGTAAATTTTAAAATAGCCTCATTTAATTGACACAAACAAGACATGAGCTATGCTAAGGTTCTTTCTTATCTAGGGGATGTTCAAACATTTCAGGCCAGGTTATTCCTGGCCTTTTAGTTTTAACTAATTTTCAATGAAGAATGCTTATATTCCTAGTTTGATATTTAACTTCAGAGAACTAATGTGACTCTGACTTGGCTTAATTGTTTAACACAGTTTTGGTAAGGGGTTTCAGGATTTAGATTGGTATCCTGTAGGAGGGCCTGCATGAGCCTGTCTAGGAAGGCTGAGGGTTATGGAGTCTGTGGAATAGAAGAAGGGAGGGTCGGAGGGGCAGAGGCACGTAAAGTAGGAGATGGAAGAGGGGGTTATAGGTTGTGGGTGGTGGGAGTAAGGCTGGAAATAGAGGAGTTAGATGTTCAATAAGACTGGAGGCAGGTGGTTGCGTCCCTGTGGTGGGAACAGAGGCAGGTGGGGGAGGGAATTGACTGAGCTTTCGGCTGCTGAGTGATAAGGGGGAGTTTATCTGCAGGATCTGGGTCTAGGGAGGAAGAGGGAGAGCTTGGAGAGCTTGAAAGGATGGCAAGGACACGTTTGGGGTGACAGGAGCTACATAGAAATTGCTTATTTTGAAGATAGAAGAAAGCTTGAACATAGGGAATTTTGTCTGTTTGTCTCACAGGGAATTTCGTTCCATCTGCCTGAACTCCCACAAAAGTTGTGAAGATTATGTAGGACTTTTAGGGTCTAAGGACCCATATTGGGGCCAAATTATTTTATTGTCTAAAGGATATTGGGGCCCAATCTGGCTGCAGAGCTGAATTAGCTTGGAGGCCTTTAGATCTGGACGTCAATGAAGAGTTTTGAAATTGCTTAGGAGGCAGCTGAGCGGGGAATCGGCAGGGATGGAGGGGGACGCTCCCATTGTGACTCTGTCGTGGAGCTGCTGCAGCGCACCCAGGCGTCCCTAGCGGACTCAGAACTCCAAAGAGTAGCCGAACTACAAGTGAAGGGTCGTCACCTCTGTCACTGGAGGGGCGCGCTTGCCCTGAGCAAGCAGCAGGTGCCTAGTGCTAGGACTTTTCGGCTGTGAGCCCAGCTGTGAGCCAGTGGAACCGAAGAGTCACAATGGGGGCAGTCTCTCGCCTGCTGGGGACCTAGTAGGAGTGCAAGAGGGACGGGAGAAACTAGTGGACTGGGGGCATCACTGACCCACTGTGGGTCTAGGGGGCAGTCTCTCGCCGGCTGGGGACAAGAGAAACTGGACTGGGGGCAAGTCTCTTGCCTGCTGGGGATGAGAGAAACTGGACTGGGGGCAAGTCTCTTGCCTGCTGGGGATGAGAGAAACTGGACTGGGAGTGACTCAGGGGCACAGCCATAGCCAGTGAAGGCTGTGGCTGGCAGTAGTTCCCTGCCTGCGGTGAGGCCACGAGAGTGCCAGACACTCAGCAGTCAGTCCTCACGTGCTCAAAGAGGTGTTTTAGTCACTTGATGGGGGAGGGTGACTCACCGCTCCTTTGGCATGGGTGGTGGATGCTGGAGAGGCATTCAGGGAGATGGAGGGCGCTGAGGAGGTCCCTGTGTCCAGAGGCGCCGGGTGCTTTCGGATTCCCAGTGCAGCTCCAATTCCTAGGGAAGAGCAGGCGAACGGAGATCCTAAACCAGGTGGAAAAATCAATGAAAGGGTTCTTTAGCTACCCAGCTCACTCACTCACAAAGAAGGACATGAGTAGTCCATCACCGTGGTTTTATTCCCTGTAAGACAAACAGTTAGGGTGGCTGTCTCGAAAGAGAGAGAGCATCAAGGGGGGCGCTGAAGATAAACAGACAGAATGGCTGTCTCAGAAAGGAGAGAGCAGCCGTGGCAACAAGGGAGGTGCTGCTTATACAGGAATTTAGGGACTTGGTGAGCAGGATGGTGCCCTTGTGACTTCTGAGAAACAGAAACTGATGCAGGCAATAGAGTCTTTTGCTACACTTGGGTGCAGCTGCTGTTCAAGGCTGTGTGTTAAAGGGGACTTATGCATTTGCTGTGAGTGATAAGGAAGACCCTTGCCTGGAGACAGTTCAAGGCTGTGTGTTAAAGGGAACCTAACAATTCCATTAACACAAGGGCAGTCAAAAGCCTATTCAACCTGCCTCCCACACCTGGTAGTGGTTGTACTTTTTTTCTCAACTGCTTTCATTGCTTACCTGAAACCTATATTAGGGTCTACATCAGTCACTGATCATGTTCTATCATCTTTCTGTATTTTTTGCCTCCTTCCCTTAATCCCAGCATGTACAGCCTAGGAAACAAAGCCATGAGAGCTAGTTTGGAGAAGCTGATCACTAAGAAGCTCTGGGTGAAGTGAATATCATTTTTCTCTAAGAATAAAGGCATTTTATTCTTAACATTTGTGTAAACCCAAGATTAATTTACCTGGTCAGTAGCAAATCTGTGCTTATCTCCAGGGTTGTGTGGAACCCTGGTGGTGAATCTTCACCAAATTGAAATAAAGTAAACCAATGGAAATGAATGAGGCTGTCCACAGGTCTGACAGTTACAATTTCAAGCATTGGTAGAGAAAATGTGCACTTTCACAATTTGCACTTGTTTTGTGTTAGGCTCTCTTGATTTCTGTTTATTAATTCAGCTCATACATCCTGGTTTTGGGAACTTGAATAGATAGTCAGGAAAGCTGCATACTTTAAAGGGAATGTGGATTCCCAGGTGTCTGGTTTGCAATCCAGAGGAACCATGTCCTCTGTGACTAAGACTGGCACCTGGAAACTGGACCTGGGTGTTCTGAGTCTCCTTAATATTGCATTCAATGTCTGTGTTCTTCCTGCACTATAATGTTTAACAAATCTTTCCTTAGCATGCATTGATAGATTATAGTGATTCTTTTGCATTACCTAAATCTAAAGCCTGAAACAGTGGCAAATAATACATTTTCTTCTATCTCAAAAAACTTCATAAATGTCCTTGAGAATAAAAGAGGAGGGACACTTCTTCCTGGGAGAGTCACTGCTCCGTGGACAGGCAATTCTTCTCCCTCTGTATAAACTTCTTTATTTACTACACCTATGGTATACATCATTTCAACACCTTTGGATTGTATAAAACATGGAAAACTGGGAATGTATTAATAATTTGAGGTCTAATTGCAAAATTAGTTGCTTTATCTATTTAAAAAACTTCACTTTATAATCTACTTCTAATACAACATTTTGAACATGGTCTTAGTTTTACATTATAACTGACCAGGACACAAATATAAATTACATGGGATTTCTCTTGATGTGTGTCTTATTAGAGTTCATTTTAGGCACTGCTGATTCAACCTCTGTATCAAATAACTACAGGAAGAAAAATCTGCTACAAAATAGACTCAACTTTCTCAGATAATTCTGCTGATTGAAATATATATATACATATGTACATAAGTTTCTATACTTTCTGGCTCATGATCTTAGCTAAATAAGTGTGCATAAAATAAATCTTCACAAGAAAATAAATTTTAGAATTTACTGAAGAAAAGGTGAGGGGTAATGCTGTGAGTATGGTCTTTTATTATATTCCTAAATCTTCATCTTTTGAAATGATTGACTTAGTTTTGTCATTGAGTATGACATTTTTTTCCCCACTAGTATTATCGGCACACATTTATGGTCTAGAAGAAAAGTTAACATATTACAACCATGTCTTCAAAAATGCACAAGGGTTAATAAATTTATGACTTCACTACTAATTACTTACTTTGAATTTCACATTATACTTTTACACTTATTTATAATTACATATATACACATATGCAATCATTTTCTTTGACTCTGTATTTTCAGGTGAGTGAATAGAGTATTTTGTTTACGTACATATTTAGCTCTAATATTTTCTCTTTTCAAGACATAGATGGATTTCGATATTGTATATGGAATGGGAAGTAATCGAACTGCATGTCATCTTTTTTCTTCTGTTGATTACCCATTTTGCTATCTCTCTCTCTAGAAGTGCACAAAGTCTGATTTAAGCCACAGTATTCAGCCAATATGCTCCAACTGGATTCAGCTTTATATCTATCATTTGCATAGCTAATACCTTCCTGATTTAATGTCACTGATATTCCTGAGCATTTGTGTGATATATGACCAGTGGTTAATTATAATGGCTATAAATAATGTATTGTTAGTATAATTATGTGTTAACTAATAATACATAAAAATACAAATATTTGTATACATACACACATTGATTTAAAAAAATAAATATGCAAGTGGTCCATTCATTCTAGTAGTTGACTCTTTAGATGAATATTCACCATATTTTTTAAAACTAAAAAGAATTAAAAAGATTAAAATAAAGTGTAAATAATCACTGACTATAAAGATTTGAAAAAAACTAACTAGAGCTAACATAAATGGAAACAGATTTTGGTTTAAATTAAAAATTAAAGCTTAAAGATCAAAACTAGTTAGTGAACTCAACATAAAAATGAATCAGAAAATTTTACAGAGAAGGGAATAACATTTTACAACCACCCACCCACACACAAACATATACATATGAGTAAAAATATAAAATTATATAGAGAATAAAGAAGGAAAAAGTGAAGAGACATATTGTTTTAGTGGTAATGGCTGAATTTTTATTCTAAGGTATAAAAGACATATTTTGTGTGGGCAAAAGAACAATTTATCTCAATTAGATAGATGAAAATGAATGTATGAATTGAATGTAAGGTGTATATTTTTAAACCCTCTGTATCCACCATGTGTCCTTATTCAGACTGTCCTGGAGTTTACAGTACCTGAACTACTTCAGCAACATCACTCCGAATGGCTTCTGGGTGTATCTGGCCAGTTAGATGAACTTCCATTAGAACAGATAAAGAGAATTAGTTTCTATAGAGGATGTTAATTGTTCAACTCTATTTTTGTAAAAGCCCCTCAGGACAGAAAGATTAGATGCCCTAATATAAGACATAGAGTAGCTACATAGACTAAGAAAAACAAGATTCAATTATTTTCTTTCTACAGTAGAATATGTTCCAACTTAAGGACACACAGAGGCTAAAAACAAAGGGTTGGAAAAAGATATTCCATGAAAATGGAAGCCAGTGCAAGCTCTATTATAATGTTAATGTCATTTTTCACAGAAGTAGAAATAAAATTCTTTAGAATTATATAACATCTCAAATACCCAAGAACAAAGCTGGAGGTATTACCTTTCCTGATTTCAAAATATATTGCAAACCCCAGCAATCAAAATAGTAAAATACTGGAACCAAAACAGGAATAGAGATCAAAGAAATAATGTAGGGAACCTTGAAATAAACCCACATGTATATGATCAGCAAGGGAGTCAGGAATACATGATGGGAAAGAATAGTCTCTGCAATAAGTGTCTTCAGGACATTGCACATACAGAGGCAAAAGAATGAACTGGGTCCTTATCCCAAGCCACACACAAAATCAACTTAAAGTGATTTGAAACTTAAACATTAAACTTGAAAAAATAAAACTCATAGAAGAAATGATATTGTGGAAGTTTTTACCATTAAATCTGACAATGAACTCTTAGATGTGGCACCAAATACAGAGGCAAACAAAACAAAAATTGAAAGTGTGATTACATCAAATCAAAACTTATCTGTATATTAAAGGGAACAATTAACAAGATGAAAAGGTAACCTAGGTAATGAGAGAAAATACATGCAAAGTGTATTTCAGAAACAGAGTTCATGTCAAAAATATATGAGACTCCTGTGACTTACTAGGAAACAAGACAAATATTCCAATTTTAAACAATGGCCTGAGGATCTTAAGAAAGATTCATTCAAAGACATACCAATGCTTGAAAGGTACTTGAAAAAGTGCTCAACTTAAGTAATAATCAGGGCAAACAAAAACTAAGATCACAGTGACATTTCATTTCACATATGTTAGGATGATTATTAAGAACAAAAGCAAAAAATAAAAGATAAATGTTGTTGACTATGTGGAGAATAGGGAACACTTGTGCCCTGTTTGTGGAATGTAAGGTGGCGCCATCACTATGGAAACAGTCTGGATATTTCTTAACAACTTAAAAATAGAATTACCATTTGATCCAGCAATACCACTTCTGGGTATATCACCAAAGAAATTGAAACGAGTATCTCAGTGAGATTTCTTCATCCCATGTTTATTGAAGTATTATTCACAGTGGCAAACATAAAGAAACAATCTAAATGTCTTTTGAGGGATGAATGGAAAAATAGAATGTGGTATAAACTTACAAGGAATACCGTTCAGCCTTAAAGAAGAAACAGATCCTGCTCTTTGATGCAGCATGGATGCAGTAGAGGGTATTCTGATGAATGTGAGAAGCCAGACTGAGAAGGACAAATACTGCATGACATGACATTTACGAAGAATCTAAAATAATCGGTCACAGAACCAGAGACTAGAAGAAAGAGTGATTACAAGGGGCTGGTCAGAAAGGAAGTAAGAAGGTGTCATTCAAATGATATAAAGTTTTAATTACTCAATATGAATTCTTTAGTAATCTGTTGTGCAACATAAGGTTTACAGTTAACAATACTGCATTTTATACTTTAAAGTTTTCTGAGGGTAATACTTCAATATAACCACACACAAATAAATTGTAACTACATGAGGGGATGGAAATGTTAGTATGATTTCACAATGCATGTGTATATAAGAACATTACATCCTATACTCAATTCACTCAATTTTTATTGTCAGTCTTACCTCAATAAGGCTGGAGGAAAAAGGCCATGACACTAAAAAGCAATGGCAAACACCACTGGATCTTAGAGTAACATAGATTTAGATGTAGATATCCAGTTTTGTGTATAGATATATATATAGATATAGTATACGTTTACACAGATGATGATGGAATTATAGAAACAGAAAACATGATTGGATGTTGACAACATTTAAATAAATATGTGGGAAAAAAAGAGTAGAAAGGCAAGGTAGAAACCTCCTCCCATGCACACACCAAGGAAGCAACTATAACAGAAGCCGACAACCAAAAAGTCCTCTTATCCAGTACATTATGTCTGGCAGTCAAGGAAAAAAAAATGCACAGCATTATAAAAGACAAAAAAAAAAAAAAAAAAAAGAAAATCCGAAGAGTCAGAGAAACTATAAGACCCAGAACTGGGATGTTAATGTTGGAATTATCTGATGAGGAACTCAAAATCATTATGGGTTCTAGTGGATAAAATAGACAACATGCAAGAACAGATGGGCAGTGTGATCAAAGAGATGAAAATTCCAGGAGAAAAAAATTACAGATCAAAGACACTGTAGGAGAAAGACAAATGTCTGTAATGAGCTTATTAGCAGGATGGACACAGCAGAGGAAAAATCCCTGAGCTAGATGACGTACTGATAGAAACTTCCAAAAATAGAAAATAAAATAGAACAGAGACTGAAAAACATAATAAAATACTCAAAGACTGTATGGTGACTACAATAGATGTACATAATACATTATGTTACAATAGGTGTAACATAATATGAAAGTAGAAGAAAGAGAAAGAGACAGAGGAAATATTTGAAAAAAAGAATGAGAATTTCTCCAATTAATGTCAATTCCATACCACAGATCCAGGAAGCTCAGAGAACACCAAATAGAATAAATGCCCAAATCATTGCATTTGGGCATATCATTTTCAAATTATAGAAATTCAAGGATAAAGAAAAAGTCCTGAGAACAACCAGGGAAAGAGCACCTTACCTGCAGAGGAGCAAAGAAAACAACTACATCCACTTCTCTTCAGAAATAATGTGAGCAGAAGAGAGTGGGATGAGATAACTGGAATATCAGAAGGAAAATAAAAAACACTGACCCAGAATTCTGTACCCTATGAAATGATACTTTAAAAGTGCACAAGAAATAAGGATTTTTTGGGACAAACCTATTTGAGGATTTCTTTTATTATTATTTTTTTTTGCCTATAATTGTACCTAGCATGATACGTTAAAAGTTCATTAGAGCGGAGGAAAGTTACGTAGTCAGAAACTTGGAGAACACTGAAGAAAACGACCAAGTGAAGGTAAAACCAAAACTTTCATTTTTCTTATTCTTTTTTTAATTAAGTTAACAGCTGTGCAGATTTGTATTTTGGGGATGGAAAAGGCTACACACCCTCAAGAAAACAGCCTGACATTTTCTTCAAATATTAAATATATGCTTTCCATGTGATCCAACCACTCTACTCCTTAGGCATTCAACTTGAAGTAAATGAAAACATATACAAATATAAAGACGTATACATAAGAAATGCTCATCTCAACTTCATTTGCAATAGTCAAAAACTGGGAAAATATCTAAATGTGTATCAACAGGTGAATAAGTAAATTATGGTATATTCATACCATGGAGTATCTTTCAATAAAATAAAGTATTCAATACAATTATTCAATGAATTACAGGATAAAAAGGAACAAGTTATTGAATGTGAATCAAGTTGAATGCATGTGAAAATAATTATGTTGAATAAAAGAAGCTCTGCATATACTTATTGTTTGAATTGTGGGGATGGTTTCACAAGTACATTCATATGTCAAAATACAAACTGTACACTTAACTCGTTTGAATTTATTACTTACGTCAATTATACCTCCATAAAGCTATTTAAAAATAAAATGTATTAGTATAAATCACCTAATTTAATATTTATTTGTTTTAATATTAAAATAGCAATTATTTACTTAGATACTTCTACTTTATTTAGGTAAAATACTGAAGCAGAGTATCTTTCTTTTCCTTTGGGACTGACTCCTATCTGGACTTAAAGGGTTATCAGATTTCTAAATAAAAGTATATCATTAATTTTTATGTAGTTATTTTTCGGGTAGAGTTTAATACATTACTCATGAGTTAATATATGAATTTGAAAAACCCACAAACATCCATCAATTTAACCACATGTTCTTCCAATCTACAAAATTTTATTGACAATATTATTCATAAGCCTTCATTTGTTCATTCTTAGACATATAAAGGTAGTTAAGATGCACGCTATCTTCTAGACTGTCACAGACCTCAGTAATGACACTAAGACTGGAATGATGCCATAATTCATAACCCACATGAGCAGCCGTGTTTCGTAGCAATGTCCAGGGTGGGTGGGTTAAGAGATGGAAGGCCACAGCACCCTCACACAGGGCTTCTGTCTGCTCCTCCTTAGAGCTTGCTTCACCTCTTTGTTCCGCAGGCTGTAGACCAGGGGATTCAGCATGGGGATGACAAGCGTGTAAAAGATGGACACCACCTTATTCTGCTCCATGGACACAATGGCACTGGGCTGGGCATACATGAAGAAAACAGTACCAAAAAACAAGCATACCCCCGTTAGGTGGGAGGCACAGGTGGAGAAAGCTTTCTGGCGTCCCTGCACTGAACGGATTCTCAGGATGGTTGAGATGATGTAGACGTAGGAGACCAAAACTATCAGGAAGGTACTGACAATAATGGAGCCACACAGACCCAGAAGGACCAACTGGTTTATCAAGGTGTCTGAGCAGGAGAGGGACAACAGTGGCGGGACATCACAGAAAAAGTCGTTGATCTCATTGGAACCACAGAAGGACAACCTGAAGGTCATAGTTGTTTGAGTGATGGCATTCCCTAACCCCGACAAGTAGGACCCTGACACCAGCAGGCCACAGATACGGGGAGACATGCTCACAGAGTACAAGAGTGGCTGGCAGATGGCAAGGAAGCGGTCATAGGCCATGGCAGCGAGGAGGAATGCTTCTGTGGTCCCGAAGAGAGACAGAAAGAAGAACTGAGCAGCACACGCCCCAAAGGAAATGGTATGGTCCTTGTCCAAGCAGTTCTCCAGGGCCCTGGGCGCAATCGTGGAAGAATAGCAGATGTCCAACAAGGAGAGGCTTTGGAGGAAGGTGTACATTGGTGTGTGGAGGTGGGCATCAGCCCTGATAATTACAATCATACCAAAGTTACCCACCATGGCTATGGCATAGAGGGTCAAAAAGGTCAGAAATAGTACAGTCTGTATTCCAGGACCCCCTCTGAAGCCAAATAGAACAAACTCTGAGACATGTGTAAAATTCACCATTGTGTAAGCACACAGAGAGAGGTAGAGGAGGAGGAGTAAAAGAAAAAATTTGCAAGCCAGCTATTACTTAATGTTTATAGCATTCCATAGTCCATGAAAATAGAAAAGTTCCTTCTGCTGGGGAAAGGAATTATAAATAAATCAAGTGTTCACATATTCAAATAGTCTGCATCTATACAAACCTTATTCGTCAACTCTAAATTCATCATACTACATGAGAAAGGAATCTCTTACCTATCTTGAGTCATTTCTTCACTCCACATGCCTAATTATTGTCACTTGATTTGAAGAAGTACTCAAATGAGAGCACAAAGACAGAGAGGAGAACATGTGAGACAGTTACTAAGTTAGTTTTGCATTTCAGGCATAGTTCTCAGGGTTGATCTGGGGAAGAGTGGAAAGTGGGACTGATGGATGTGTAAAATCAGTTTGCACTCCTTGTTACAGTGTTTGTGTTGGTTTCATGTTATTACTGTAACAAATTATCTCATATTTAGTGTCTTTAAATGACACAAACTATCTTCCAGCCCCAGAGGGAAACAGTGCAGAATGAGTTTCACAGGCCTAAACCATGAGCAGGGCCAAGTTCCTGCTCTAGAAGACAAGCGTTTTCTTGCCTTTTCCATCTTCTAAAGGTCCGCTGCATTCCTTGTTCTGCATCCCCTTCCTCTGTCTTCAAGGCCAGCATGCTGGCATCTCCTCTCTCCTCTAACCTCCCGTGTCCGTTTTTTCAACCCTTGTGATTACCATGTACCCATCAGATTAACCAGAGTAATCTCCCATCTCAAAACTCTCAGCAATTACATAGGCAAATTCCCTTTCACCACGTAAGGTAATATATTCACAGATCCTAGGGATTAGTATGTGAATAGTTTGAGGTCTGTTCTGCATTATCCTGTGCTATGTATTTTATATATTTTTAATTATTGCCAAAATTTTGTTTATAAGATAAAATAAATTCAACAATGCATATTTTGCCACAAATTAGATATTTTATTGTGCCACCATCCTTGTATCAGTGATTATCAAACTAATATTCCTTTCTACCTATAATAATTTCCTCTCTGATATACTCCATTCTTTATGAAATACTGTAAACAAAGCAATCATATTATTATATATATAACAACTACTATAGAGTTTGCCTTACAAATTCCTAAACGACAAATAAATTTGAATTATATGGTGGGGTGTGGCTTCCATCCATGGAAGAAAAGGCATGGACTAGAATTGTCTGCGTGCATGTGTGTGTTCATGAGGATTTGTCATTTGAAAATTTGCTGAAACCCAGTTTCTTTGTACAAAGTGAAAATAAATTAAATGACATAGTAAGTACATGGCAGATTTTACCCAGAGTAAATGCAAAATAAATGTGCATTTATTTTCTTTTCTTATGTGTGCTACCATCATTCTCTTAAAATTTGTATCACCAAACTAGTGTTTTAATAGGGAGAAGATGCTGAGACCCTCTTCTAAAATTTGTTATCAACTTTCAGTTCTCCAGCTCTTTGGTCTTTCATAAAAACAATTTCATAATTTTCTGACTTTTCCTTTTCTCCAGAGAATCTATCCAACTAATATGTGGGGATCATATTTATTTTGTTTGGTTCTATGTGAGCTTCACACTCCAGGCAAGGAAGGATCAGATCCTGCTTTTTGCCTCACTCTCTAACTGGAAAAGTACAGCACATGCCTGAGAGCCAACACTCAAATAAATGTGTGAATAAATGAAATGATTTCTCCCCATTCTCAAACACTGACAGACTTGATTTTTCATGCCTTTGACAAATGGTGAGCACAACACAGCTCCTTAGCTTGGATATTAGGGTTTAAGATATTGGAAATGTAGATTTCAGCACCAAAGGGTGTTAAGTCTTAAATAAAGAGAATCACATCTCAAATCATTCCACAACTAAAGGGAAGCAAAGCAAATTAGTTTCATGTAGCAAAGCACTTATGATTTTGAAACTTTCATAAATTTGACCATTAATATATACTGTGGCATTCTGTTGACCTCAAATAAAATAAATGTTTTATAGATATTATTATTGCATCTTAGAATTAGGCAAGTATTAAATGAGGCATAAACCAGGTAACTGAAAGAGAGCCAATGACTGTTTTTAGTCTCACCAAGGAATACTTATTCTTCTGGAAGAGTTAGTGCCACAGAATCTCATATAGGAAGGAATTCTCACCAACAATCACATTAAAATTATATGCCTGCATTTTTGTTTTAATGACACATTGGAGAACTGCACAGCTATACAATCGAAGGTCCCGGTTTGGGGTGTTTTTGGCTGACTATTTCTGGCTGCACTTTAACGTACTAATATACAAAATAGAAGGTTACAAACCTAATCCTGAAATAACATCTGATGTTTATTAAATAATTTTTATAGGCTAATAAATTTCAAAAATTCTCTCAACTGTCTTTATTTTCATCAACACCCAAAGAAGCCCCATGTTCCACATATATTAAAAAGTTTTACAAGCAGCTGTAAGAAAGGTATCAAGTTCTCTCACTAAAAGGGCTGAAATTGTCTGATCCACGATCTATCCTCTTGGCACGCCACATTTTCTTTCTGCCTCCTTTTATCCAAATGCTCACTCATGTTAAGATCAGTAACATAAAAGTGCCATATGCTGTCACGTTTCACATCTTATATTTTTGCTGAATTGTTATCCTTTTGCATGAGATATTCACTGTATACATTAGAGTTACACCATCTTAGGAGACAGCACAACAATTGAAGTAGTCTAACTTGAACTAGTTCATAAATGAGTTTTATGATAGAAAACATGTGCATAAAGTTCTCTGAGGTGGAAGCCATGCAGTAATGAGTGCCAATTTTGAGTTGCTGTTAACACTATCTGATATTATTCTTGATACTCCCAGGGTATCTTATATTAATTTTCCTTTGTGTCTGTGAAAGTAAGGTAGAGAAGTCTAACTCAGTGTGGTAAAGATGTCACAATACCTCAGCCTTTACTTGGACATATCTCATCAGAAAATTCCAGTTCTTAAATACTATTTGAATCAGTGAAAAGTTAATATTATATTATGGAGTGAGCACAGAATCTAAATCAATAAACACATTTCTAGCTCTTATTTTGCCAAGAGCCCAGTGAAAAAGTTAAGCCAAATGCTTCATAGTGTTTCATAATAAGATAGACTGAGTAGCATTCCCATGCTAGGCAGGGTCCTTGTCACTTCAGAGATGTCTCATTTGATCCTTGTGAAAATCCTAGATAATAAGGTAACACTAGAACTACCTTCATTTTACAGAGTGGAAAAATGAGACAGAGAGTTAAACAATTTACTCAAGTTTACAATTTTAGTAAATGGTTAGAGCCATAATTCGAAGCCAAGAAATTTGGCTCCAGAACTCATACCACAATGCCGACTTATTAGAAAAGAAAATAGGGTATTTATACATTTTTAATTATTGCTTTTTAAAAGTGTAACTGAAGCATTTTTATTTCTACTAGGCAATCACATTTTATATTTGCATCAGAGATCCTCAATATAAAAGCTCTAGACATTAGTTTATATTAGTTAAGTATTCTTAATACTCATTGTTGAAGAAATATATTTTAGAATTCTGAGTTATAGAAACAGTGGCTGAGATCAGGGAGTGTCATGGCAGAACCCCTGGGTTCACACACTTAGTAGCTATACCCACTTAGACAAATGCCTTATTAGTTTTTGTAATTTTATAGCCTGAGCTGCTAAATGTGGATGTTTCAAATATATGTTTTTGAGAGCATTAAAATGTTTTATAGATTAGAGTACTTTGAATATACCCTGGTATAAAATAAACCCAATGTTAATAGTGCCTTTCTTAATAGTATTATTTTTAGAACCTGTTATTGTCCAATGCAATTTTAATTGAGTCTTTCTCTTTTCATGCATCAGTTGGGGATTACACTAAACTATGATTGATCTATATTTTCCACCAAAGTTACCAGATTTTTAATGAACTTAACTGAATTTGCTCCAAGATCTTGCACAACCATTTTGTGCTCCCAGTAAAATAAACCTCACCCAATTGCACTGTGTGCCTTCCTTCCCTCTCACGCTGACTCAGAGTGTCTTGCCAATTCTGCTGTTAGTAATGTGCACACAAGACTTCCACAGCACATTTTGCCAGAGTCCAGGCTTAGAATTATACTTCTCCTTCCATGAAGTGGTCTTTTGAGATTCGTTCCCCAAGGTCTTGCTTTCACAAAAGCAGTGGACTCACTGAAGTGCAATAACATGACAAGGAGACAAAATGCAGGCCCAGCAAACCAAACAAACTAAAACATGATGTTTATCCTTAAATAAATTGTTAAGTATTCCATACTGGTAAGTTTCAGGATGTAAGGTTTAATGGAAAGAGTTCCACCACGTATTTTGTCTGCTTTCCCTTCAGCCCCGAGGACATTTCTCAGGAACAACACAGATACAGGCAAATCAAGTTAACCAATAATGATCAGGTTTCCAGCTTTCTAGTAACCTAATCAAATGGAAGGATAGAGACACATTGTCCAGATTTATTTCCTAATACATTTTATATTTTCGTTAAACTTGATTTTAACAGGAAATAGTAGAAAACTAAAAATAAGTTTTTCTTCATATGTTTCTGATCATAACATAGGGCAACTACTATCCAAACCACTCATATTCACGGTCAATATTAGGCATATATTAACCCTTAACAGTAAAAGAAAATTCTTGTATCATCTGTGAAATATTCCTGGAAGACAAATGATTTTCAAATGTGTACACTAAAAAAAATTAAGTTATTGAAGCATTAAGAAAACGTGGAAAGATCACTTGAAGAATAATTGATGGAGTTAGAATTTAAATAAAATGCAAACTAATATCATTGACTAATATTTGCTCTCATATTTTCTGAAATCCAATCAAAATGGTTGAGTCTATATGAACATGTAACAAATAATAGATTCTATTATGCATAGATTATGAATAGATTCTATTAAGAGTTTGGGAAATTCAGTGAAAGAGGATTATGATTCTTTCTAGAAATCTGGTTCTGATTCTAAAATATTATTGGTGCAAAAATATCAGCCATTACTTCAGGTATGCTATAGTATATGTTTAAAGAAAATTCTGGGTATATAATAAGGTAAATAAATAACGACATGTCTTTAGGTGTTTGCTGTTTAATAATAAAGTGAACATGACGATTCAAATAGACACAGAAAAAGATGGTGTGTCACAGGAGCCACAAGTGAAGTCAACAGACTTCCTGTATTGAACACTTTGCAAGACCACCCTCACAGATTAGCCATTAGGTAAGAGAGGGCCTTGCACTATAAGGCCCCGAGATGCTGCCACCCTAGGAAGCTCTCCGACCCACAGTCTCTCCTTCATGCTGCTGGGAAATGTCACCGAGACACAAGCCCCTGTCCAGTCTCTTTCCCAGGAGTTCCTTTATCCGCCTCCCCTTCTGGATGGTAGCCTCTGAGCCCCACACCTCCAGACAGTTTCATGCTGTGAGAGATTTCCCCACTCATGCAACTTGTGCAAACACAGCTCCATGCAATTTGCTGTGTTACTGCCTCTGGTGGTGATATCACCTTCCTTGGTCAGCTCCTCAGTCCCCCCACGGCTTCCCCTGTGGTGTGGGGACACAGGTGGTGGATGGCCACAGGAGAGGGAGGAGTCCTGGCTCAGCCCAGCCATGCAGACTGAATGTATGAATGAAAGCAACAGTTTGATCAGGAGCAAATCATGTTCCATTTTGAACAGCTTATATATGGAATGAAGATGGCATATCAATTTTAGTATTCAGTATGGACGTCCCTTTTATGCAATAAACATTTATATGACAGGAATGATACAAGATGCTTGGGATATAGCCATAACAAAAAACAGAAAAATACCCTGCTTCTATGAAGTCTTCTACCTACATAGGGGATTAAATTGTTCCATAAATATGAATGTGCAGTGTACATGTAGTTTATCACTTGTTAACTGTACCATGAATATAATGTTTATATAATGTAATTATGCTTTAAAAAGTATATAAAGTGTACTTCATATAAATTTTATTTTATATATTTATATATTTACATTATACACTATATATTATACTCATATTTTATCCTTATATATACTTTATTTAAAGTATATATACTTTATAATTTATAAACTCTGAGAAATACTTTATGTATTTTTTAAGTATATATATTTACTTTTTATATTCATGATACAATTAGCAAGTGTTAAATTGTATACTAAATAAGGCAGATAAGGAGGGTTAAAATCCATGTGTTGAGTGACATAGGATTCAGATTTAAACAGTGTTCAGGGTAAGACACATTGTGAAGATGGTACTTGGGTAAGAACTTGATAGGTTTTGGGTCATATTTAGGAAGAAGGTGAAGATATTAGCACTGCCGATATCTGAGGGAAGAGTAGTCCAAAAGCGAGTGTAAGTAGTGGAAAGGGAAGGTGCTTGGTTTGTTTAGAGTAAGGACACAGCTACAGATGCAGGGTATTGAAGTCTATGATGGCAATGCAAACAGATTGAGAAATTTTCAGCAAATTTTATATATAAATATGTGAAAATGTAACACAAAATTTAAAATGAATGAGCTTCAGTCCATGAACATAAGTGTGAGTTACTCTTAAAAAATCAAGTGATCTGTCTTTCTCTGCATGACTTATTTCCCTGTGGCATCTTACTACAGTGATGGACAGTGACTGCAATAGGCTGTGGGGGGAACTCGATAATATGGGTGAATGTAGTAACCACATTGTTTTTCTTGTGAAACCTTCAAAAGAGTGCATATCAATGATACCTTAATAAAAAAATCAAGTGATATAACCACATTGGCCAAAGTAGAAAGTTTATATGATCATTTCAATTGATGCAGAGTAACACTTCACCAATTCATTACACTGAAAACTCTCAGAAAAACAAGAAGAGAAGGGAATGTCCTCTCCAGATAGATGACATTAAAAATAAAGATGCAGACAATATCATACTAAGCAGGTAAACACTGAATAAAGACATTAAAAGCATTCCTTAGGATTAGGATTTACTCCAGGGTGTCTTCTCTTAGCACTCCTACTCATCATTCAGCTAGAAGTCCTAGCTAAGACTAATGCGTTCTTCATAACTGAATAAATTTACTATATTTAGGAAAGGGAGAGATAAAACTGCCTTTCCTTTTTACAGATTGTCTAATTGGGTGTATATAAAATCTTAGAAATCTAGGTTAAAAAATACTACTACAACTAATAAGTGAATTGTTCAATGTCAAAACATACCCCTCAAATGCCCCCATTTGGTTTTCATTGTGCTGTCTCATCCTGGACCATCCTGGTCATCAATTCATTAGTCATCAGAGGCTTCAGGGTAGCTGCTAGGATGGGGCACAATACCAGTGTTTGTCTTTTTTTCTTTTTCTCACATTTTTTATATATATAATTTATTTTAGTATCATTAATCTACAATTACATGTGCAATATTATGGTTATTAAACTACCCGTTCATCAGGTGACCCCCACCAACCCCCCATTACAGACACTGTCCAACAGCGTAGTGAGATGCTATAGAATCACTACTTGTTTTCTCTGAGTTGTACTGCCCTCCCCGCACCCCCGAAAACATTACGTCTGCTAATCGTAATGCCCCTTTTTCCCCCTTGTTCCTCCCTGACCGCCCATCCTCCCCAGTCCCTTTCCTTTGGTAACTATTAGTCCAATCTTGGGTTCTCTGAGTCTGCTGCTGTTTTTTTCTTTCAGTTTCTTTCTTTGCTCTTATGCTCCTCATATGAGTGAAATCATTTGATACTTGTCTTTTTCCGCTTGGCTTATTTCACTGAGCATAATACCCTCTAGCTCCATCCATGTTGTTGCAAAAGGTAGGATGTGTTTTCTTCTTAAGGCTGAATAATATTCCATTGTGTAGATGTACCACATCTTCTTTATACATTCATCTACTGATGGACATTTAGGTTGCTTCCATTTCTTGTCTATTGTAAATAGTGCAGCAATAAACAGAGGGGTGCATCTGTCTTTCTCAAATTGGGCTGCTGCATTCTTAGGGTAAATTCCTATGAGTGGGATTCCTGGGTCAAATGGTATTTCTATTTTGAGTTTTTTGTGGAACCTCCATACTGCTTTCCAAAATGCTTGAACTAATTTGCAGTCCCACCAGCAGTGTAGGAGGATTCCCCTTTCTCCACATCCTCACCAACATTTGTTGTTCTTTGTGTTTTGGATGTTGGCCATCCTCACTGGTGTGAAGTGATATCTCATTGTGGTTTTAATCTGCATTTCTCTGATGATTAGCGATGTGGAGCATCTTTTCATGTGCCTGTTGGCCATCTGAATTTCTTCTTTGGAGAAGTGTCTATTCATGTCCTCTGCCCATTTCTTAATTGCATTATTTGCTTTTTGTTTGCTAAGGTGTGTGAGTTCTTTATATATTTTGGATGTCAACCCTTTATCAGATATGTCATTTATGAATATATTCTCCCATACTGTAGGATGTCTTTTGTTCTACTGATGGTGTCCTTTGCTGTACAGAAGCTTTTCAGCTTGATATATCCCCACTTGTTCATTTTTGCTTTTGTTTCCCTTGCCCGGGGAGATATGTTCATGAAGAAGTCGCTCATGTTTATGTCCAAGAGATTTTTGCCTATGTTTTTTTCTAAGAGTTTTATGGTTTCATGACTTACATTCAGGTCTTTGATCCACCTTGAATTTACCTTTGTGTATGGGGCTAGACAGTAGTCCAGTTTCATTCTCTTACATGTAGCTGTCCAGTTTTTCCAACACCAGCTGCTGAAGAGGCTATCATCTCCCCATTGTATATCCAAGGCTCCTTTATCAAATATTAATTGACTGTATATGTTTGGGTTAATGTTTGGATTTTCTATTCTGTTCTACTGGTCTGTGCTCTGTTTGTGTGCCAATACCAAATTGTCTTGATTACTGTGGCTTTGTAGTAGAGCTTGAAGTCAGGGAGAGTAATTCCCCCTGTTTTATTACTCCTTCTAAGGATTGCTTTGGCTATTCGGGGTCTTTTATGGTTACATATGAATTTTAGAGTTATTTGTTCCAGTTCATTGAAGAAAGCTGTTGATAGTTTGATAGGGATTGCGTTGAATCTGTAGATTGCTTTAGGTAGTATAGCCATTTTGACAATATTTATTCTTCCTAGCCAAGAACATGGGATGCATTTCCATTTGTTAGTGTCCTCTTTAATTTCTCTTAGGAGTGTCTTGTAGTTTTCAGAGTACACGTCTTTCACTTCCTTCGTTAGGTTTATTCCAGATATTTTATTCTTTTTGATGCAATTGTGAATAGAATTGTTTTTCTGATTTCTCTTTCTGTTAGTTCATCGTTAGTGTATAGGAAAGCAACAGATTTCTGTTTGTTAATTTTGTATCCTGCAAGTTTGCTGAATTCAGATATTAGTTCTAGTAGTTTTGGAATGGAGTCTTTAGAGTTTTTATGTACAGTATCATGTCATCTGCAAATAGTGACAATTTGACTTCTTCTCTACCAATCTGGATGCCTTGTATGTCTTTGTTTTGTCTGATTGCTGTGGCTAGGAACTCCAGTACTATGCTGAATAACAGTGGAGAGAATGGGTATCCCTGTCTTGTTCCCGATCTTAGATGAAAAGCTTTCAGCATCTCACTGTTATGTATGATGTTAGCTGTGGGTTTGTCATATATAGCCTTTATGATGCTGAGGTACTTGCCATCTATACCCATTTTGTTGAGAGTTTTAATCATGAATGGATGCTGAATTTTGTCAAATGCTTTTTCAGCATCTATGGAGATGATCATGTGGTTTTTGTTCTTCTTTTTGTTGATGTGGTGGATGATGTTGATAGATTTTTGAATGTTGTACCATCCATGCATCCCTGGGATGAATCCCACTTGATCATGGTGTATGAACCTCTTGATGTATTTTTGAATTTGGTTTGCTAATATTTTGTTGAGTATTTTTGCATCTACGTTCATCAGGGATTTTGGTCTGTAATTTTCTTTTTTGGTGAGGTCTTTGCCCGGCTTTGGTATTAGAGTGATGCTGGCTTCATAGAATGAGTTTGGAAGTATTCCCTCCTCCTCTATTTTTTGAAAAACTTTAAGAAGAATGGGTGTTATTTCTTCTCTATATGTCTGGTTGAATTCCGAGTGAATCCACCAGGTCCGGGGTTTTTGTTCTTGGGTAGTTTTTTGATTACCGATTCAATTTCCTTGGTGGAGCTTTGTCTGTTTAGTTTTTCTGTTTCTTGCTTTGTCAGTCTTGGGAGGTTGTATTTTTCTGGGAAGTTGTCCATATCTTCTATTTTTTCCAGCTTGTTAGCATATAGATTCTCATAATATTCTCTTATAATTCTTTGTATTTCTGTGGTGTCCATCATTATTTTTCTTTTCTCATTTTGATTCTGTTTATGTGTGTAGATTCTCTTATTTTCTTAATGAGTCTGGCTAGGGGGTTATCTATTTTGTTTATTTTTTCAAAGAACCAGCTCTTGGTTTCCTTGATTTTTTTCTTTTGTTTTTTTCTTCTCAGTTTTATTTATTTCTTCTCTGTTCTTTATTATGTCCCTCCTTATGGTGACTTTGGCCCTCACTTGTTCTTCTTTTTCCAATTTCAGTAATTGTGTCTTAAGTCTATTCATTTGGGAATGTTCTTCCTTCTTTAAATAGGCCTGGATTGCAATATACTTTCCTCTTCGAAGTGCCTTTTCTGTGTCCCACAGAAATTGTGGCTTTGTGTTGTTGTCATTAGTCTCCATATATTCTTTGACTTCTGTTTTGATTTGGTCGTTGACCCATTGATTAATTAGGAGAATGTTGTTAAGTCTCCATGTATTTGTGAGCCTTTTTGGTTTCTTTCTAAAATTTATTTCTAGTTTTATACCTTTGTGATCTGAGAAGTTAGTTGGTAGGATTTCCATATTTTTGAATTTACTGAGGTTCTTTTTGTGGCCTAGTATGTGGTCTATTCTGGAAAATGTTCCATGTGCACTTGAGAACAATGTGTATCCTGTTGCTTTTGAATACCCAGTGTTTTATATATATATTATCATTCTGTAATGATGAAATGACATCAGAAGTTATTGTCTTTTTCAAGATGAGAACATTAGGCTTACAAAACCAAAATGCCTTGTACAAAATAAATATCCTGTTAATTTAGAAAATGAGGCTTGAACCTGCATATCTTCCTCAAGCTGGTGGTCTGCATCACTGAATCCCCGTGAATCACTGGGGAGGACCGGGACTGTGAGCTTTGTGGACATTGCTTCTGTCATTCATCCCCAAACACGATACCACCTAGAAGAGAAATGGAGACAGTATCTCAGAACCTTGGTGACTTTCACTCTGTCTCCATGTTCTCAATATTACATCGTATGTTTCTCTTCTCAAAATAAGGGAGAAACTAAATAACAAAGAAGACATGAGTCATTAGAAGGTTAATGCAAAATTTGCATGGCCTCTAGGGAGCTGAGCTGAAGGGAGGAAACTGGTGTCCTTGCTGCTCAAGGTCTGTCCTTTGTATTATGTAAATAAATAAAATTTGAAAATACTCCCACTGTGATATACTTTTATTCTCTGTAAGAAGACACATGTGTGTCTGTATCTCATTTTTCCCTCTTTTTCACCATTGAGTAGGAAAATGAATCAGTGCACTGGCCATCTGGATATTCATGGGGTAGGAAAATTATAAGTGGCAAAAGGTCTTAAAGAAGAGGGTAAATATAGATATTTTTTCATTTTAGTGGATATAAATCCACTTAAAAAATCGCTGTTTAGAAAACAATCTGGAGGAAACACGATGTGCTGGGAAAGAATATAGAATAGGAAATCTCTTCCAAAAAATTCATATATTCACTGCAGAAAGTGAGATAAGCACAGTCACATGGTTTTCCATAATTCTCCATTTATTGTTTCCAAAAACAGCATTTTGCACTAATTTCGCGCAATATGTGTGCATATATGTGTTCCACTATCTTAAGTTATATAGTATTTTTACTAATAATTTTACTAATGATTGAACATAACGAGTCAAAATTCTGACCTCAGCATATCTCTGGCCACAATGAAACAGACAACAAATTTGAGATAAAGTGTGTTTGGCATGAAAGCAGTACTAAGGGGTAATTAATTAATTGGTGTTGTTGATGCTGCCGGCTGTGGAGAGAAACCATCTCCAAAAGTTCATTCTGTTGAAAGGAAGTTATGTGTGGGGGACTATGGCGTTTCTTCTCAGCACAGGCTTTGCTCCTGACATGCCTCAGGCTGGGAAGAAGGAGCTGCTGGGAGACTGAGTGAAGCTGCTGAGGGTCAGAGGGGATGATTTCATATGGTTAATGAGGCTCACGGTGAAGTTCGCGTTCAAAACGTTGTCATAGAAACAAAGGCACTGAACTGTGTTCTTCACTACTGATGAGCCCTCAGTACCGCGATGAGATTTTCCTCGGGTTTGTGCAGAGGTGATAATTTGGAGAGCGCAGAAAGACACCCCGTGGGGATTTACGTAGACGTGAATGGAAACTTTCCCTGCCTCTAGAGGAAGTGGGGTGCCCGTGTGGTCATGAGCACGGGGGCTGACCCGGTCCGCAGCACCGGCCTTCAGACATGCTAATGTATTAGCTAGAGGGACCTCATAGGACCAGCCGGGGACCACAGAAGTTATCGTCAACTCATTGAACCACTCTCAGTGACTAATATTTCCATAGGACACAGAAAACCAAAATGAGGAGATCTGTATTCATGGGTACAAACTTCAGGTTGGGTGGAAGATTACTCTGTGAATATTTCCACTGAACTATTAAATAGCAAGACTGCTAAATTAAGCATATATGTGTATATATAATCAAATTTGAATTATATGATTACTGTAGATAAAGAAACGTAATTGACACAATTTAAAGTAGTCATTTTTACCAAATATGCATTTTATTTTTTATTAAGGTATTATTGATATACACTCTTATGAAGGTTGTACATGAAAAAATAATGGGTTTACTACATTTACTCACATTACCAAGTCCCTACTCACACCCCAATTCACCCACTGTCCACCAGTGCAGTAAGATGCACAGATTCACTGTTTGCCTTCTCTGTGCTACACTGTTTTCCCAGTGATTCCCCACACCATGTGTACTAAACATGATACCCCGTAATCCCCTTATCCCACCCTCCCACTCACCCCCCCCCCTTTAGTAACCACTACTTACTTCTTGGAGTCTCTGAGTCTGCTATTATTTTGTTCCTTCAGTTTTGCTTCTTTGTTATACTCCACAAATGAGGGAAATCATTTGGCACTTGTCTTTCTCTGTCAGGCTTATTTCACTCAGCATAATATCCTCCAGCTCCATCCATGTTGTTGCAAATGGCAGGATTTGTTTCCTTCTTATGGCTGAATTGTATTCCATTGTGTATATGTACCAACTCTTCTTTAACCATTCATCTACTGATGGACACTGAGGTTGCTTCCATATCTTGGCTATTGTAAAAAGTGCTGTAATAAACATAGGGGTGCATATGTCTTTTTGAATCTGAGAAGATGTATTCTTTGGGTAAATTCCAAGGAGTGGGATTCCCGGGTCAAAGGGTACTTGTATTTTTAGTTTTTTGAGGAATCTCCATATTGCTTTCCACAATGGTTGAACTAGCTTACATTCCCACCAGCATTGTAAGAGGGTTCCCCTTTCTCTGCATGCTCTGCAGCATTTGTTGTTCTTAGTCTTTTGGATGGTGGCTGTCCTTACAGGTGTGAAGTGATTTCTCATTGTGGTTTTAATTTGCATTTCCCTGATGATTAGTGATGTGGAGCATCTTCTCATGGGTCTGTTGATGTGGAGCATCTTCTCATGTGTCTGTTGGCCATCTGAATTTCTTCTTTGGAGAACTGTCTCTTCATATCCTCTGCCCATTTTTTAATCGGGTTATTTGCTTTTTCGGTTTAGAGGCATGTAATTTCTTTATATATTTTGGATGTTAACCCCTTGTCAGATACGTCATTTACAAATATATTCTCCCATACTGTAGGACGCCATTTTGTTCTGTTCATGGTGTCCTTTGCTGTACAGAAACATTTTAGTTTGATGATTCCCATGAGTTCATTTTTGCTTTGGTTTCCCTTGCTCGAGGAGATGCGTTCAGGAAGAAGTCGTTTATGCTTACATTCAGAAGATCTTTGCCTGTGTTGTCTGCTAAGAGTTTTATGGTTTCATGACTTACATCCAGGACCTTGATCCATTTCAAGTTTACTTTTCTGCATGGGGTTACACAATAATCCAGTTTCATTCTCTTGCATGTAACTGTACACTTTTGCCAACACCAGCTGTTGAAGAGGCTGACATTTCCTCATTGCACATCCATGGCTCCCTTATCATATATTAATTGACCATATATGGCTGGATTTATATCAGGGCTCTGTAGTCTGTTCCCTTGGTCTATGGGTCTGTTCTTGTGACAGTACAAAATTGTCTTGAGTACTGTGGCTTTGTATTAAAGTTTGAAGTTGGGGAGCATAATCTCCCAAGCTTTATTCTTCCTTCTCAGTATTGCTTTGGCTATTCGGGGTCTTTTGTGATTCCATATGAATTTTAGAATGATTTTCTCTAGTTTGTTGAAAAATGCTGTTGGTATTTTGATAGGAATTGCATTAAATCTCTGGATTGATTTAAGCAGAATTGCCATTTTGAAAATATTAATTCTTCCTATCCATGAGCTCAGGATGTGTTTCATTTATTGGTATCTTCTTTAATTTCTCTCATGAGTGTCTTGTAGTTTACAGAGTATGGGTCTTTCACTTCCTTGGTTAGGTTTATTCCTAGGTATTTTATTCTTTTTGATGCAACTGTGTATGGAGTTGTTTACCTGATTTCTCTCTGCGAGTTTATTGTTAGTGTATAGGAATGCCACAGACTTCTGCATATTAATTTTGTATCCCGCAACTTTGCTGAATTCAGATAATAGATCTAGTAGTCTTGGAGTAGATTCTTTGGGGTTTATTATGTACAATATCATGTCATCTTCAAAGAGGGACTGTTTAACTTCTTCCCTGCCAATCTGGATGCCTTTTATTTCTTTGTGTTGTCTGATTGCCGTGGCTAGGACCTCCTGTACTACGTTGAATAGAAGTGGGGATAGAATGTTATGGAATGGAATCGAATGTTACGGAATGCAATGGAATGTCATGGTATTGAATTCAATGACATAAAATTGAATGGAATGTTGTGGAATTTAATGGAAAGTTACTTAATGTAACGGTATGATATCCCGTGGAATGTAATAGAATATTTTGGATTGGAAAGGAATGTTATTGAATGGAATGGAACGTTAGCAATATAAAGTAATAGAAAGTTTTGGAGTGGAATGGAATGGAATATTATGGAATTAAACATAATGTTATGGATTTGAATGGAACTTTTGGGAATAGGATGGAATATTAACGAATGGAATGGAATGTTATGGAATAGAATGGGACAGAATATTATGGAATGGAATGTTATACAATAGAGTTTGAAATTGGAATGTTATGGAATAGAATGGAATGTTATGTAATGGAATGGAACGATATGGTATAGAAAGGAATATGATTCAATAGAATGTAAGAGAATATTTTGGAATAGAACACAATGTTATTAAATGGAATGAAATGCTGTGGGAAAGAATGCAATGTTAACGAATGGTATGGAATGTTATGTAACAGAATGAGCTAGAATGTTAAGTAATTTAATGGAATGGATTTTAATAAATGGAATGGAATGTTATGGAATGGAAGTTATGGAATGGAATAGAACGTTGGGGAACACAGTGGAATATTAATGAATGGAGTGAATATTATGGATTAAAATGGGTTAAAATTTTATGGAAAGGAATGGAATGTTATGTAATAGAATATAATACAGTGTTATTAAATGGAAATTAACGTTATGCAATAGAAAGAAATTGAGTGTTACAGAATGGAAATGAAGGTTGCTGAAAAGAAAGGAATATTATTCAATAGAATGTAATAAATGTTTTGAAATAGAATGAAAAAAAAATGAAAAAAAAAAGAAAAGAAGTGGTGAGAGTGAACATCCTTGTCTTGTTCCCGAACTTAAGGGAAAAGGTTTGAGCTTCTTGCTGTTAAGTACAATGTTGGCTGTGGGTTTGTCATATATGTGGCCTCTATTATGTTGAGGTACTTGCACTCTATACCCATGTTGTTGAGAGTTTTTATCGTGAATGGATGTTGAATTTTGTCAAATTCTTTTTCAGCATCTATGGAGATGATCATGTGTTTTTTATCCTTCTTTTTGTTGATATGATGTATGATGTTGATGGATTTTTGAATGTTGAACCATCCTTGTATCCCTGGAATAAATCCTACTTGATCATGATGGATGATCCTTTTGATGTATTTTTGAATTCGGTTTGCTAATATTTTGTTGAGTATTTTTGCATCTATGTTCATCAGGGATATTCGTCTGTAGTTTTCTTTTTTTATGGTGTCTTTGCCCGGTTTTGGTATTAGAGCGATGCTGGCCTCATAGAATGAGTTCGGAAGTATTCCCTCTTCTTCTACTCCTTGGAAAACTTTAAGAAGGATGGGTATTAGGTCTTCACTAAATGTTTGATAAAATTCAGTGGTGAAGCCATCTTGTCCAGGCGTTTTGTTCTTAGGTAGGTTTTTGATTACCAGTTCAATTTCATTGCTGGTAACTGGTCTGTTGAAATTTTCTGTGTCTTTCTGAGTCAGCCTTGGAAGGTTGTATTTTTCTAGAAAGTTGTCCATTTCTTCTAGGTTATCCAGTTTGTTAGCATATAATTTTTCATAGTATTCTCTAATAGTTCTTTGTATTTCTGGGCTGTCCATAGTGATTTTTCCTTTCTCATTTCTGATTCTGTTTATGTGAGTAGACTCTCTTTTTTTCTTGATAAGCCTGGCTAGGGGTTTATCTATTTTGTATATTTTCTCAGAGAAACAGCTCTTGCTTTCGTTGATCATTTCTACTGTTTCATGCTTCTCGATTTTATTTATTTCTGCTCTAATCTTTATTATGTCCCTCCTTCTACTGACTTTGGGTCTCATTTATTCTTCTTTTTCTAGTTTCGTTAATTGTGAGTTTAGACTGCATATATGGGAATGTTCTTTCCTGAGGTAGGCTTATATTGCAATATACTTTCCTCTTAGCACAGCCTTCTCTGTGTCCCACAGATTTTGCGGTGTTGAATTATTGTTATCATTTGTCTCCATATATTGCTTGATCTCTGTTTTCCGAATATGCATTTTCATTTGGGGGAAGACATTCATTCTGGAAAGAATCTGAAATCGCTTTTATGAGCATGCCTATATGAATATGTGAGCAGAACCCCATAAACACAAGATGCAAATGGAATGCAAGGAAGAATCTGTGTGCCACTTTATTGCAAACACACATAGACACATTCACTCTAGCGAGTGAGAGAGATGATATTGCCAGTCTCCACAATTTAAAGTTTTGCTCTTCTAGATTTTTTACTGTCTGATGATGGAAAAAAGAGATCTGACAGTCTTCAGGGAATTTGTGCTTTGGGAACTTTCCAGCTCAGCAGAGCAGCAAGAGCTCCTCTGTATGTACTTAATCACAGTATCAGGAAATATCCTCATTATCCTCACTATTGGCTTTGACTCTCACCTCCACACACCAATGTATTTCTTCCTGAGATCCCCAATCTTTGTAGACATCTGTTTTACCTGCACTGCTGTCCCCCAAATAGTAGTGAGCATCTTGACTGATACCCAGACCGTCTCCTCGGCAGGCTGCCTCAGCCAGCTTTTCTCCTTCATTTCTTCTTTCTTTTTTTTTTTAATTTTTATTTAAGGTATTATTGATATACACTCTTATGAAGGATTTACATGAAAAAACAATGTGGTGACTACTTTTACCCATATTATCAAGTCCACACCCATACCTCAATGCAGTAACTGTCCATCTGTGTAGTAAGATGCCACAGAGTCACTATTTGCTTTCTCTGTGCTACACTGTTTTCTCTGTGACCTCCCACACAATGTGCACTAAACATAATATCCCTCAATCCCCTTCTCCCTCCTTCACCACTGCGTTCCCACATCACCCCTTTGGTAACCACTGGTCTCTTGGAGTCTGTGAGTCTGCTGCTATTTTGTTCCTGAAATTTTGCTGCATTGTTATACTGCACAAATGAGAGAAATCATTTGGCACTTGTCTTTCTCCATATGGCTTATTTCACTGAGCATAATATCCTCCAGCTCCATCCATGTTGTTTCAAATTGTAGGATTTGTTTCTTTCTTATGGCTCAATAGTATTCCTTCGTGTATATGTACCACATCATCTTTAGCCATTCATCTACTGATGAACACTTAGTTTGCTTCCATACCTTGGATATTGCAAATAGTGCTGCGATGAACATAGGGGTGCATATGTCTTTCTGAATCTGAGAAGTTATATTCTTTGGGTAAATTCCATGGAGTGGATTTCCCCGGTCAAAGGGTATTTGTATTTTTAGTTTTTTGAGGAGCCTCCTTATTGCTTTCCACAATGGTTGAACTAGCTTACATTCCCACTAGCAGTGTAGGAGGGATCCCCTTTCTCCGCATACTTGGCAGCATTTGTTGTTCTTAGTCTTTTGGATGGTTGCCATCCTAACTGGTGTGAGGTAATATCTCATTGTGGTTTTAATTTGCATTTCCCTGATGATTAGTGATGTGGAGCATCTTCTCATGTGTCTGTTGGCCATCTGAATTTCTTCTTTGGAGAACTGTCGCTTCATATCCTCTGCCCATTTTTTAATCGGGTTATTTGCTTTTGGGGTTTAGAGGCGTGTAATTTCTTTATATATTTTGGATTTTAACACCTTGTCAGATATGTCATTTACACATATATTCTCTCATACTGTAGTATGCCTTTTGGTTCTGTTGATGGTGTCCTTTGCCATACAGAAGCCTTTTAGTTTGATGTAGTCCCATGTGTTCATATTTGCTTTTGTTTCCCTTGCTCGAGGAGATGCATTCAGGAAGAAGTCGTTCATGCTTATACTCAGGAGATTTCTGCCTATGTTGTCTTCTAAGAGTTTTATGGTTTCATGACTTACATCCAGGACCCTGATCCACTTCGAGTTTACTTTTGTGCATGAGGTTAAACAATAATCCAGTTTCATTCTCTTGCATGTAGCTTCCCAGTTTTGCCAAAAGCAGTTTTTGAAGAGGCTGTCATGACCCCACTGTATGTCCATAGCTCCTTTACTGTATATTAATTGACCATATGTGGTTGGGTTTATATCAGGCTCTCTAGTCTGTCCCACTGGTCTATGGTTCTGTACTTGTGCCAGTCCCAAATTGTCTTGACTACTGTGGTTTTGTAGTAGAGCTTGAAGCTTGGGCGTGTATTCCCCCCAGCTTTTTTTCTTCCTTCTCAGGATTTCTTTGTTTATTCGGGGTCTTTTGTGGTTCCATATGAATTTTAGAATGATTTTCTCTAGTTCATTGAAGAATGCTGCTGGTACTTTGATAGGAATAACTTTAAATCTGTAGATTGCTTTCTCCATTATGGACATTTTGACAATAGTAATTCTTCCTATCCATGAGCATGGGATGTTTCCATTTATTGGTATCTTCTTTAATTTCTCTCATGAGTGTCTTGTAGTTTTCAGAGTATAGGCCTTTCACTTTCTTGGTTAGGTTTATTCTTAGGTATTTTATTATTTTTGATGCACTGTGATTGGAATTGTTTTCCTGATTTCTCTCTCTCCTGGTTCATTGTTATTACATACGAATGCCACATATTTCTGTGTATTAATTTTGGATCCTGCAACCTTGCTGAATTCAGATATTATATCTCGTAGTTTTGGAGTGGATTCTTTAGGGTATTTTATGTACAGTATCATGTCATTTGCAAACAGGGACAGTTTGACTTCTTCCTTGCCCATCTGGATTCCTTTTATTTCTTTGTGTTGTCTGATTGCAATGGCTAGGACCTGCAGTACTATGTTGAATAGAAGTGGGGAATGTGGCCATCTTTGCCTTGTTCCCGACATTAAAGGAAAAGCTTTCAACTTCTCAGTGTAAAGTAAAATGTCGGCTGTGGGTTTTTCATATAAGGCCTTTATTATGTTGAGGTACTTACCCTCTATACCCGTTTTCTTGAGAGTTTTTATCATGAATGGGTGTTGAAATTTGTCAAATGCTTTTTCAGCATCTATGGAGATTTTCATGTGGTTTTTGTCCTTCTTCTTGTTGATGTGGTTGATGATGTTGATGGATTTTCGAATGGTTTACCATCCTTGCATTGTGGAATAAGTCCTACTTGATCATGATGGATGATCTTTTTGATTTATTTTTGAATTCAGTTTGCTAATATTTTGTTGAGTAATTTTTGTATCTATGTTCATCAGGGATATTGCTCTTTAGTTTTCTTTTTCTGTTGTGTCCTTGCCTGGTTTTGGTATTGTAATGATGCGGACCTCGTGGAATGAATTTGAAAGTATTCCCTCTTCTTCTACTCTTTGGAAAACTTTGAGGAGGAATGGTATTAAGTCTTCACTAAATGTTGGATAAAATTCAGCGGTAAAGCCTTCTGGTAATGGGGTTTTGTTTTTAGGTAGTTTTTTATTACCAATTAATTTTCTTGGCTGGTAATTGATCTGTTCAGGTTTTCTGTTTCTTTCTGGGCCAGGCTGTAAAGGTTGAGTTTTTCTAGAAAGCTGTCCGTTTCTTCTGTGTTATCCAATTTGTTAGCATATAATTTTTCATCATATTCTCTCATAATTCTTTGTATTTCTATGGTGTCCTCTGTGATTTTTCCTTTCTCATATCTGATTCTGCTTATCTCTTTCTTTCTTCATAAGTCTGGCTAGGGGTTTATGTATTTTGATTATTTTCTAGAAGAACCAGTTCCTGCTTTCATTGATTCTTTCTATTGTTTTATTCTTCTTGATTTTATTTATTTATTCTCTAATCTTTATTACTCCCTCCTTATACTGACGTTGGGCCTCTTTTTTTATTGTTTTTCTAGTTTCATTAATTGTGAGTTTGACTGTTCATATGGGATTGTTCTTCTTTCCTGAGGTGGGCCTGTACTGCAATATACTTTCTTCTTAGCACGACCTTCGCTGCGTCCCATAGATTTTTGCCATGCTGAATTATTGTTGTCATTGGTCTCTATGTATTGCTTGATCTGTGTTTCTATTTGGTTATTGATCCATTGGTTATTTAGGAGCATGTTGTGAAGCCTCCATGTTCTTGTGAGATTTTTCATTTTCTTTGCATAATTTATTTCTAGTTTCATAACTTTGTGGTCTGAGAAACTGGTTGGTACAATTTCAATCTTTTTGAATTTACTGAGGCTCTTTTTGTGGCCTAGGATATATATGATCGATTCTTGAAAATGTTTCATGTGCACTTGATAATAATGTGTATTCTGCTGCTTTTGGGGGTAGAGTTCTGTAGATGTCTGTTAGGCCCGTCTGCTCTAACGTGTTATTCACTCTCCTTACTTATTTTCTGTCTGGTTGCTCTTTTCTATGGAGTGAGTGGAGTGTTGAAGTCTCCTAGAATCAATGCTTTGCATTCTATTTCCCCTTTTAATTCTGTTAGTATTTGTTTCACATATGTAGGTACTCCTGTGTTGGGTGCATAGATATTTATAATGGTTATATCTTCTGGTTGGATTGACCCCTTTACCATTATATAATCTCCTTCTTTGTCTCGTGACTTTATTTGCTTTGAAGTCTATTTTGTCTGATACATGTACTGCAAATCCTGCTTTTTTCTCCCTATTAGTTGCATGAAATATCTTTTTCCATCCCTTCACTTTTAGTCTGTGTATGTCTTTGGGTTTGAAGTGAGTCTCTTCTGGGAAGCATATAGATGGGTCTTGTTTTTTTATCCATTCAGTGATTCTATGTCTTTTGATTTGTGCATTTAGACCATTTACAGTTAGGGTGATTATCGATAGGTATGTACTTGTTGGCATTGCAGGCTTTAGATTCGTGGTTACCAAATGTTCAAGTTTAACTTCCTTACTATCTAAGAGTCTACCTTAACTCACTTAATATACTATTACAATCACAGTCTAAAGGTTCTTTTTCCTCCTCCTTTTTCTTTCCCCTCCATTCTTCATATATTAGGTATCATATACAGTACTCTTTGTCTATCCCTTGATTGACTTTGGGATAGTTGATTTAATTTTCATATGCTTAGTAAATAACTATTCTACCTTCTTTAATGTGGTTTTATTATCTCTCATGACAGCTATTGAAACTTAGGAAATCTTCCATCTACAGCAGTCCTTCCAAAATACACTGTAGGTATGGTTTGTGGGAGGTAAATTCTCTCGGCTTCTGCTTACCAGGAAATTGTTTAATCCCTCCTCAAATTTAAATGATAACCTTGCTGGATAAAGTATTCTTGGTTCGAGGCCCTTCTGCTTCATTGCATTAAATACATCATGCCACTCCCTTCTGGCCTGTAAGTTTTCTGCTGATAGGTCTGATAGATACCCTGATGGGATTTCCTTTGTATGTGATCTTATTTCTCTCTTTGTTACTTTTAGTAGTCTGTCCTTATCCTTGATCTTTGCCTTTTTAATTACTGTATGTCTTGGCATTGTCTTCCTTTGGTCTCTTGTGTTGGGAGATCTGTGTACATCCATGACCTGAGAGACTATCTCCTCCCCCAGATTGGGGAAGTTTTCAGCAATCACCTCCTCAAAGACACTTTCTATTGCTTTTTCTCTTCTTCTTCTGGTACCCCTATAATGCGAATATTGTTCCATTTGGATTGGTCACCCAGTTCTCTCTGTATTCTTTCATTAATAGACATGCTTTTTTCTCTCTGTGCCTCAGTTTCCTTGTATTTCTCTTCTCTAATTTCTATTTCATTTATCATCTCCTCCAGCATATCTAATCTGCTTTTATGATTTTCCATTGTATGTTTCATTTCTGATACTGTGTTCCATAATTATTAGATCTCGGACCGGAATTCATCCCTGAGTTCTTGAATATTTTTCTGCACCTCCATGAGCATGTTAATGATTTTTATTTTGAAATTCCTTTCAGGCCGATTCATGAGGTCAACCTCCTTTGAATTTTTCTCAGGGACTGTATTCATAATTTTACTTTGAACCAGGTTCCTTTGCTATTTCATATTTGTAAATGGCACCCACTAGTGCCCAGAAGGTCTATTCTCTGGAGCTGCTCAGCCCCTGAAGTAATGTCGGGGATTGAGGGGAGCGGTATTGATGCCTGGGGGGAGAAAAGACCCGTTTCCTGCTTCCTGGTTGGTAGCCTGTCTCCACTGCCAGAAACAGCAGGCCTAGCACACGGATATAAGCCTCTGTAATTTGTGTTTGTAGTCACTGTAGACACGACTTCCCTCTGGTTGGCCTAACACCAGGGTATGGTTTGCTGTTTTGTGAGTCATGTGGGTCTGGCCCGGAGAATGTTTCAGTGGGCTGCGTATCACGGAAGCGGTCCTTGGAGCTCTGTAGCCAGCCAGGGAGCTGGAGCTCCTGAAGATCGTGAAAGTTCCCAACATGCTGGGCAGAGAGGACCTGGACAAATTTGTCTGCCTGTCTTTCTCCTGAGCAGTAATTTCTGTGCAATCCTTGCCCCTTTAGCAGCCCTCTTGCTGTTAGGAAGTCTCTCAGACTACCCACCTTTCTTTTGTCCCAGAGCAGCCAGATATGGATCCCTGCTTTCCCCAAGCAGCTGGAATCTCAGTCTCTCCAGGTTATCTGGGTATCTTAGCTTTGAAACCTCCTAATCATGAGAGTACCACGAAAACAAAATGAAATTAAGTTTGTGTTCCCAGATCAGATCTCCAGAGTTAGGTATTCAGCAGTCCCAGGCCTCCACTCCATCCCTGCTCTGTATCTCTTCCTTCCGCTGGTGAGCTGGGGAAGGGGGAAGAGCTTGGATCCCGTCTGGCCTGGCTTTGGTATGTTACCCTGTTCTGTGAGGTTTATTGTTTTCTCCAGGGGTATGCAGGTTGGTGCAATCTTCTTTCCTGTTGCTCTTTCAGGATTAGTTGTATTAATTATATTTTCATATTATATGCAGTTTTAGGAGGAAGCCTCTGTCTCACCTCTCATGCCGCCATCTTTAATCACACTCTCCTTCATTTCTTCTGCGAACATGGACAGACTCCTTCCATGTGTTATGTCATATGACTGGTGTGTGGCCATTTGCCACCATTCACATTATACTGCCACTGTGAACTTTTCACTTTGTGTCCAGCTGGTGGCTGGGCTCTGGCTTGCCACCCATTTCCATGCCCTCCTACACACTGTCCTAACGGCTTGTCTGTCCTGAGCCTCCAATGTCATCCATAACTTCTTCTGTGATCTCCATCCTCTCCTGCAGCTCTTTTGCTCTGACATCTCCTTCAACATGACAGGAGGCCTGCTGGTTCTCACACCCTTTCTCTGCATCCTCATATCATATGGACTCATCTTCTACACCATTATGAAGGTTACATCTTCTAAGTGCAAGCAGAGAGCTTCCTCCACCTGTGGTTACCCCTTGTCTGTGGCGGTGCTGTTCTATGGCACAGCCACTGTGTCTACTTCAGCCATTCTTCCTCTCACACACCAGAGGGTCACACCCTGTCAGCCATCATGTACACAGTGGTTACTGCCATGCTGAATCGTTCATCTACAGTCTGAAGAACAGGGACCTGAAGAGAGTTCTTGAGAAAGTACTGTGCAAGGGACCACGCTTTCAGCAACATGCATGAGCTCAGTGGCTGAATTAAACCACGTGGTGGTGGTGGTCAGAATATGATATGACATGACGGTGTTGATCATAACGACAGTCCCAAGAGCAGCCAGCTGGTAAATGTGTCCTTTATGCTGGAAATGGTGATCAGCACTGTGATCATCACCTTTAATCCTCTCAGTAACTGCATGAGATGAAATTATAAAATGTATTTTCAGATAAGGAAAGGTCTCTGTTTAATATTTAATATTTTAATATGTATATAAGATAAGATAAATGATGTACAGGATACATTTGTTCATCCAATTTCTTGTGTTCAATATTGTCTGTGAGATTTGTATACGTTGTAAGATGTCGTTGTAGAATTTTCATTCCTATTTACTGAATAACATAGAGATGTATGATGTGTGTGTGTGTGTGTGTGTGTGTGTGTGTCCTCCTATAATATTTTTTAAAAACAATCTGTAGCTCAAATGTGATATACTCAAAATGAAGCACCAACTCTTGTTCAGTATCTTAGTGTTCCATTGCTAAGAATTAGAAGGCCACAGACCTTGTAGCTTAAATTCCACAGCCTCAGAGATTTATATGTCAGATTAACAAAATCATGCTGTCAGCAGGGCTATGTCCCTTTCTGAAGGTTTCAGAGAACAGTCTGCCTCGTTGCCTCTTCCAATTTTCTAGAGGCTGCCCACCTTCCTCCCCGCCTCCATCTTCAAAAGCCAGCATTGGCCAATGACGCTTATCTCACACTGCCCTCTCTCTGGTTCTGGCTTCTTGATCTTAAGGATTTATATGATTGCATTGGGCTCACCTGGCTAATCCAGGATAATCTGGCAATCTCAATGCCCAAATTTTGACCACATCTACAATGTTCCTATTTTCCAAATAAAGTAACATATTCATAGGCTCGGGATTAATATGTCAGCTTTTTGAGTGGCGATTATTTTGCCTACCAAGTGTTGGATGGCAAATGTTGTTTCTAGGTACACTTCAAATGCAAATCTGAAACAAACAAAGTAGGCAGTCAGATATACACTGACACTTCCTTGATAAAGAAAAAACACATCAATTTATCTTGGAGAACTGTTATTTATCAATGTATATAATGCTATTTATCCTTGTAGTTATTACTGATCAATTCTCCTGAAGCTGAGTGTGAGGGAGAGATCCCAGTCCCAAAATACAAAGCCAAATTTCACAAAATGCTCAGTTCGTAAGGAGACGGAGAACTGCACCGCCCATCCACTATCCCTGACTTAAGAGCTAAGGAAAGGAGGAGGGGAACCTGAAGATTCCTTTCGCATCTCGTCTTGGAGCACCCCATCCACTCATCCATTTCACAGCTGTGGGGCATTGGTTGGGTCCCATTCTTCATGCTGGCCTTGGTGCAGTCACCCTGTGTGGACAATGCTAAGCCCAAAGGGGGACCATGACACAGCTCACAGGGAGGAGAAGGTGTGTATTAACAATAACAGCCTTGCTCTAATATCCACTGTTGATCCAGGGTGAGGGCATATATTCTCTGCTGTCCACAGGTGTCCAGAGTGTGGTCCATAGTTTCTACTGAAATTCTGCCAGTGAGACAGGCCTGGCTTGGAGGTCACCTGTGACCCCAAAAGGCCACAGCCCACATAAGTAGGGAAACTTATTTCTCCAGGTTTCATGAATTAAAAGCCATTGACTCTTGTCCAGGTGCCCCTATGTCCCTCTCATCTGGAATTAGGTATATTACTTTAGTTATGTTTAATCTGATTCAGCTTTTCTACTGATGATGACGCCTCTGTGTAGGTAGGAGAGAAACAATGTGATCTCTGAACGGTCAAAGAACAATGATAAGCAGAGTTATGAATAAATTCAGTATTACTTTGAACATTTTACCAGATTCACCAGGTAATAATAGTCCTGACAGTCATGATTCATTTAAAATCTGACTATGCATAAAAGCAGATATATTCAAAGAAACAAATAAATAAGTGAACAGATGACAAAATGCGAGAGAAGTTTTGGGGAGAAATTACACAGTTCAAGAATTTCCTCATGGAAATCTTGGCTACTTTTCAGAAAATTTTCCCAATTGTCGTTTTTATTCAGTATGCCTGAGAAAAATTTTTTTCAGTCTGTTTAATACCTAATATTTGTCCAATATGCACCACTTTTGGAAATAGACCTAAAGTTTACAGAGTTTTAATGGTCACCTTACAGCTATAATGAAATGAAACTGCAGTCTTACATTTATTTTTGAATGCAATCATCTTGCCATTATATGAAAGTATAACAAATTGGTTCAAATTTTTGGACTGTGTTTATGAAACTGAAGGGAAAAATATGAAGGTAGGCATTTGATTAAATTGTTTAGAGCTTGGAAACCAATACATTAGTCAACAGTCCCTGATTATTCAGCCTCAGAATATTCTGTTGGGCAATTTTCTCCTGAAGCCTTCCTGCTAGAATAAACCCTGACAACTTCTATCAGGCTTGATATTCCCACTTACATATGTTTTAAGAAAGACAGCATGTTCTTAACAGAATTAGTGACATATGTAATTGTATTATATTTCTATTGGATATATAAATATATACACATATATGGGTGTATATAAATATATACTATATATTTCTATAAATTATGCTTGGATAAGCTTAATTTCAAAATTATGATATTGAAATATTTGAAGACATTTACATTTCCTATCTTTTTCTTCTCGAAAACTGGCTTCAGTTTATTGCAGTCATCAATGGAAAACATGCCTCAGACAATGGGATGCATCTGGACAGTAGAGGCTATTACCTGGAAGACTGAGCCCCAGCATAGGGAATTCCTGCTACAAAGCTGTATTGATTCAGATACTCAAATCACTCAGTTCTCTCTCTAACACCTCCCCCCATTAAATTCGCTAATAAAAGGATGCTTATTAAAAGGATTTAATTACTAGTTGTTCATTCTCTGCCATGCCTGCATTTAATGGAAGCAAGATGAACAACAGCATTGTCACCGTCTTTGTGATTCTGGGTCTCACCCAAAAGCCTGAGCTCTGAGGAGTTCTTTTCTTCGTGTTTCTCTTCATTTATCTCGTGGCTTTTCTTGGCAATATGCTCATTGTCATCACCATAATCTGTAACGCCACCTTGCAAACCCCTATGTACATTTTCCTGTGGGCTCTGGCTGTCATGGACATCATCTGCACAGCAAGTATCCTGCTGAAGATGCTGGAGACCCTGCTTGCTTCAGGACAGACAATTTCATACGAAGGCTGCATGAACCAGCTCTTCTTCACGTGGTTCCTTGGGGCCGAGAAGGTTCTCTCCACCACCATGGCCTATGCCCTCTATGTTGCTGTTTCCCTCTTTGCTACACGGCCATTATGAACCACCATGTGTATGTGGCCTTACTTAGCATCCTCATGGCTATTGCCGTGACCAACTCCTGGGTACACACAGGGCTCATCCTGAGGCTTACCTTCTGTGTGCCAAACACCAATAACCATTCTTCTGCGAGATACCCCCTTTGCTGCATCTGTTCTGCAGCCCGGTGAGGATCAAGGAGGTGATGGTTTGTGTTGCTGATACACCCTGGCCATAGGAGACTTTGCCCTGACCTGCATCTCCTACAGCTTTATTCTTGCTGCCATCTTCCACATCCACACAGCAGAGGGCAAGAGGAAGGCTTTCTCTACATGCTCAGCCCACCTTACCATGGTGTCCCTCTACTACTGCCCCGTGATCTACACCTACATCTGCTCTGCTTCCAGCTACACATGTGAAAGGGACAAGGTGGTAGCTGTGCTCTGTACTCTCATGACCCCCACATTAAAGCCAATAGTGTACAGTTTCAGGAACAAGGAGTTGCAGACAGGGATTCAGAAAGTCTTTGCATTTCTAAAACATTAATGGTTTCAACAGGAAGCGTCAATTCTCTATTCTAGAATCATCTTCCGGATACCTCATATTTTACTGATCTTTCATAGTTACTTCCAGCCTACGTCTTCCTGTTCCCTCTTACAAGAATGTTCACTCCACTGTAAAATACTTAACCACTATTGTAAGGATAGTATGTGTTAAGTTTACTAAGCTCACTATATTTTGGAACTTTTATTAAAGTTAAATGTCTTTTGCTGGATATAATCCAAATGGCTTCAGAGCAAAGTAATTTCACTTTATATCTTTAATGCAATATAATCTAAATGCAAAATAATTCAAAATGTCTCTGACTTGATTTTGGATAATAGCATTTAGGAAGTGTTTTTTTGTTGTTGTTATGTACTAAAAAGAGTGTTTCTCAGAGATACATTGTAAACTATGTGCCCATTAAACTATAAAATATGTGATATAATAGGTGAAGGCAATATGCCTTCCATCTTTGATATTCATTTCTGAAATTTGTTTACTAGTTTTTTCTTGAATTATAAAAGCAAAACTTCACGTGGCAAAATCATTAAAAAATTCTACTTCATTTTAAATGTTCTCTGTAAAAATGAACTGCTTAGCTTTTTGTGAACTTCTGTCTGAAAATATGCCACATTATTTAGATTTTGAGATAGGGAATGACCTTTACCACAGGAATTTTAAATAAATATAATAATCCAGAAAACATAGCTGTCCAACTAATGGTTATCCTTACACAGTTCTTTTACATAATATTTTTTTAGAGACAGAATTTAGTATTGGGAACATATTTTCTGTGATGTATCTTTCCTTCACTCACAAAAATAAGTATTTGAGTATTTTCTTACTAAAATAGAATGGTACAGATATTAGGTAATAACACAGAACAACAATGACTGATTTTTTCAAATTCATTTTCTTGAGAATTTACCATTGCTTTTCCTGTTTCTTTGAAAACAACATTTGATGGACACTAGAATCAAGTAGTTTCTCATCATCTTGTTTTCTCCTACCTGTTACAGCCATGCTTGTCAACATCAAGAAAACAATTGTTTCCACAGAATTGTGCCTTCCTTTTTTTTCTCACATGAAAGACTTCAAAGATAGCTCTCAAATATGAATCATGCAAGAGTATCTAAAGTGTGATCTACTGTCATTTTTAACAATTATCCCTTTTCTGGAAGTTTAGTTTTAATACTTTTTCCTAACAGCAATGGCTTTATACTATTACTGGATAATATTGGGAGGCAGTAACACACTCACATTGAAGTTCATTGCTAGTAATGGAGTAAACTTGTATTTCAATTAATTGTTTTAATATTTTCAATTTTTTATTATTGTGAGCAGAAATTATTGACAGTAAAATTTTATTTTTACCTCAGTGTTTGGCTAGTTAATATACATAGTGATGCTGGTTTAAGTTTTTTATTTTCTTGTTGTTCCTTTTATAATTAAAGATGAATGTTAAAATGAATCACCAAGGGAAAGAGACATTATATAATGGAAAATATTTAAAAATATATAAATAATCAACAACCTTATAAACATGATATATAAACCAGTATAACACCATTTGAAGAAATATCAAATATATAAATACTTTAATAAGCTCAAACATAAATACATAGACCTTTTAAAACAAATATACTATTGCATACAGTGCATATTACACTCCCCAAAAAGAAAGCAGAGATTTTTTACCAGCACATGTAAAACAATTTAAAAAATGAGTCACATACTTAACCATAAAATAAGCCTCAATAAATTTAAAAGGATCAATATGTGAAGTAATTCTGAGTACTACTGAGTATGTGTGTGTGTGTGTTGGGGATGGGTGTGTATGAAATAACATTATGGAATAATCTCCAGGATATATTGCTAAGGAAAGTGTTAATTAATATTACTTATATTAAACAGTAGAAGGATATACCAAAGCTAATGTAGGTGATTTTCTATAGAGTTAGAAAGGCTAAGTGTGATTAAGACAGGAATAGAACCTTCTTTTTATTCTAGCATTTACCTTCTTGTACCTTATTTTTTAGTTTAGTAGGTCCTGTAAATATTTCACATAATTGTACAAAATTAAATTAAATCTTAAATCACTAAAATTAGAAGCAAGTGAATCTAATTTTGTATAAATGGTTAGCCTAACTACAAAAATATTTTAATAATACTAAACCAGAATAATGTGATGTAAGGTTCAGTAAGGTGAATCGTAAGGGCAAAAAAAAAAAAGAATACACAGTAAGGCTTCCAAAGAAACAAAGAAAAAGAGAAAATCATTTACCTTTGAGGCACGAATGAACTACATTCAATGTAACCAAAGAGGAAGTACTTACCATTTATAGAGACTTCAAGCATATGCATGCAAAAGGAACAAAAATATTTAAGTATCATTTTTAGTGACTGCTAAAATTACTAGGTAAAGATGGGATATTTTATAACAAATGATAGAGATTGAAAACACCTGACCATAACAATTAAACCTATTATGAATAAAAAAGAGGCCAAATACAGTGTATGATCCTGATATGGTGCAATAAAGGTACACCTCATCTGAATTCTTCTGCACAAATCGATGGAAATAAGATTCAATCAAACTTTTATTTTACAGAAAGGACAAGAGACAGAACAAGTTCAGTGGCTGTGGAATTGTAATAAAATAATCCAGGAAGTAGAAAATTTTGTAGAAAAATGGCTTATTTTATCAGCAAATATAAAAGACACAAAAATAACACATGAGTGGGAAATTGTTGAAGACTAAAAGAAAATTAAGACACAGATCAACCAAATTTGTGGCCTTGTTTGAACTGTTTTGAAGAAATCAATAGTATAAGACACCTAAGCTGCAATAGAAGTGATTTGACACCTAATGGCTGTTTGACAATATTAAGGAAATACTGCTAAGATATTTTTATGTAACAACTGAATTTTATTGTATTAGATAAGTAGCCTTAATTTTATTGAAAGAGACTAAAATAATTAGAACAGTTGGGGAGTGTGGGTAAGGGTTGCTTCGGATGAATCAATATTCCAACTGGAACCTGACAAACTTTGAACTGGAATTTTGGCTCTTCCTAGCTGTGCAGCAGCCTTCCGTCCTCCCAATTCAAGCTGGGATATCAGCTGTGTGGATTTTAGACTTACCAAGCTCTGTAATCACGTAAGCTAATTCTGTATAATAATAACAATCTCTCTCATATGTGTGAATATATTTATATATGTATAAATATATATGTACTATGGGCAATAATCTTTCTGAACTTTCACTAAGATTTTAAAAGTTCTCTCTCCATGCAAAAGTTATAATTATGAGTTGATGGATTGATTCATGTATTACTAACATTATTTTGGTAATTATTTTGCCATACATATTTGACCCTAAAATTACATAGGTTTAAATATATATATGTATGTTATTATTATTTATAATATATATATGTATCTTATTATTATTATATATATATATATCTTATAGTGTGTGTATATATAATGCACATGATCACTTTTATGTAAGTATTCTCCAGAGAAACAGAGCCATTAGTTTATATATAACTTTTTTCTTCTGGTTTGAATTTTCCCTTTTAAATGTTCTGCTCACTTTGATTTTGATGAGCAATTTGTTACAGTTATAACCTATTATAACAAACCACATTTGTTAAATAAACTTAATCACTTGTACAATATTTGTGTTAAATTTCAATAGAATATTTTTGGAACTCTTCATCATGTCTGATAGTTGCATGTTGCTCCAAGTTGCAGGCATTTGTTGTGTGGAATCCTCTGTAACCAGTTTTCTATCAATGAACTTTTGAGATGTTTCTAGTAATCTGCTATTAAAATTGAAGATACAAAATTGATTAGAAGAAGCCATGAAGATGATTTCTGCATACATAATTTTATTCTTTTGCCAGTGTGACATAATGGTATATTAGAAATATGTATTTGGTTATTCAGATAATTGAAATAATTTTCTAAGGCTTATTTGGTCTTCAACCACAGATCCACAAAAGTCTTCAGAGCCTTTAACGTGAAACAGGCGTTCTGCAGTTAATGAAGGTAATTTTTGAACTCCACTTAAGGTTTGGAGCTGGCTACAGCAGTACCAATCATATGATTAGACGACTGAAACTCTTAGTTCAACCTCCCAAACTCTGAGGGTGGTAGAGGGGTGGAAGTTGAATCAGGCAATGGCCAGTGACAGTCAATTATGGCTATATAATGAAAACTCCATAAAACCCCAAAAGGAAGCCTTTTAGTCCTTTTTTTTCTCCAAAAGCCCCCATGCTTAAGGAACCAGAATACTTTTGAGCTGAGCCAAAACTCTACGAAGACACTAGCTCCTTTATGACAAATTCTTTAACAATCTGATAAATGCAATTGTTTCCCTCACTTTTGTAAGCCTCTCTTGAATATTAATCAGACTAAGGAGAAGGTCACTGGAATCTCCAATCTGTAGCCTTAAGTCAGAAGCACAGGTAACAGCCTAGGTTTTGCGACTAGTGTCTAGAATGGGTGTGGGGCAATTTTGTATGACTGAAACTTAACTGTGGAGTTTGATGTTATTCCCAGGTAGACAATGTCAGCATTGAGTTTAATTCTCAGACACCAGCTGGGGGCTGTGTATACAGGAACCCCCTATGTTGGAGTTGGGACCAGGGAACAGAAAAGAACCAGGAAGTCATCAGGCAGCAGTGACACTTACAAACCATTGTGATTCTGCCTCTCCTAAGCTGATCCTGAGGAGTAAATTTCAATTTCCTAGTTGAGATTAATTCAAAAATGCATTAAAAAGTAAGCAAAACTCATATTTTTTAAAGATATGCCTAAAATGAAATTTTAAGAAAATATTTTAAAATAAAAGTAAAGAATAAACTAGACAGATACATAAGTGATCTACTAACTTGATTAATAATATATTAACAAGAAGTGGCAAAGTAGGATATTTGCCCAAAATACTTAACAGTCATGAAACAATATGGGCACTATCTGGTAACTTCAAAACCAATAGAAATGATGGAGGAAACTAAACACTTTTCAACCAAAATATTTCTTGTTTGAGTTTTTAGAATAATATATTTTTTCCTTATTTCAAAAAATCAGCATATCACTTTCTAGTTCCAGGATAAAATAACATAATCTCAATTTTCCCCATGACTCCCCTCTACATAGACCTGAGTATCTGGGAAATAACTCAGCAATCATATATGGATGCCAGAACTCATAACTGGTCTGGACCTCAGGACATGAAGAATGACACCACAGTGAGTTTCCTGACTTTCCTTACCTTTCATATATATTGAATCCTCCACCAGAGAGTAACAGACCCTATAATCATCCCCAGTCATAGACAAATGAAAAATGCATAACAACATCTAGATGGGTAAACCAATGGCTAACAAGTTTATTAATAGCTGAGATCACCTCCATAACTAATCCCTGAAGAGCAATTTAAAACAATGATAAAATTCCCATGATAATGATGAAGACACATTACTGTAGATACGACAGAAGAAAAGTGAAAAATTTGGATCAACTTGCACAAGAATTCTAATTCCTGTCATACCAAAGACAAGTAAAGTGCATGTACAAATGTATTTGCATTTGCTTATTACAACAAAATTTACTCTGAAAATCCAGGTGCACATCTCTGCAGACCTAAAGCTGGTGAAGTGCAGCTGAATGGGTGGATGTGAGCTGAGGACTTGCCGGCTCTGTCACTAGACATGGAATGCAGCAGTTTGCCAGGGATAAAAGTGAGTAATAAGGTCATGGAAGAGATAGTGGCTGAAGCAAGACTCTCGACGAGCAGCTAGAGTGTGTTGGACTTCTGGTCCACATAAAATGGAGCTAATACAAATGAGTCAAGCTGCTGTTTGACTCACTTATGTTTATGGGAATGTTTGAGGTCAGGGGGCTGAGGAGGAAGGCTCAGTATCTGTTAGGAACTGAGCCAAACTGTCTCCTGGCTCTGGACCTGCCATATTCACAGCATCTGAATGGGGAATGAGATTCAAGTGATAAACGCCAGGATCCGCTTTTCAATTGGAATCCCAAATGGATGCTTGGAGGAAGATATAAAGCTGCTAAGCAGAAAATGTAAGGACAGATGGTGAGAGCCAGAACATAAACATAATATGTGTGTGCATTCATGTGTATGTGTGTGTGTGTGAGAGAGAGAGAGAGAGTGAGAGAGAGAGAGAGACAGTCTCTATCTGGTTAAGTCTAATGTTAAGAAAAATAGCCCCAAACTACCATAGTAATAGGAACTTGCTACAGATAGAATTTATTTTGCAAGAAAAGTCTTGCAATATACACACACACTTTTAATTTTAAGAAAGTAGAAGCAAAACTTTTAAATAATTAGAATTTATAAGAGAAATCAGAAAGGGCAAAATAAGAAAAGTGGATATAAAATAAACAACCAGATGTACAGCATGTTCACAGAAATAAGGAAAAAACTAAAATAAATGGAATCTCTTCTAGATTCAACATAGTCAAAGAACCATCTATTAGTTACAAGAGGTAGGAAAGTGAAGGTTCCTGTGGCCAGGATTCTCACCTGGGCCTGGTCAGCTTGCTCACTGCACACATGTGGGCAATAGTTTTTACTGACTATGTGAAGAGCTAATCCCAGGGCTCGGTGTGACCCGGCTGCATGGATTTTTATCTCCCATTTCCCATATGCTTTTGTCATTCTCCCTATACTGTAACAGCTTCTCTTTTCTCTTCTTTTATTTGTCACACGCTGGGATAATGTCTTACTGTCCTGTGTCTTGCCAGTGTGTTTCAGCCCCAGGCAAGCTCACTCTTGATTTGGTGAGGCCAAACAGGACAGTGGAATCGTGGCAGCATCGAGGACAGAGGCTTAGGTGGCTTCTGGGGTGGAGAGGCCCAGAGGCAGAGACTGGCTTGCTTCTCTGAGTGGATGGCATTCTAGTGCTTTCTTGACCTGCCACCATGAGAATAAAGCTTGGTATAAACCCTTTCACCCCAAGAGTGTTCCACTGTCCTGTTTGGCCTCACCAAATCAAGAGTGAGCTTGCCTGGGGCTGAAACGCACTGGCAAGACACAGGACAGTAAGACATTATCCCAGCGTGTGACAAATAAAAGAAGAGAAAAGAGAAGCTGTTACAGTATAGGGAGAATGACAAAAGCATATGGGTAATGGGAGATAAAGATCCATGCGTTTCGCAATATTTAGTAAGGTACTCAAAGCCAAACAACATGGAGTATGTTTGAAATTTTTACAATTTTCCAAGTATAAGTAAATATATGGCATATCATTAGCATGTTGTATAATGACATAATGATTATTATTATCTTAAACATGTACGTGATTGAAATATTCTCTTTTAAGTCATCACAAGACATAAAATGAAGTTGTGAGATTGTGGGAGGCCCAAGACATTTTTTAATTCCAAAAGATAAATTTAACATTAAGAAACACTAAGGAGAAAGAAACAAAAATAATTTTGGACTAGAGCACAGTCATGAAACAAGCAGGAAAGAAAGAACACTGATGAATCTTCTCTTACTTTAGAAGGTCTGAGTGAAATAAGTCAGTTCAATCTATCCTACATTTATTTTTGTATTTTTCACTGAAATGATTGAATGTTTTACCACATTGATACCATTTACTGATTTTTTTGGTTTTGTATATTTTAGACCCCTTTCCTGGGCTGTATGAATAAGTGAAATGTGTGTAAACTTCAAACTATCAAAAACTCTCTGGGAAATAAGAGTTAAATATTGTGTGTTTCTAACATCCAATAAAATATCCACTTACATTTTTAGCTCAGTGACAGTTTTACCATAAATGATGCAACATAATAAAAATGTTAAAAGAAAGCTAAGGTATGAATCTACCGTTATACCTTCAATATCTTGAAACAAGCGCTTATGTCAGGGAAAACTGTTCATCCTTGAAATGATCAACTTATTCCAATTGTCAGTCATCATGTGCAGATAATGGTCATGAAACATAATCATTACTGAGCCCACAGCCACCAAGGAGAGCACATTCTGCTGTCCCACCACTTTAAATTAATGAGCACTCTTGTAAACAGACCCAGTGTGCTTAGTGATAAGCAGTGTGTCTGTAAATCATGTATGAGAATTGCATCTGATCCCAAGAGAAATAAAAAACTTTTTCTCAAAGTTTCTTTCTGATTTCACTGTTGCCAATTTATCCCTTAAGTGACTATGGGGTCTAATTACTGTCCAGAATGCCAGGTGGAGCTGAGTTAGAAACCCAAGGGATATGTTAACAAGCTCTTCTCCTGGGATTCAAACTGTAGACACACTTGCTTGTAAATTCCTTTATTTAATCATTACTTTGTAATTGTTGTACTGTAGCTCTCCACCAAGTCCCTTGGAACACTCTGACAGGGCTTTAACTGGCAGGGTCCCAAGCTGAACAAGGGCCCCAAGCTCAATGAAGAAAATAAAGTTGCTTTCAAGCTTTTTTTCCCTATGTTCTATGAGAGACAATTTAAATCTTTGTTTGGTCTCTGCTTTTAACCTTTCCCTATTTTAATAAGTAGTTTTACTGGGAAGCCAAATGATTATCAAGTTAGAGAGAAAAAAACACCTCAAGGGAACACTGAATAGTGTCCATTGGAACAAAGTTATCACATTTGGGATTTGTATTACTGGGTAATACTAATGGGTTTTATTTGTTCTCAAATAAAAGTTCTTAGTGTGTTTCTTTTTTCAATATGTGCCCTTACTCACACTTGGCAAACTAGGCAGAATATATCACTGAGCCCTCCATTATTAGACAAGTTTCAGGAGGTAAGATACTAGCATTTATCAAACCGACTATCACTAGAATGCCAACTTTGATTTTTTAATCTTGTCACACTCTATTCTCTTTTCCCATCCTCTTCCTGCTGCTCCTTTAAACAATGTTGGGTTACTAGACACAGAATAAATATTCAAGAAATGAATACTACTTTTACATTGAATACAACTGGGCTTTAGCAACTGACCAATGAGGTGCTCCAAATGTAACTGTGTAACAGTTGTGATGCAAAGTATTCATTGTGAATATTAAAATCCTAATCTAGAGGTGTATAAGATGCTAGTGTTTAATAGCCACTACCTTCATTTTGTCCTTACATGTTGTTTTGAAAAAGTGATATATATAAAATACAAACTGAAGCTATTTCTTTTTATAATTTATTTTGGTATCATTAATCTACAATTACATGTGCAATATTATGGTTATTAAACTACCCACATCATCAGGACCCCCACACCAACCCCATTACAGTCACTATCCATAAGCGTAGTGAGATGCCATAGAATCACTACCTGACTTCTGTGAGTTGTACAGCCCTCCCTGCACCCCCGAAAACATTACGTCTGCTAATCGTAATGCCCCCTTTTCCCTCCTTGTTCCTCCCTTCCTGCCCATCCTCCCAAGTCCCTTTCCATTGGTAACTATTAGTCCATTCTTGAGTTCTGTGAGTCTCCTGCTGTTTTTTTCTTTCAGTTTCTTTCTTTGCTCTTATGCTCCACATATGAGTGAAATCATTTGATACTTGTCTTTTTCAGCGTGGCTTATTTCACTGAGCATAATATGCTCTAGCTCCATCCATGTTGTTGCAAATGGTAGGATTTGTTTTCTTCTTATGGCTGAATAATATTCCATTGTGTATATGTACCACCTCTTCTTTATCCATTCATTTACTGATGGACACTTAGGTTGCTTCCATTTCTTGGCTATTGTAAATAGTGCTGCAATAAACATAGGAATGCATATGTCTTTTTGAAACTGGGCTGTTGCATTCTTAGGGTAAATTGTAAGTAGTGGGATTACTGGGTCAAATGGTATTTCTATTTGAGTTTTGTGAGGAACCTCCATACTGCTTTCCACAATGGTTGAACTAATTTGCATTCAAAACAGCAGTGTAGGAGCGTTCCCTTTTCTCCACATCCTCGCCAACATTTGTTGTTGCTTGTATTTTGGATGTTGGCCATCCTCACTGGTGGGAGGTGATATCTCTGTGATTTTAATCTGCATTTCTCTGATGATTAGCGATGCGGAGCAGCTCTTCATGTGCCTGTTGGCCATCTGCATTTCTTCTTTGGAGAAGTGTCTATTCATGTCCTTTGCCAATTTCTTAATTGGATTATTTGCTTTTTGTTTGTGGAGGTGAATGACTTCTTTATATATATTCGATGTCAACCCCTTATCGGATATATCATTTATGAATATATTCTCCCATACTGTAGGATATCCTTTTGTTCTACTGATGGTGTCCTTTGCTGTACAGAAAGAAGCTTTTCAGCTTGATATAGTCCCACTTGTTCATTTTTGCTTTTGCTTCCCTTGCCTGGGGAGATATGTTCATGAAGAAGTCGCTCATGTTTATGTCCAAGAGATTTTTGCCTATGTTTTTTATAAGAGTTTTATGGTTTCATGACTTACATTCAGGTCTTTGATCCATTTTGACTTTACTTTTGTGTATGGGGTTAGACAGTAGTCTAGTTTCCTTCTCTTACATACAGCAGTCCAGTTTTGCCAACACCAGCTGCTGAAGAGGCTGTCATCTCCCCATTGTATATCCAAGGCTCCTTTATCATATATTAATTGACCCTATATGTTTGGGTTAATGTCTGCATTTTGTATTCTGTTCTACTGCTCTGTAGGTCTGTCCTTGTGCCAATACAAATTGTCCGATTACTGTAGCTTTGTAGTAGACCTTGAAGTCTGGTAGTGTAATTCCCCCTGTTTTATTCTTCCTGTCAGGATGGCTTTGGCTATTCAGCGTCTTTTGCGGTTACATATGAATTTTAGGACTATTTGTTCCAGTTCATTGAAGAATGCTGTTGGTATTTTGATAGGAATTGCATTGAATCTATAGATGGTTTTAGGTAGTATAGCCATTTTGACAATATTTATTCTACCTAGCCAAGAGCATGGGATGAATTTCTATTTGTTAGTGTCTTCTTTAGTTTCCCTTAGGAGTGCCTTATAGTTTTCAGGGTATAGGTCTTTCACTTCCTTCGTTAGGTTTTTTCCGAGATATTTTAGAGTTTTTGATGCAATTGTGAATGGAATTGTTTTTCTGATTTCTCTTTCTGTTAGCTCATCATTAGTGTACAGGAAAGCAACAGATTTCTGTGTGTTAATTTTGTATCCTGCAACTTTGCTGAATTCAGATATTAGTTCTAGTAGTTTTGGAGTGGAGTCCTTAGGGTTTTTTATGCACAATATCATGTCATCTGAAAATAGTGACAATTTGACTTCTTCTTTACCAATCTGGATGCATTGTATTTCTTTGTTTTGTGTGATTGCTGTTGCTAGGACCTCCATTACTATGCTAAAAACAGAGGAGAGAGTGGGCATCCCTGTCTTGTTCCCGATCTTAGAGGAAAAGCTTTCAGCTTCTCACTGTTAAGTATGATGTTAGCTGTGGGTTTGTCATATATGGCCTTTATGATGTTGAGGTACTTGTCTTCTATACCCATTTTGTTGAGAGTTTTTATAATGAATGGATGTTGAATTTTGTCAAATGCTTTTTCAGCATCTATGCAGATGATCATTTTGTTTTTGTTCTTCTGTTCGTTAATTTGGTAGATGATGTTGATGGATTTTCAAATGTTGTACCATCCTTGCATCTCTGAGATGAATCCACTTGATCATGGTGCATGATCCTTTTGATGTATTTTTGAATTAGGTTTGCTAATATTTTGTTGAGTACTTTTGCATCTATGTTCATCAGGGATATTGGCCTGTAATTTTCTTTTTTGGTGATGTCTTTCGGTGGTTTTGGTATTAGAGTGATGCTGACTTCATAGAATGAGTTGGAAGTATTATGCCCTCTTCTATTTCTTGGAAAACTTTAAGGAGAATGGGTGTTATTTCTTTTCTATATGTTTGGTAGAATTCAGAGGTGAATCCATCTGGCCCAGGGGTTTTGTTCTTGGGCAGTTTATTGATTACAGATTCAATTTTGTTGCTGATGATTGGTCTGTTTTAGGTTTTCTGTTTCTTGTTTGGTCAGTCTTCGAAGGTTGTATTTTTATAAGAAGTTGTCAATTTCTTCTAGGTTTTCCAACTTGTTAGTATATAGATTCTCATAGTATTCTCTTATAATTCCTTTTATTTCTGTGGGGTCCATTGTGATTTTTCCTTTCTCATTTCTGATTCTGTTTATGTGTGTAGATTCTCTTTTTCTCTTAATAAGTCTGGCTAGGGGTTTACCTATTTTGTTTATTTTTTCATAGCACCAGTCTTGCTTCCATTGATTTTTTCTATTGTTTTATTCTTCTTAATTTTATATATTTTTCTCTAATCTTTATTATGTCCCTCCTTCTGGTGACTTTGGGCCTCATTTGTTCTTCTTTTTCCAATTTCAGTAATTGTGTCTTTAAACTATTCATTTGGGATTGTTCTTCCTTCTTTAAATAGGCCTCGATTGCAATATACTTTCCTCTTAGAACTGCTTTTGCTGCATCCCACAGAAGTTGTGGCTTTGCGTTATTGTTGTCATTTGTCTCCATATATTCTTTGATTTCTGTTCTTCTTTGTCTTTTATCCACTGATTATTTAGGAGAATGTTTTTAAGCCTCCAAGTATTTGTGAGCCTTTTTTTTTGTTTCTTTTTACAATTTATTTTTAGTTTTACACCTTTTTGATCTGAGAAGTTGGTTGGTAGAATTTCAATATTTTTTAATTTACTGAGGTTCTTTTTGTGCCCTAGTATGTGGTCTGTTCTGGAAAATATTCCATGTGCACTTGAGAAGAATGTGTATCCTGCTGCTTCTGGGTACAGAGTTCCATAGATGTCTGTTAGGTCCATCTGTTCTAGTGTGTTGTTCAGTGTCTCTGTGTCTTTACTTATTTTCTGTCTGGTTGATCTGTCCTTTGGAGTGAGTGGTGTGTTGAAGTCTCCTAAAATGAATGCATTGCTTTCTATTTCCTCCTTTAATTCTGTTAGTATTTGTTTCACATATCCCGGCACTCCTGTGTTGGGTGCATATATATTTATAATGGTTATATCCTCTTGTTGGACTGACCCCTTTATTATTATGTAAAATCCTTCCCTATCTCTTGCTACTTTCTTTGTTTTGAAGTCCATTTTGTCTGATACAAGTACTGCAACACCTGCTTTTTTCTCACTGTTGTTTGCATGAAATATCTTTTTCCATCCCTTCACCTTTAGTCTGCGTTTATCTTTGAGTTTCAGGTGAATCTCTTGTAAGCAGCATAAATATGAGTCTTGCTTTTTTATACATTCTCTTACGCTGTGTCTTTTGTTTGGTGCATTTAGTCCATTTACATTTAGGGTGATTATCAATAGATATGTATTTATTGCCATTGCTGGCTTTAGATTTGTTGTTACCAAAGTTTCAAGGGTATCTTCTTTACTATCTAGCATTCTAACTTAACTTTCTTGTTAAGTTATTGTAAACACAGTCTGTTGATTCTTTATTTCTCTGCCTTCTTATTCTTCCTTCTCCATTCTTCATATTTTAGGTGTTTTATTCTTTGCCTTTATTTAGTATTTGGATAGTCTGCTTTCTTTGTTATGATCTTATTTTCTCTGGTGACATCTTTTTAGCCTTACGAGTGCTTTCATCTAGAGCAGTCCCTTTAAGTTATCCTGTAGAAGTGGTTTATGGGAAGAAAACTCCCTCAGCTTTCGCTTCTCTGGGAATTGCTTAATCCCTTCCTCCAGTTTAAATGATAATCATGCTGGATACAATATTCTTGGTTCGAGGCACTCCTGTTTCATTATGTTAAATATATCATGCCATTCTCTTCTGGCCTGCAAGGTTTCTGTTGAGATGTCTGATGATAGCCTGGTTTTCCTTTGTAGGTGATCTTTTTTCTCTCTCTAGCTACCTTTAATTCTCTGTCCTTATCTTTGATCTTTGCCATTTTAATTATTATGTGTCTTGGTGTTGTCTTCCTTGGGTCCCTTGTGTTGGGAGATCTGTGCACTTCCATGGTCTGAAAGACTATTTCCTTCCCCAGCTCGAGGAACTTTTCAGCAATTATTTCTTCTAAGGCACTTTCTATCCCTTTTCCTCTCTCTTCTTCTTCTGGTACTCTGATAATGTGAATAGTGTTCCGTTTGGATTGGTCAAACAGTTCCCTTAATATTTTTTCATTCCTAGGGATCCTTTTATCTCTCTCTGCCTCAACTTCTCTGTATTCCTGTTCTCTGATTTCTATTCCATTATCAGTCTCTTGCATCTCATCCAGTCTGCTGCTAAGCCCGTCAATGGCTTGCCTCATTTCTGTATTGTCTTTCCTCACTTCTCTCACTTCCTTCCTTAGCTCTTGCATATTTCTCTGTAGATCCATCAGTATGGTTATGACTTTTATTCTGAATTCTTTTTTAGGAAGATTGTGCATGTCCATCCCATCAGGCTCCTCTCTGGGGTTGTCTGGCTGATCTTAATCTGGACCATATTCCTCTGTCTTTTCATTGCGATAGAAGTGGTCACTAGTAGGCACCACATGTGTGACCTGGGAGAACAAAGTCCCTTCTTGCTTGTTCTCCTTGCCCTTCTCCTGAACTGGAGCTGTTCTCCTGCACACCTGGAGGCAGACTCTGGGATAATCCCCTGAACTGCCTGTGTGTGTGGTCGTCCTCAGCCTAGACCTTGTTCTGCGGCTCATCCTGCTTAGCTATGTGCCTGCCGGGACTCTGCAGCGCAAGCTGGAGACGGAACGAATGGCAGGCTGCTGATCTCTGAGGGAAGCCTCAGCATGGCTGCTTTGCTTGGCCGCCGGCCAAGGGGTCCGAAATTCCCCAAGACTCCCAGCCTGCTGGGCTGAGGGCGCCGGGATGTTTTTGTTCTGCTGCTGGGCCCTTGTCTCTTTTAAGACTTAAAAAAAAAAAAGCCCCCGCTGGGTGTAGATTCTATGAGGATGCTGTGGGTGGCACCGCTCCTCCACTCTTCCACAGCAGCGGCGGCTCTGCCGGGCCCTTTGTGGCTCTGGCCAGGTGAGGGGAAATGATTGGCAGGCTGCTGATCTCTGTGGAAAACCTTGGCATGGCTGCTTGGCCAGGCTGACGGCCAAGTGGTCCGCAATTCGCCAAGATTCCCAGCCTGCTGGGCTGAGTGCGCTGGGATGATTTTGTTCTGCTGTTGGGCCCTTGTCTCTTTAAGACTTTTTAAAAAGCGCCCGCTTTTCTTTTGTCCAGGGGAGCCAGCTGAGAGGACCCGCTTGCATTCTCCATCTCTGATCATGCACTTCTTTTCTCTAATCTCCGATACACCACGTGATGTGTGTCAGTGCTCCTGGAACAGATCACCAGGGCTGTTTATTTGGCGGGCCTGTGCCTCCACTCCCTCCCCGCTCTGAATCTTGTCCTCCCACCAGTGCACTGGGGTGGGGGAGTGCTCGGGTTCCACCGGGTCACGGCTTTGTATTTTACCTGCTTCGTGAGGGGCTGAGTTCTCGCAGGTGTAGCTGTAGCCTGGTTGTTGTCCTGTATCTTGCGGTCTCTCTTTTAGGAATAGTTGTATTTGTTGTATTTTCATGAATATGTATGATTTTGGGAGGAGATTTCTGCCGACGTGCTCACACCGTGAAGCTTCTGAGAAGTCCATGAAGCTACTTCTTAATTGAATAGATTTAGTGCATAGTGTTTCAGTATTTTTTAACTGATGTATCTTACTTTTTCCTATTTTAGGTTCATAAGAGTGAACACAATTCCAAGATACAGCATCTTTTGTTACTTGCTATTTATAAAATGTGGCATTATCACCCCAACCACACTGCTTGCTTTTTTGCACCTGGCCTGACATCCCACATGTTAGATTTAACGTGAGATTTTAGTTCAGCAAAAATGAAGAGCACATATTTTAAAATAGTCATTAGGAAGAGAAATGCAAAAGCCAAAGAGGACTCGACTTCACCACCATTGGAAATTTTTCAGGTTCTATCTGAAAGCACGTAAGTTTATAACGTTTTATGTTTATTTGCATATTTATGTATAGTAAAATTCATATTTGACAATATATACACATATAATTTATACATTATGTATTTACATATATTATTTATATATTTGTAAATACATCACATGACATAGGGTGGGCTTTGGTGATAAAGTGTGCTTGTATTGCTGTGGGCCCGCTCCTGTTGGAGTCTGGATCCACCCGGACCTCCAGAAGGCTCCTGTCAGCTTGGAGTGGGTGCATGTGTGGAGAAGGGCCAGGAACTAGGCGGAAATGATGAAAGCAGTAGTTTTGAACTTCTGATTATTTAATAAATCATGTAGTGTCAGATAACTGCACTGCTGTCATATGCCATGGTCTCAAGAAGAATTGCCTCACTACTTCCCCATAAGTAAAAAAAATCACTTTATGAAAATCTCAGAAAAAGATTATGCTCATGAAAAATATATTCTTGAGCATTTTCCAGATGATGTAGTGTGCTCACTCATAAGAAATACCAATGAAAGAAGATGTGGAATTTAGATATTACCATCCAGAAGTACAGCATCCCCAACAAAGATATTATTCAGGTAGAATTTTTCTAAGAAAATTTGTATCTCCAATTCCTCAGCAAAAAGCTTAAGTTGAAAATCTGAAACTGGTTAATATGGTTGGTTTGTAACTGAAATCAAGGGATTCCTTTCTTGGCGAGTGTCAGCTCTTTTAGAGATGCCTTTCTTGGTGATTCATCTCATAAGGCTTCGCCTCTGCTGGGTGTCTGTGCCCAGGTGGCACCAGCTCTGGGTGGGTGTAAACTCTCAGTGAGTGTTGGGGCATAAGAGGTTCATCTCCTTATGTGCGTCAACTCACAGGACTTAACCAAGCCAGGTCATAAGAAAGGAAAGTTTATTACCTTCAATAATTAAAGCAAGCAGCCTTATTAACTCGCAAAGCAGTGTCTCCCAGCGCAGAGCACAGGGCTCTTCTTTTATAGGATAAACCAGTTCTCACTTAGGTCCACCATGCAAATAAGAGGAAAACTCAGTGCAACTCTGATTGGTGTTAATAAGGAGAGCAGTGATTGGCCAAAACTCAGTCCTTGACAACTGGGTGGGTGGGGCCTCCAAGTGGCAGTCAGGATAGCTCTAGGGTAATATTTTCAAATAGCAACTGACATGTCCTTCTGAGGCCTTCTCTCCTTAGAATATCTTGTTCTGCAAAACAGCTTAGCAGAGAATGTTAACTTTCACTATAAGTTCCCGATTAATCCTTTTTCTCACTAGCTATCTGGTCATATGTTCACTTTTTACCTTGAAAATAATATAATCAGTATAAACATTGTTAGGAATAAATCTATTCAAATAAATTCAACTTTAGTTCTATGTTCATAAGGACCCCATGAGATTCTGTCTAAAAGTCCCTGAAAAGGAATTCCTATTTATATTGACATCTAATCTTAACCAGCATCTCCAGTAATTGAGTTAGAAATGACTAACAGAGTTCAAATTTTAGTACCAACAAATGAACAGCTTTAGAAAGGTGTTTCAACCCCTAACATTTAATAAATATAATTACTTTTTAGACCTTTTATAGTGTTAATTTCTGCATTTAAATGTGTTGTTTAAATATAATTTATTTTGGAATGAGGAATGAAGCACGCATCTTGCGGTATTTTCCCTCGGATACTGTGGGTGCCGTGGCCATGTGCTTCTCCTCACTGTCAATGCCGGTCAGTTAATGGCAGCTTTTCTCAGGAGCTCAAGGTAGTTAAAGCTGATCAGTCAAAAGGAGAATAGGGGCACAAATGGCAGGATTTAAATAACACACTTTTCTTATTTTTTCCAGCTGTAATACTGTAATTTCCATGTGAAATTGTGTAAATTCAAGGTGTATGATGTAGTGATTTTATATGTGTATATGTTACAAAATGAACACAATGCCTTTATTGAGAAGAAAATGCTTCATTTAACATATACAAAGCTTCATTTAACATATATATAAAACTTCCATATATTGAAATTGGCTATTTGTGTTGTCAATAAAGAAAAGCAAATGGTACAATAATCACTTGTGTTTATTGGGATCTTAGGAATTACAATCAGAATACAGATTCAGGAGGAAACCCTGTATGCTTCCAAGGTGGGAAAGGGATTAGGGTCTTTAAAGGTAAAAGCAATAACTCCAAGAGTTCTAAAATGGGTTGTTCTGAAATAATTATGATTGTCTATAGTTATTTAAGCTGCATTTATCTGTACATAATTGTTTGCTAGGATTATCACTAGGCACAGTTTCACTTTGTAGCAGGCAGAGAAAGTTTTGGATGTTTGTTGATTGGTAGAATACAAAGTGAAAAATTTTTCCCAGAACGGTAGTTTCAGAGAAGAGGATGTGCATAGACCCCATTTCCTTAATGACCTTCGGACTCCATTTTAGTGTATACTTTCAGTGTCTTTATTAACTCTATTTTGTCCACATTTACAGTGTCATTCTTCTGTCTTGAGGCTTTGACACTATTACTATTCTTAAATTTGTATCACTTTATAGTATGTTAGTTTTTGTGTCAAGTCCTTCCTATTAATCTTTCTTCTTAATACATTACCTGGTTATTCAATACAATTATGTATTTCTAATATTATTGAGGTATAAGCAAATAGAATATAAATATATATAACTACCTCCCATTCCTAAACAAAATTAGTATTTTCTATATTTGTTCTATGCATAGTTTATATATTTATAAATTATACACAATAATAATTTATAATATATAAATACAATAACTATGATTTATAATATATAATTTATGTAAATATAAATAAAAATTTAATAGTTACTACAGTTTTATTTGCTTTGTAGAGAATGTACTTATTCTTATTTTACTGGTGTAATTGACATACAATGTTATATAACGTCCATATATGTAATGTACTGATTCAGTATTTGTATATACACCATGATAATTCTACCTACCATTTGTCAATATATGAATTTGTTAAATATCTTTAAGTATATTCCATATAATGTAGTAATAAGACACTTCCATGTATAAGACACTTCCCATGTATAAGAGAAATCTTACAGTATATGTTTTTCTGTCTGACTTATTTAACTTACATTAATACATTCTACATGTGTTGTCACAAAGGACCATATTTCATTTTATATGGCTGAATAATATTGTGTATATGTACCACACCTTCTTTATAAATTCATCTATTGATGGACACTTAATTTACTTCCATATTTTGGCTGTTGCAAATAATGCTGCAATGAACATAGGGGTGTGTAAATCTTTTGAATTAGTGTTTTCATTTTCTATGGATAAATACCCAGAAGTAGAATTTCTGTATCATATGATAGTTCTATTATTAATTTTTTGAGGAACTTCAGTAATGTTTTCCATAGTGATGTTATATTACTCCAGGTTTTGTTTCATTTCTGTTTTCATAGAATATCCTCTTCCATCTGTTCACTTACAGTCTGTGTCTTTAGTTCTGTAGTGAGAATTTGTAGTAGGTAATGTATAGGGGTCTTTTCTTTTTTTACCCATTCAGCAACCCTACATCTCTAGATTGGAACATTTATCAATTTACATTATAAGTAATTATTGATAGGTATATACTTATTTTTATTTGTTGATTGCCTTCTTGATTTTGTAATTCTTCACTTTTCTTGCTCTCTTCCCTTATGATAGGGTGACTTTCCTTGAGGTTATATTTGTTTTCTATTCTATTTTTGTGTTACGTACCTATTATATAGATACTTGGTTTTCAGTAACTATGAGTTTCATATATTACATCCTGTATATATAGCAGTCCATTTTAATTGGTAGTCATTCAAGTATTCTAAAGCCATTACATTTTTACTTACCCCATTTTGGTTTCTATGTCATATTTTATATTTTACTATTGTGTGTATCCTTTGACAACTTATTGTAGTTTTAGATGATGTAACTTTTGTCTTTTAACCAAAAAACTGGCTGTGCATGTGGTTGGCCCATTTCCTTTATTAGGTGTTTAGCAATACCAGTGAGAGTTTTTTCTCTGTTTTCTTCTTTCTAGTTATTGCCTTTCCTTTCCACTTAAAAAAGTACCTTTAACATTTCTTGTAAGGCCAGTTTGTTGTTGATGAATTCCTGTAGGTTTGTTTATCTAGGAAATTCCTTCACTCTCCTTCAGTTCTGAATGATAACATAGCAGTGTAGTGTATGCTTGGTTGTAAGCATTTTTTCCTTTTTTCTCCCTTTTAGCACTTTGACTATATCAAGCCACTATCTTCTGGACGGGAAGTTTCTGCTGAAAAATCAGCTGATAGTCTTATTGGGTCTCTCCTGTATTTAATAAGATTTTTTTCTCCTTCTGCTTTTTTTTTATTAAGCTATCATTGATATACACTCTTATGAAGGTTTCACAAGAAAAGCAATGTGGTTATTACCTTCACCCTTATTATCAAGTCCCCACTGATACCCCATTGCAGTCACTGTCCATCAGTGTAGTAAGATGCCACAGAGTCCCTATTTGTCTTCTCTGAGCTACACTGTCTTCCTGGTGACCCCATACACACAATGTACACCAATCATGATAACCCCCAATCCCCTTCTCCCTCCCTCACCACCCACCCTCCCCCACCCCTCCCCTTTGGTAACCACTAGTCCCTTCTTGGAATATTTGAGTCTGCTGCTATTTTGTTCCTTCAGTTTTGCTTCTTTGTTATACTCCACAAATGAGAGAAATCATTTTGTATTTGTCTTTCTCTGCCTGACTTACTTCACTGAGCATAATACCCTCTAGCTCATTTTGGTTTTAAGATTCTCCCATTATTTTTAACTATGAAACTTTAATGATCATAGGTTTTCATGTGGTTTTCTTTGGGTTCATCTTATCTGGGACCCTGGGCTTCATGTACTTGGATGTCTACTTCCCTCACTGGGTTAGAGAAATAGAGCCATTATTTCTTATATTTTCTGTTCCTTTCACTCTCTCTTCTCCTCCAGGGACCCCTATGATACGAATGCTACTACACATGATATTATCCAAAGATGCATTAAACTATCATCCTTTTATTCTTCGTATTATTTTTGTTATTCCAACTGGGTGATTTTCACCATCCTGTCTTCCAGATCACTGATCTGTTCTTCTGCATCCTCTAATCTGATGTTGATTCCATTTAATATATTTTGCATTCAATTGTATTCTTCATCTCTGATTTGTTCTTTTTTATATTTTCTACCTCTTTGTTGAAGTTCTCTCTAAGTTCATCCATTCTTCTCATGATTCAGTGAGTGTCTGTATGAACATTGCTTTGAACTTTTTATCTGGTAGATTTTCTCCAGTTTGTTTCCTGTGGTTTTCTCTCATTTTATGTAGAACAAATTTTATGTCTTCACATTTTGCTTAACTCTCTGTTCACATATATGTATTAAGTAGGTCAGTAATGTCTCCGAGTCTTGAAGGAATGTCTTTATATAGAAGGTCACCTGTGGGGAAAATAAGTACAAATTCTTCCGGTCAGCTGAGCTCTGTGCCCAAAGAATAGCACCTGTGTGGCCTGCATGCACCCTGCAGTGTGGAGCTTCTGATGTGGTAACTGTCCACTGGCACAGCTATTTTCATGGTCTGGTGGCAACTACCACAGTCCCATGGATGTTTATGGGTTTGTGCCCTGGTGTCACTGCCTGTGAGGCCCAGCCTCAACTGTTTAGTAATTCTAATGTGGAGAAATAACCCACCAAGAGGGGAGGTGGTTCTTTGGTGGTTCTCTTTTTCTGATCAAGTGTGCCTGCTCTGAGTGATGGGGCAGTAAGCCTCCTGGAAGCGGCTTGGGTCCAGATGGGAAGGTTGGGCTGGCAAATCCACAAAGGAATGTCAAGGTGGACTTAGCCATGCTAAGACAGTAGTAGATGGAGAGTGCCATGAATTATGTCTGCCATGGTTGATAGACTTAGTTGTAAAGAAAGTGACAAAGATGCCCACCAGTGTTTCCATCCCTGGGGAAAGTTCCATAGATCCCTCCCCCTCTGGCACATGCCCTACAGTTATCCAGGGAACTCCTTGTTAGACACCAGGCACTTTTCAAACTGTTGCCTCTACAATGGGTCTCAGAGTAAGTGAGATCGTATGCATGGCCTCTAAGGGTGGAGTCTCGATTTCCCACGTCCCTCCAGTTGTCCTGGACATAAGCCTAATAGGTTACCAAAGCCAAGTGCTATGGAAGCTCATCTTCCCAGTGCAGGTCCTCTGAGCTGTGTAGACCAATGCAGGGCTCAGCCACACTTTCTCTACATCAGTGATATCCCTTTTACTGGTGGGTTGCTGCAGGAGTGTGGGTCCCAACAGAATGATAATGTGCCTTTCCTTCCCATCTTAGTGTGCTTTTTCTTTATAATCTTTATTGTATATGATCTGTTCTGCTTATCTTCAGTTGATTCTCAGAGATAGTTGTTCTATGTGTAATTGTAGATTTTGGTATGTCTGTGAGAGGAGTGAGTTCAGGATTTTCTACCCCCATTCTTGATCCCACTTCCCATCATTTACATGTTTAATTGAAAATAAAATATGAGGTTTAACTTTTTATGACCTCATTTTTTTTCTTCATTATGTGGAAGGCATAGAGGTTTTAATCAGTTCCCCTATTGACACTATCTTGAGTTGCTTCTCACTAATTTGAATATGGGAATGTTTCTCTACAGAATAAGAGAAAGCATTGTAACAATATATCTGATAAAGGTTTAAAATCCATAATATACCTCTTATGTCAAGCTGAAAGTTAACAACTGGGAAGAGAGGAAACATGCTCTAATTTTCACCCTTAATCCATTATTGTCCATGAATGGGTGTTCACTATTTTGCATTATGTTCTTCATATATATTTGGGTATACTTTTCCTTTATTAACTGTCCTTGTTAAACCTACATACCATGTATACATTTGTTTCATAAATGGAATAGGGATTATATGCTGAATAACTAATGAAGGAATCCGTCTGGGCTTGGGAATCCTAAACAGTAGACACAGTGCTGTATATAGATTCAGAGTATTCAAATTTTCCCTTTCTTCTTCGGAAATTTTTGTAAGTTGTGTTTTTAAGAAAATTATCTATATCATCTGAATTGTCAAGGCTATAAGTTCTTTAAATGCTCTGTATGTTAAACCTTTTTCAGTTAAATCCCTTTTGAATATATTCTCCCATATGACATGTTGCCATTTTGTATTGTTGATGGTGTCATTTTTGAAGCTGACTTATTTTTTTAATAATTTATTTTGGTATCATTAATCTTCAATTACATGTGCAATATTATGGATATTAAACTACCCCCTTCATCAGGTCCCCCAACCAACCCCATTACAGTCACTGTCCATCAGCATAGTGAGATGATATAGAATCACTACTTGTCTTCTCAGAGTTGTACAGCCCTCCCCATGCCCCCCAACATTACGTCTGATAATTGTAATGCCTCTTTTTCCCTCTTATCCCTCCCTTCCCACCCATCTTCCCCAGTTCTTTTCCCTTTGGTAACTATTAGTCCGTTCTTGGGTTCTGTGAGTCTGCTGCTGTTTTGTTCCTTCAGTTTTTTTCTTTGTTCTTATACTCCACATGTGAGTGAAATCATTCGATATTTGTCTTTTTCGGCTTGGCTTACTTCACTGAGCATAATACCCTCTAGTTACATCCATGTTGTTGCAAATGGTAGGATTTGTTTTCTTCTTATGGTTGAATAATATTCCATTGTGTATATGTACCACATCTTCTTTATCCATTCATCTACTGATGGACACTTAGGTTGTGAAGCAGACTTATTTTTATTGAAGAACTGCTGATACACAATATTATATTACTTTCAAGTATAAAATTCTGTGTTTCAACAGTTTCACACATTATTAAATCCCTACCAAAATTAGTGCAGTTTACTATCTGTAAAATAGAAAGATGTTACAGAATCATCCACTATATTATCCATGCTCCACTTTCATCCCTGTGAGAAGCTTACACTATGATTGAGATTTTTGTTCCTCTTCATCCTCCTCACAAACTTCACTGACCCAACCAACCCCTCCTCCATGGTAACCACCAGTCACTTCTCAGTGTCTATGAGTCTACTGCTGTTTTGTATTATTAGTTTAGTTTTGTTTTTAGATGCCACATGTAAGTGAAATCATATGTTTGTCTTTCCCTGATTGGCTTATTTCACTTAGCATAATACTATCTAGGTCCATCCATGTTGTCACTAATGGCAGGATTTCTTTAATTTTTATGATTGAATAATACTCCATTGTGTATATGTACAGCATCTTTATCCATTCATCTATTGATGGACACTTAGATTGTTTCCATATGTTGGCTATTATAAATAATGTGGAAATAAACATAGGGTTTCATGTATCTTTTCAAATCAGAGATTTTGTTTTCTTTGGGTTAATTCCTAGGAGTGGAGTTACTGGTTCATATGGCATTTCTATTTTAAGTTGTGTGAAGACTATCCATACTGCTTTCTGTAATGGTAGTACCAATTTACATTCCCATGAACAGTGTAGGAGGTTTCTCTTTTCTCCACACCCTTGCCAACACATTATTTATCGTCTTTTTCGTAGAGGTCATTTTAACTGGGGTGTGGTGATATCTCATTGTGGTTTAGACTTGCATTTTCCTGGTGATTTTTGATATGGAGCATCTTTTCATGTGCCTGTTGGTCATCTGTATGTCTGCTTTGGGAAAATATAATTTCAGGTCTCCCCATTGGTTAGTCAGGTTACTTATTTTTTGGTGTTGAGTCATATGAGTTCATTTTTTCTCTTTTGAGAGTTAAAACTGCAGGGGGATTTTATTTAGCACAACTTAATGGTGAGAGTAGCAATCGAAGTCACAGCACCAAATATGTTATGGATGGAGCTTGTTTCCCTCAATTCTTGTCCCAATTGAAATAAAGAATTGAAAGGCAAAGATACAATAGTGAAGAAGAGCAAAAGTTTTATTTTAATACACTCCATTGGAAAAGTGGGCTAGAGTCAAGGTAGACAAAGGCCTCATATAAGTTCTTTAAATGCTCTGTATGTTAAACCTTTATCAGATAAATCACTTTTGAAAATATTCTCCCATATGCTTTGTTGGCTTTTTGTGTTGTTGATCGTGTCCTTCGCTTTACAGAAACTTTTTAATTTGATGTAGTCCCACTTGCTCATTTTTACTTTCATTTCCCTTGCCTGAGAAGACATATCCAGAAAAGAATTGCTCATGCTGAAGCTCAAGAGATTTTTGTCTATATTTTCTTCTAAGAGTTTTATAGTTCCACATATTATAGTTTTTTAATCCATTTCAAGTTCACTTTTGTGTATGGAGTTAGACTAATCTAGTTTCATACTTTTGCATGTAACTGTCCAGTTTTCCTAATACCAGTTATTAAAGAGACTGTCTTTTTCCCACTGTATATCCATGGCTCCTTTGTCATATATGAATTGGCCATATATGCATGGATTTCTTTCTGAGTTCTCAACTCTGTTCCATTGATTTAGGGTCTTTTTTGTGCTACTACCATACTGTTTTTATATCTGTAGCTTTGTAGTACAGCTTGAAATAAGGGAGTGTGATACCCCAGCTTTGTTCTTTCTCTGGGTTTATTTGGCCATTCAGGGTCTTTTTGGTTCCACATGAATGTAAGGATTATTTATTCTAGTTCATTGAAAAATGACATTGTTATATGATAGGGATTACATTGAATATGTAAATTGCTTTGGACCAGATGGTGATTTTGACAATATGAATTCTTCCTATCCATGAGCACAGGATAAATTTCCTTTTATTTATGTCTTCTTTAATTTATCTTATTAGTGTGTTATTGTTTTCAGAGTACAGATTAGGTTTATTCCTAAGTATTTTATTCTCTTTGATGCAATTGTAAGTGGAATTGTTTCCCTGATTTCTCTTTCTGCTAATTCATTGTTATTATATAAGAATGCAACATATTTCTATGTATTATTGTGAATCCTGCAACTTTGCCAAATACAGTTATTTGTTCTGAAGTTGTTTTATGGATTCTGTAGGATTTTCTATATATAGCATCGTTACATCTACAAATAGTGACAGTTTCAATTCCTTACAAATTGGAATGCCTTTTATTTCTTTACCTTGCCTGATTTCAGTGGGTAGGATTCCACTGTAGCAGTTTTAATAGTTTTCCTTTCCTTATGTTTTTGGTGCCTATATGTTCTACAGCAGTTTTTCTTTTTTTCTGCTATTTGTTATTCTGGGTTTTACTTTGTCTTTTTTCATCATTGTAAATTTTTATCTGGTTTATTAATATTTCAAAAGGGCTCACATTTTGATTCTTTTATCTACTTTATTATAATTTCATGTTCTACTTTTTCACTTTTCTTCTAATTTTTTTATTATCCCTTTCACCAAGAGTATTTCAAAAGAAAATCACATGGCAATATATATCAACTTAATAAGTTATAATTTATCTGACATAGAATACTAGTTTCCAGTTCTTATGCATCCAATATTCAAAACAGTCATTAATATTATCAACATGAATTATCTGCTCCCTTTATTTCAAGGCTTCTAGAATATCCTCACTCTGATATTTTTAACTTTTTGTGGAAGGATCATGTGTCTGATTTTTTGTTGTGTACTAACATAATTTTGGCACTTTATCATCCTGTTCAACCAGGCCTTGTTCTTTATACTTCATTATTGTATCTCCATATATTTCCTTCTTGCAATGACTCTTTGCTCTTCATAAAATTCCTCTTGCACTGAAGTTGATATTTCCATTTCCTTACAGTAATCTTATATTTAAGAATGTCTAATGTCAGCATGGCAATAACAACCACTTGCAGTAGTGGATGCCAGTCCTTATGCTGTCTACTCACTTTCCCCTGCACAGGCACGGGCTTACACACATGTAGGCAAGCAGCCACTGTTGTCTTTGCTGGTATAGGGTGACCACTTACTTGGGGGCAGATCCATGGATGAAGATGTGATGTCAGTACTCAACCTACCACCATGAGAATAAAACTTGGTGTGAACCCTCCAGCTAATGCTCTGTGTCATTTTTCAGTCTCATCAAATCCAGGGTGAACCTGCCAGGAACTGAACTCCTGAGCTACACCTGACCAAAGTGAATCCATTTTGTTTAAAGAAGCCATTTTAAAAGAAGTTGCTTGGCTGCACTCCTGCACTGAAGTTCCAGGAATAAGGAGCAACTCAAGATAAGATAAGCAGATAAGAAATTAAAAACCCATGATAGGAAGAGTGGAACTCCAGGATTGCCTATTTTTCTACACAAATGATTTTCATTCCAGCAGGCAGCACCCTTTTCTCATTCTCTTATAAAGGCTAGTCTAACAACAGTGTGGTGCTGATTTTGGTAAAGCAGCTGCCAGAATGTTGTCCACTGCTTTAAAACCCCTTAATAAAACTCACTGACTCACCAAGCTGGACTTCACTGTCATTCTTTGGCCTTTCAGTTTCCCTCACAATTCAGTGGAAGGCATTTATTTTACACTCTTCTTAGATATTCACATAACTGTGCCTGAGCAGGGACCCCGCCAGGCCAAAGGGGATTCAGGGTGGGACATCCTCAGAGGAAAATCCCACTGTGGCTGTCCTCTTCTCTGTGATATGGGCTGCTCACCTGCTGGATGAAAGTGGTTCACTGTGTGAGTATGGGACACCCCAAAACACAAGAAAGTCTAGGAATCTTTTGCATTCCTTCAAAGTAACATGCATGAGAAAGAATTGCAAAAAGGCTTGAACAACAGGTCTATGGCCCCTGCTGTGGGAGGTAAGACATGCGCCAGAAACTGAGAAATCTACTGTGAAGGAAATTATCCACTTACAATTAGGTAGACATGCAGGTAGCTTCCTCTGCCTTAATGCCTCACTTTGCAGAAGTGGATAAAGGTGAGGACCAAATGGAGGTCTTAGCATGCCAGCTTCTTAAACTTTGGGACATAATTAATGGCCCTGCGCTAGAGATTATGGTAAAACTTTGCATCTGTTTGTGTGTTTGTTTATGTATATGATCTTATATGTTACCTCTGGATGGTATTGCTAAGTACATGTTTCTTTGTCTTGTTTTACATAAATAAGGCTACTTCCAGAGCAGATCTTGGAAGCTAAAAAGCTATAAAATTGGTGAGCATAGATCAAGCATTGAAGAGCTATTAGAGTGCTTGCCACTTCGGGAAAACTCCAATGATAGGGTAAGATCATCACAGATTGGATTAGATTGACATTATATCACCCATCAACCTCAGGAAAATTTCCTTGTATAAGGGTACGCTGTAAAACATGCATAATGCCCAACCCCATCGTATGGCACTTTTACATATTAGATCTGCTCTAAAAACTTTAACTAATGTGGTCTTTAAATTCTAGAGACAGGCATGACACCTCTGGCAGGAAATACAAACTGTGGTTCTGGAAGCTGTGACTATCTAGCAAAAATAACAAATCTTTGTAAGTTTATTTTGTGTCCCAAGATGTTGGCTTAATATCCATCATGTTGGTGATGCTATGATGAATCAGAAGTGTGAGCCACACCCCATTTGTAGCCAGGAATGTTTGGACAGAAACGTGGGTTACAAGTCCACCTGCAAGTTTTATTTTAGAAAACTTCTGCCAACCTGCAGGGGAATTACAACTTAGAATGACTATGGCCATAATGGGGGTCACTGCAATTAGATAAAATCATTTAAGAAGTGAACCTTAGAAGCAAAATCTTCAGAACTCATAACTAGTGAGTTTTGTTTTATACCATATTTATGGCAGTTTAAAGTATAAAACTGCAAGATACCTGGATTTATAGTTTATGTGTCTATATAAATATCATGTAAATGGGAGATACATTTCTATTTCCTTATGGTGTTGCAAAAATTATTACTTTAAAAACAAACACTTGTAAGAATTGGGCATTTCAAAACTTTCAGAAATTCTGATAAAAACTAACCCAAGTGCTTTTCAAGTTCACGTGGTCTGATAAAATATTTGACACCAATGCTAATCTTTGTTATTTCGTTAAAATAGGCATGTATTTAAGGTTATCAGCATTAAAATGAAAACTTTTACTCTGCCTGGGTTTACTTAGAGTCATATAAATTGATGTTATCTGTTAAATATTTCAAAAATCAGGTAAACGCTTGGGATAATGGCTGACTTTGATGTCTAATGAATATTTTGTGGGTACTCTAGGCATGGATGTTAAGAAAAAATAACCAAATAGGTGTACTAGTAGAACTTTTTAGAAATAATTATGTGTTATGGTATGTGCACTTAAAAATAGCTTGAAAATGTTTTTAGTAACCTAAAATCTTAGGGATTTGCTAAGCTAATCTTAAGTGATTAGTTTTTCAGTGAATACCTAGGTTGTTTCCAAATAAGATGAAATAATGACATATCAATTACTGAATGTAAGTTTACCTACATTAGCTTCCTTATTACAGAGAAACTAAAGACAAATATAGATCCGTTAGTAAATATGTTTTGTGCTTATTGAAAGACTGTACTATGAGGAAGCATATGTTTCTAGAAATTATGATATGCATTGACAGAATTTCCAGTTTAAAGAATGGTGGTATAACAGAGAGTTTACAATTACTTACTACTAATTTTCACTAAAAATAAAGGTTTTCAAAAGTTTATAATTTTAATAAGCATAAGTAAAGCCATCAGGAATAATAAGAGAAACATCTCTGCCTAGAAGAAAAGATGTGTATTTTTTTCATCCAGATTCATTTTATTTTTTCAAAACATAGATTTTGAGCTCCTATTATATTTCTGGAATATATTTACCTTCCTACTTGCCTGACTCTGTTCTCCTATTTTAAATAGTAGCTTCCTCTGGAAGGTTTTCTCTGACTTCAGTTCTCTCCCCATGCGCTGCCTAAAAACAGACTTCCAGAGCATCCAGTGTTTTCCCTTTCAGGTCATTTCCCATACCTGAATTAATAGATTAAATTCTAGCACATCACTGGCCCTTAATATCTACTGTAAAATGGAGGAATGGTAGAAGGGGAAGGAAAGATGAGAGGGAAGGACGGAGAGAGAGAAAAGAAAAAATAAAGAGCAAGCTGTGTTTGGATCCCTCCTCATAGACTAAAAAGGTGGGCGAGTTCCTGGTCAAAGATTCTTTCTGAGTCTTTTGGGCTTGGATTGTTCTCAACTCTGAAATAGTCTGCATGTCACAATGGCACACCTTGGGCTGGCCTGCTATTGGTCCCTACAATATCCATATATTTGCATTACCTTGCTGAGATAATATTTCCTTTTTTTCCCACATGTTTTCCACATTTATGAAACATACTGCTATGTTCACATTTCATAATAATGACCAGTTCTTCAGTTATTAAAAGATCGAGAAAGTAACACTTCAATCATTTAAGCTCTACTTTTAACAGGGCAATGTTTATGATTTAGGAACATGATTCAAATTCCAGGATAAGTAAATGATAAGCCAATGTATAAATTGGCTTGCTTTCTTGCGTGATTTCTTGCTTTCTCTCTCTCTCTCTTTCTCTCTCTCCCTCTCTCCCTCCCCTTCTCTCTCTCTTTCTTTCTTTCTTTCTTCTCCCTCTCTCTCTCTCTCTATTTTTTTATTTTTATTTGTTATTAAGGTATTATTGATATACACTCTTATGAAGGATTCACATGAAAAAACAATGTGGTTACTACATTTACCTATATTACCAAGTCCCCACTCATACCCCAATACAGTCACTGTCCATCAGTGCACGAGAATGACACAGATTCACTGTTTGCCTTCCCTGTGCTACACTGTTTTCCCCGTGATCCCCCACATCATGTTTACTAAACATAATACCCCATAATCTCCTTCTCCTACCCTCCCAGCCCACCCTCCCACACCCCTCCCCTTTGGTAAACACTAGGTCCTTCTTGGAGTCATGAGTCTGCTACTATTTTGTTCCTTCAGTTTTGCTTCATTGTTATACTCCACAAATGAGGGAAATCATCTGACACTTGTCTTTCTCTGCCTGGCTTATTTCACTGAGCATAATGTCCTCCAGCTCCATCCATGTTGTTGCAAATGGTAGGATTTGCTTTCTTCTTATTGCTGAATAGGATTCCATTGTGTATATGTACCAACTCTTCTTTATCCAGTCATCTACTGATGGACACTTAGGTTGCTTCCGTATCTTGGCTATTGTAAAAAGTGATGCAATAAACATAGGGGTGCATATGTCTTGAATCTGAGAAGTTGTTTTCTTTGAGTAAATTACAAGGAGTAGGATTCTTGGGTCAAACGGTATTTGTATTTTTCGTTTTTTGAGGAACCTCCATATTGCTTTCCACAATGGTTGAACTAGCTTACATTCCCACCAGCAGTGTAGGAGGGTTCCGCTTTCTCCGCATGCTCGGCAGCATTTGTTGTTCTTAGTCTTTTGGATGGTGGCCATCCTTACTGGTGTGAGGTGATATCTCATTGTGGTTTTAATTTGCATTTCCCGGATGACTAGTGATTTGGAGCATATTTTCATGTGTCTGCTGGCCATCTGAATTTCTTCTTTGGAGAATGGTCTCTTCATATCCTCTGCCCAATTTTTAATCTGGTTATTTTCTTTTTGGGTGTAGAGGCGTTTAAGTTCTTTATATATTTTGGATGTTAACCCTTGTTGTATATGTCATTTACAAATATATTCTCCCATACTGTAGGATGCCTTTTTGTTCTGTTCATGGTGTACTTTGCCGTGCAGAAACTTTTTAGTTTGATGTAGTCCCATGAGTTCATGTTTGCTTTTGTTTCCCTTGCTTGAGGAGATGCGTTCAGGAAGAAGTCGTTCATGCTTATATTCAGAAGATTTTTGCCTATGTTGTCTTCTAAGAGTTTTATGATTTCATGACTTACATACAGGTCCTTGATCCATTTCGAGTTTACTTTTGTGTATGGGGTTAAACAATAATCCAGTTTCATTCTCTTGCATGTAGCTGTCCAGTTTTGCCAACACCAGGTGTTGAAGAGGCTGTCATTTCTCCATTGTATGTCCATGGCTCCTATATCATATATTAATTGACCATATATGGTTGGGGTTATATCAGGGCTCTCTAGTCTGTTCCATTGGTCTATGGGTCTGTTCTTGTGCCAGTACCAAATTTTCTTGAGTACTGTGGCTTGTAGTAAAGCTTGAAGATGGGGACCATTATCCCTCCAGCTTTATTCTTCCTTTTCAGATTTGCTTTGGCTATTCAGGGTCTTTTGTGGTTCCACATGAATTTTAGAATGATTTTCTCTAGTTCATTAAAAAATGCTGTTGTTATTTTGATAGGAATTGCATTAAATCTGTAAATTGCTTGAGGCTGGATGACCATTTTGACAATATTAATTCTTCCTATCCATGAGCACGGGATGTGTTTCCATTTATTGGTATCTTCTTAAATTTCTCTCATGAGTGTCTTGTAGTTTTCAGAGTATAGGTTTTTCACTTCCTTGGTTAGGTTTACTCCTAGGTATTTTATTCTTTTTGATGCAATTGTGAACGGAATTGTTTTCCTTATTTCTCTCTCTGCTAGATCATTGTTAATGTATAGGAATGCCATAGATTTCTGTGCATTAATTTTGTATCCCACAACTTTCCTGTATTCAGATATTAGATCTAGTAGTTTTGGAGTAAATTCTTTAGGGATTTTTATGTACAATAACATGTCATCTGCAAACAGGGACAGTTTAAATTCTTCCCTGCCAATCTGGATGCCTTTTATTCTTTGTATTGTCTGACTGCTGTGGCTAGGATCTCCAGTACTATGTTGAATAGAAGTGGGGAGAGTGGGTATACTTATCTTGTTCCTGATCTTAAAAGAAAACTTTTAGCTTCTTGCTGTTAAGTATAATGTTGGCTGTGGGTTTGTTATATATAGCCTTAATTATGTTGAGGTACATGTCCTCTATACCCATTTCGGGAGATTTTTTTATCATAAATGGATGTTGAATTTGTCAAATGCTTTTTCAGCGTCTATTGAAATGATCATGTGGTTCTTGTCCTTCTTTTTGTTCATGTGGTGGATGATGTTGATGGATTTTCGAATGTTGAACCATCCTTGCATCGCTGGAATAAATCCTAGTTGATCATGATGGACGATTGTTTTGATGTACTTTTGAATTCGGTTTGCTAATATTTTGTTGAGTATTTTTGCATCTATGTTCATCAGGGATATTGGTCAGTAGTTTTCTTTTTTTGCAGTGCCGTTACCTGGTTTTGGTATTAGAGTGATGCTGGCCTCATAGAATGAGTTTGGAAGTATTCCCTCTTCTTCTACTCCTTGGAAAATTTTAAGGAGTATGGGTATTAGGTTTTCACTAAATGTTTGATAAAATTCAGCAGTGAAGCCATCTGGCCCGGAAGTTTTGTTCTTAGGTAGGTTTTTGATTACCAGTTCAATTTTGATGCTGGTAATTGGTCTGTTCAGGTTTTCTGTTTCTTTCTGAGTCAGCCTTGGAAGTTTGTATTTTTGTAGAAAGTCGTCCATTTCTTCTAGGTAATCTAGTTTATTAGCATATAATTTTTCATAGCATTCTCTAATAGTTCTTTTTATTTCTGTGCTGTCTGAAGTGATTTTTCCTTTCTTATTTCTGATTCCGTTTATGTGAGTAGACCCTCTTTTTTTCTTGATAAGTGTGGCTAGGGGTTTATCTATTTTGTTTATTTTCTCAAAGAACCAGCTCTTGCTTTCGTTGGTCCTTTCCATTGTTTTTGTTTTTGTTTTTATAATTTATTTTATTATCATTAATTTACAATTACATGTGCAATATTACGATTATTAAACTACCCCCTTCATCAGGTCCCCCCCACCAACCCCATTACAGTCACTGTCCATCAGCGTAGTGAGATGCTACAGAATCTCTACTTGTCTTCTCTAAGTTGTACTGCCCTCCCCGTGCCCCACCAACATTACATCTGCTAATCGTAATGCCCCTTTTTCCCTCTTATCCCTCCCTTCCCGCCCATTTTCCCCAGTCCCTTTCCCTTTGGTAACTATTAGTTCGTTCTTGGGTTCTGTGAGTCTGCTGCTGTTTTGTTCCTTCAGTATTTTTTCTTTGTTCTTCTACTCCAAATATGAGTGAAATCATTTGATACTTGTCTTTTTTGGCTTGGCTTATTTCACTGAGCATAATACTCTCTAGCTCCATTCATGTTGTTGCAAATGGTAGGATTTGTTTCTTCTTATGGCTGAATAATATTCCATTGTGTATATGTACCACATCTTCTTTATCCATTCATCTACTGATGGACACTTAGGTTGCTTCCATTTCTTGGCTATTGTAAATAGTGCTGCAATAAACATAGGGGTGCATCTGTCCTTTTCAAATTGGGCTGCTGCATTCTTAGGGTAAATTCCTAGGAGTGGAATTCCTGGGTCAAATGGTATTTCTATTTTGAGTTTTTTGAGGAACCTCCATGCTGCTTTCCACAATGGTTGAACTAATTTGCAGTCCCACCAGCAGTGTAGGAGGGTTCCCTTTTCTCCACATCCTCGCCAACATTTGTTGTTGTTTGTGTTTTGGATGTTGGCCATCCTCACTGGTGTGAGGTGATATCTCATGGTGGTTTTAATCTGCATTTCTCTGATGATTAGCGATGTGGAGCATCTTTTCATGTGCCTGTTGGCCATCTGAATTTCTTCTTTGGAGAAATGTCTATTCATGTCTTCTGCCCATTTCTTAATTGGATTATTTGCTTTTTGTTTGTTAAGGTGCATGAGTTCTTTATATATTTCGGATGTCAACCCTTTATCAGGTACGTTTTTTATGAATATATTCTCCCATACTGAAGGATATCTTTTTGTTCTACTTATGGTGTCCTTTCCAGTACAGAAGCTTTGCAGCTTAATATAGTCCCACTGGTTCATTTTTGCTTTTGTTTCTCTTGCTCGGGGAGATATGTACATGAAGAAGTCGCTCACGTTTATGTCCAAGAGATTTTTGCCTATGTTTTTTTCTAAGAGTTTTATGGTTTCATGACTTACATTCAACTCTTTGATCCACCTTGAGTTTACCTTTGTGTATGGGGCTAGACAGTAGTCCAGTTTCATTCTCTTACATGTAGCTGTCCAGTTTTTCCAACACCAGCTGCTGAAGAGGCTGTCATCTCCCCATTGTATATCCAAGGCACTTTTATCAAATATTAATTGACTGTATATGTTTGAGTTAATGTTTGGATTTTCTATTCTGTTCCACTGGTCTGTGGGTCTGTTTGTGTGCCAATACCAAATTGTCTTGATTACTGTGGCTTTGTAGTAGAGCTTGAAGTCAGGGAGTGTAATTCCCCCTGTTTTATTCCTCCTTCTCAGGATTGCTTTGGCTATTCGGGGTCTTTTGTGGTTCCATATGAATTTTAGAATTATTTGTTCCAGTTCATTGAAGAAAGCTGTTGGTAGTTTGACAGGGATTGCATTGAATCTGTAGATTGCTTTAGGTAGTATAGCCATTTTGACAATATTTATTCTTCCTAGCCAAGAGCATGGGATGCATTTCCATTTGTTAGTGTCCTCTTTAATTTCTCTTAGGAGTGTCTTGTAGTTTTCAGAGTACAGGTCTTTCACTTCCTTCGTTAGGTTTATTCCTAGGTATTTTATTCTTTTTGATGCAATTGTGAATGGAATTGTTTTTCTGATTTCTCTTTCTGTTAGTTCATCGTTAGTGTATAGGAAAGCAACAGATTTCTGTGTGTTAATTTTGTATCCTGCAAGTTTGCTGAATTCAGATATTAGTTCTAGTAGTTTTGGAATGGAATCGTTAGGGTTTTTTATGTACAGTATCATGTCATCTGCAAATAGTGACAATTTGACTTCTTCTTTACCAATCTGGATGCCTTGTATGTCTTTGTTTTGTCTGATTGCTGTGGCTAGACCTCCAGTACTATGTTGAATAACAGTGGAGAGAGTGGGTATCCCTGTCTTGTTCCCGATCTTAGATGAAAAGCTTTCAGCGTCTCGCCATTAAGTATGATGTTAGCTGTGGGTTTGTCATATATAGCCTTTATGATGTTGAGGTACTTGCCGTCTATACCCATTTTGTTGAGAGTTTTAATCAGGAATGGATGCTGAATTTTGTCAAATGCTTTTTCAGCATCTATGGAGATGATCATGTGGTTTTTGTTCTTCTTTTTGTTGATGTGGTGGATGATGTTGATGGATTTTCGAATGTTGTACCATCCTTGCATCCCTGGGATGTATCCCACTTGATCATGGTGTATGATCCTCTTGATGTATTTTTGAATTCGGTTTGCTAATATTTTGTTGAGTATTTCTGCATCTACGTTCATCAGGGATATTGGTCTGTAATTTTCTTTTTTGGTGTGGTCTTTTCCAGGTTTTAGTATTAGAGTGATGCTGGCTTCATAGAATGAGTTTGGAAGTATTCCCTCCTCTTCTATTTTTTGGAAAACTTTAAGGAGAATCGGTGTTATTTCTTCTCTATATGTCTGGTAGAATTCAGAGGTGAATCCATCATGCCCATTGGTTTTGTTCCTGGGTAGTTTTTTGATTACCAATTCGATTTTGTCGCTGGTGATTGGTCTGTTTAGTTTTTCTGTTTCTTGCTTGGTCAGTCTTGGAAGGTTCTATTTTCCTAAGAAGTTGTCCATTTCTTCTGTTTTCCAGCTTGTTAGCATATAGATTCTCATAATATTCTCTTATGATTCTTTGTATTTCTGTGGGTTCCGTCGTGATTTTTCCTTTCTCATTTCTGATTGTGTTTATGTGTGTAGATTCTCTTTTTCTCTTAATGAGTCTGGCTAGGGGTTTATCTATTTTGTTTATTTTTTCAAAGAACCAGCTCTTGGTTTTATTGATTTTTTCTATTGTTTTATTCTTCTCAATTTTATTTATTTCTTCTCTGATCTTTATTATGTCCCTCCTTCTGGTGACTTTGGGCCTCATTTGTTCTTCTTTTTCCAATTTCAGTAATTGTGTCTTTAGACTATTCATTTGGGAATGTTCTTCTTCCTTTAAATAGGCCTGGACTGCAATATACTTTCCTCTTAGAACTGCCTTTGCTGCGTCCCACAGAAGTGGTGGCTTTGTGTTGTTGTTGTCATTAGTCTCCATATATTCTTTGATTTCTGTTTTGATTTGGTCGTTAACCCATTGATTAATTAGGAGAGTGTTGTTAAGTCTCCATGTATTTGTGAGCCTTTTTGATTTCTTTCTAAAATTTATTTCTAGTTTTATACCTTGGTGATCTGAGAAGTTGGTTGGTAGGATTTCAATATTTTTGAAATTACTGAGGTTCTTTTTGTGGCCTAGTATGTGGTCTATTCTGGAAAATGTTCCATGTGCACTTGAGAAGAATGTGTATCCTGTTGCTTTTGGGTGTAGAGTTCTGTAGATGTCTGTTAGGTCCATCTGTTCTGGTGTGTTGTTCAGTGCCTCTCTGTCTTTACTTATTTTCTGTCTCGTTGATCTGTCCTCTGGAGTGAGTGGTGTGTTGAAATCTCCTAAGATGAATGCACTGCTGTCTATTTCCTCCTTTAATTCTGTTAGTATTTGTCTCACATATGCTGGCGCTCCTGTGTTGGGTGCATATATATTTATAATGGTTATATCTTCTTCTTGGACTGACCCCTTTATCATTATATAATGTCCTTCTTTATCTTTTGCTACTTTCTTCGTTTTGAAGTCTATTTTGTCTGATACAAGTACTGCAACACCTGCTTTTTTCTCTTTGTTGTTTGCAAGAAATATCTTTTTCCATCCCTTCACTTTTAGTCTGTGTATATCTTTGGATTTGAGGTGAGTTTCTTGTAGGCAGCATATAGATGGGTCTTGCTTTTTTATCCATTCTGTTACTCTGTGTCTTTTGATTGGTGCATTCAGTCCATTTACATTTAGGGTGATTATAGATAGGTATGTACTTATTGCCATTGCTGGCTTTAGATTCGTAGTTACCAAGGGTTCAAGGGTTGCTTCTTTTCTATCTAACAATCTAACTTAATTTTCCTGTTAAGTTATTGTAAACACAGTCTGATGTTTCTTTATTTCTCTCCCTTCTTATTCCTCCTCCTCCATTCTTTCTATAATAGGTGTTTTATTCTTTGCCTTTAGTTAGTATTTGGATGGTCTGCTTTCTTTGCTATGATTTTTGTTCCTCTGGTGACATCTTTTTAGCCTTAGGTGTGCTTCCATCTAGAGCAGTCCATTTAAGATATCCTGTTGTGGTGGTTTATGAGAGGCAAACTCTCTCAACTTTCGTTTATCTGGAAATTGTTTAATCCCTCCATCATATTTAAATGATAATCGTGCTGGATACAATATTCTTGGTTCGAGGCCCTTCTGTTTCATAACAGTAAATATATCATGCCATTCTCTTCTGGCCTGTAAGGTTTCTGTTGAGAAGTCTGATGATAGTCTGATGGGTTTTCCTTTGTAGGTGATCTTTTTTCTCTCTCTAGCTGCCTTTAATACCCTGTCTTTATCTTTGCTCTTTGCCATCTTAATTATTATGTGTCTTGGTGTTGTCTTCCTTGGGTCCCTTGTGTTGGGAGATCTGTGAGCTTCAGTGGACTGCGAGACTACTTCCATCCCCAACGAGGGAAACTTTTCAGCAATTATTTCTTCAAAGACACCTTCTATCCCTTTTTCTCTCTCTTCTTCCTCTGGTACTCCTATAATGCGAATATTGTTCCGTTTGGACTGGTCACACAGTTCTCTTAATATTCTTTCATTCCTAGAAATCCTTTTATCTCTCTCTGCCTCAGCTGCTCTGTACTCCTGTTCTCTGTTTTCTATTCCATTAACAGTCTCTCGCATCTCATCCATTCTGCTGTTAAGCCCGTCGATCGCTTGTCTGATTTCTGTATTGTCTTTCCTCAGTTCCCTCACTTCCTCCCTCAGCTCTTGCACATTTCTCTGTAGGTCCATCAGCATGGTTATGACTTTTATTCTGAATTCTTTTTCAGGGAAGGCTGTGCATTTCCATCCCTTCAGATTCCCTCTCTGGGGTTGTCTGGTTGATTTTGGTCTGAACCATATTCCTCTGTCTTTTCATGGCTATATAATTGGTCACTGATAGTTGCCACGTATGTCAGCTGGGCTCTTTAAGACTTTTAAAAGAGAAGAAATAAAAAAAGAGAAAAAAAAAGAAAGAAAGAAAGAAAAAGGAAAAAAGAAAGAAAAGAAAAAACAAAAACAAAACAAAAAACAAAACAAAACAAAAAAAATGCCCACCGGACATAGATTCTGTGGGAATGCTCTAGGTGGCGCTGTTGCCCCACTATTCCACAGCTGTGACTGTGAGCTCCGCAGGGCCCTTTATTGCTCTGGCAGGGGTGGGAATGAATAGGAGGCTGTTGATCTCAATGAGAAGTGTTAAGTATGGCTACACTTCCTCAGTCACCAGCTAAGGCGTCTGAAACTCCCCAGGACTCGCAGCCTGCTGGGCTGAGTGTGCTGGGGCGATCTGGCTCCTCCGCTGGGCTCCTGTCTCTTTAAGACCGCTGAAGAAAGCGCGCGTTTTTGTTTTTTTTTTCCTTCCCGGGAGCCGGCTGCAAGCATGCTGGCGCGTTCCCTGCTCAGATCCTGCCCCTCTGTCTCTCCAATCTCCACTGCACTGCTTGATGTGGGTCAGCACTCCCCGCGCAGATCCCCGGGGCTGGCTACTTCGCGGGGTGCACTTCCACTCCCTCCCGGCTCTGAATCCTCTCCTCCCGCCGGTGCGCTAGGGTCGGGGAGGGCTCGGGTCCCGCCGGGTCGCGGCTCCGTATCTTACGCGCCTCTTGGGGTGCCGAGTCCTCTCGGGTGTAGCTGCACACTGTGTGCTTTCCTGTGTATTCTCGTCTCTATTTTAGGAATAGATGTATTTTCTGTGTTTTCGTAGATAAATATAGTGTTGGGTGGAGATTTCTGCCGCCCTGCTCACACCGCCATCTTCCCGGAAGTTCAAGAAAGCTATTGTTTTTTTGTTTATTCTTCTCGATTTTGTTTATTTTGCTCTAACCTTTATTATATCCCTCCTTCTACTGACTTTTGGTCTCATTTGTTCTTCTTTTTTCTAGTTTTGTTAATTGTGAGTTTAGACTGCTCATAGGGGAATGTTCTTTCCTGAGGTAGGCCTGTATTGAAATATACTTTCCTCTTAGCGCGGCCTTCGATGCATCCCACAGATTTTGCGATGTTGAATTATTGTTGTCATTTGTCTCCATATATTGCTTGATCTCTGTTTTTATTTGGTCATTGATCCATTGATTATTTAGGAGCATGTTATTAAGCCTCCATGTGTTTCTGGGATTTTTCATTTTCTTTGCGTAATTCATTTCAAGTTTCATTCCTTTGTGGTCTGAGAAGCTGGTTCGTACAATTTCAATCTTTTTGAATTTACCAAGGCTCTTTTTGTGGCCTAGTATATGATCTATTTTTAAAGTATTCCATGTGAACTTGAGAAGAATGTGTATTCTGCTGCTTTGGCATGTAGAGTTCTGTAGATGTCTGTTAGGTCCACCTATTCTAATATGTTGTTCAGTGCCTCTGTCTCCTGATTTTCTCTCTGGTGATCTGTCCTTCAGTGTTAGTGGTGTGTTGAAGTCTCCTAGAATGAAAGCATTGCATTCTATTTTCCTCTTTAATTCTGTTAATATTCATTTCATACATGTAGGAGATCCTGTGTTGGGTACCTAGAGACTTATAATGGTTGTATCTTCTTGTTGGATTGACCCTTTTATCATTATATAATGTCCTTCTTTGTCTCTTGTGACTTTCTTTGTTTTGAAGTCTATTTTGTCTGATATAAGTACTGCAACTCCTGCTTTTTTCTCCCTACTAGTTGCATGAAATGTCTTTCTCCATCCCTTTACTTTTAGTCTGTGTATGTGTTTGGGTTTAAAGTGAGTCTCTTGAAGGCAGCATATAGATCGGTCTTGTATTTAATCCATTCAGTGATTCTATGTCTTTTGACAGGTGCATTCAGTCCATTTACATTTAGGGTGATTATGAATAGATATGTACTTATTGGCATTACAGGCTTCAGATTCATGGTTACCAAAGGTTCAAGGTTAACTTCCCTGCTATCTAAGAGTCTAACAACTCACTTAATATGCTATTACAAACACCATCTAAAGGTTCTTTTTTTGATTGTTTGTTTCCCTCTTCCTTTTTCTTCCTCCTCTATTCTTTATATATTAGGTATCATATTCTGTACTGTTTGTCTATCCTTTGACTTTGGGGATAGTTAATTTAATTTTGCATTTTCTTAGTAATTAGATTTTTTTTTCTTTACTGTGGTTTTATTACCTCTGGTGACAGCTGTTAAACTGTAGGAACACTTCCATGTATAGCAGTCCCTCCACAATACACTGTAGAGATGGTCTGTGGTTGGTAAATTCTCTCAACTTTTGCTTATCTCAGGATTGTTTAATCCCTCTTTCAAATTTAAATGATAATCTTGCTGGATCAAGTAATCTTGGTTCAAGACCCTTCTGCTTCATTGCATTAAATACATCATGCCACTCTTTTCTGACCTGTAAGGTTTATGTTGAGAAGTCTGATGATAGCCTGATGGGTTTTCCTTTGTATTTGATCTTATTTCTCTCTCTGGCTGCTTTTAATAGTCTGTCCTTATCCTTGGTCTTTGCTATTTTAACTACTATATGTCTTGATGTTGTCTTCCTTGGGTCCCTTGTGTTGGGAGATCTGTGCACCTCCATGGCCTGAGAGACTATCTCCTTCTCCAGATTGGGGAATTTTCCAGCAATCACCTCCTCAAAGACACTTCCTATCCCTTTTTCTCTCTCTTCTTTCTCTGGTACCCCTATAATGCGAATATTGTTCCGCTTGGATTGGTCACACAGTTCTCTCAACATTCTTTCATTCTTAGAGATCTTTTTTTCTCTCTGTACCTCAGCTTATTTGTATTCCTCTTCTCTAGTTTCTATTGCATTTATCGTCTCCTCAACCATATCCAATCTGCTTTTTATACCATCCATTGTGCCCTTCAATGATTGGATCTCTGACCGTAATTCATTCCTGAGTTCTTGAATATCTTTCCATACCTCCATGAGCATGTTAATGATTTTTATTTTGAACTCCCTTTCAGGGAGAGTCATGAGGTCCATATCATTTAAATCTTTCTCAGGAGGTGTATTCATAATTTTACTCTGGACCAGGCTCCTTTGGCATTTCATATTTGTGTATGGCACCCTCTAGTGCCCAGAAGCTCTAGTCTCTGGAGCTGCTCAGCCCCTGAAGCAATGTCTGGGATTGCACGGTAGTGGTATTGGTACCTTGGGGGAGGAAAGAGCTGTTTCCTGGTTCCTGTCTGCTATGCCTGTCTCCACAGCCTGAACCAGTGGGATGATCACACAGGTATGAGCCTCTGTGATTTAGGTTTTTAGTTGCTGTAGACAGATCTTCCCTCTGGCTGGCCTAATGCCATGGTAGGGTTTCCCGGTTTGCAAACCTGGTGGGGCTCGCCAGGAGAAAGGTGCAGTAGTCTGCCTGTCACAGAAGGGGTTCTTGGAGCTCTGTAGGCAGCCAGGAAGCTGGAGCAGCTGAAGATCATGAAAGCTCCCAATCTGATGTGCAGACTGCACATGGACAATTTTGTCTACCTGTCCTTTTTCCTGAGTAGTAAGTTCTGGGCAGTCCTTGCCCCTTTAGCAGCCCTCTTGCTAAGGCCTTCTTCGTTAGGAAGTCTCTTAGACTGCCTGCCTTTCTTTTAGCCCAGAGCAGCTGGATATGGATCCCTGCTTTCCACAAGCAGCTGGAATCTTAGTCTCTCCAGGAATTCTGCCTGTCTTCGCTTTCCAACCCCCTAATTATGAGAGTGTCATGCAAGCACTATGAAATGTAGGTTTGTGCTCCCAGAGAGATCTCCAGAGAGTCAGGTATTTAGCAGTCCCAGATTTCCACTCCCTCCCTGCTCTGTTCCTCTTCCTCCTGCCGGTGAGCTGGGGTGGGGAAAGGGCTTGGATCCCGCAGGACCACAGCTTTAGTATGTTACCCTTTTCTGTGAGGGCTACTCTTGTCTCCAGGTGTATGCCATTTGTTGCAGTCCTCTTTCCTGTTGCTCTTTCAAGAGTAGCTGTATTAGTTATATTTTAATATTATATGCAGTTTTAGGAGGAAGCCTCTGTCTCACCTCTCATGCTGCCATCTTTTAAGATGTGTATTTTTGGTAACAGAATGTATGAGAAATGGAAGTGAATTTTTTTTAAGGGAAAAATAAAGTAACTTTGTCCTAAAGGTGAGATGCTGGATATTTAAAATAGGAAAACATAGTGCAAAATATGAATGTAAAAAGGAAATTGTAAAAGACTTGTTTAAAAGGAATTTCATGTGTGATCATGCTGTGTGAGACAGAAGTAAATGAAGTTTAATACCAAGTACATTACAATGCTAGAACTTTATTTTCTCTTAATTAAAATGACAAAGTTTTCTTGAACTGTTGGTCTTCTATTAATATTCAGAGATTGTAAAATTTTCACATATTTTGATATTTTTTACAAATTTCTCCAAATTAAATTCTAAGTCCTTTTTATCTCTAATTAAGCCTGAGGTTTTCAGGAGGGCCCATGGCATGTGTCAGAGCAATTTGTCCTCATAAAGAAGAGATATTTAACTAATTAGGCTTTTTATTTAATATGTTAAATTACCTGGGACACAGTATAAAATAAATGATACTGAACGTCTTTAGATTATATCTGTGTAAGAATATAAGTATTCTATAAGTCATATGGAACTCCTAGAAATCTTGTATGTCCTTATTTGAGATAACTCATAATTGTAGCTATTGAAATATTGTGTGTTAAAGAAATAACCAAATTTCCTTTTAAACTACATTAAGATGAACTCTCATCACATATTTAACCATAACTATTTTTAAGTCTTTTGTCATCTATATGCTGAGATGCTTTCATAACTGTATGGGCAAAAGAGCTTCATTTTGAAGGAGATTCATGGAAAGGACTTTTGATAAATAGAGGTGTTTCCTATGACTTTAAGGTCATTAAACTGAACTGTATGTAAGAACACCTTCTTGCTTAAACTGTGACTTATGGATATTGAGCAAATTACATCTTTGTAAGCCGAATTGAAACATTCACTTTTTCTCCCTACATGATCCCTCCAAGTTTGATAAGTATGAGTATTTTCATATTTTTGGCAATATGTATATTTATTTGTATAATTTCAAAAAGAATCTGTCCCTGTAACAGGACACAGTTGGAAACATTGGTTGTATTGCCAAGGCTTTGCCTGGAATGTCATATTTGAGAGAGACAGAGACTGAGGTATAACTGGACATCTTTAAGGAACTAAGGTTGAGAGCCAATAAAGCCCTTGGAAGTACTCAGCCTGGCACCTTGCTTACAGATCTTCCAGCAGCCTCACCACGGGAGTAAGGAAGGCCACCTCCAGGCAGGTTCAGGGACTTCAGGATATTTTGAGGACCTCAAGAAAGGAGGAAATTACATAAACTGTATTGACACTGTAGGCAAACTCTGATGGCAAAGTCCTTGGCTTGGCTTTCCTGGACCTGAGAGGCCTTTTAAAAGTTCAGTCTGAGGTTTCTGATGAAAAGGTTCTAACAAAACAGATTTAGAAAATCTATGTGGTCAATCACTGTGATTCTTGCTACACTTATGTAAATAATTGGGCCATCAAACCTGGGCCAAGCTTGTTTGACTTAATTTGCAAATAAATGGTTATTTTTGGTAAAAAGTGATGGTGGTTAAAAAGAAAAAAAAGTTTCAGTAGTGTACCTATATGGATATTAGATTCTGATACACTTCACTGCGAACTCGACTGGATCCTGAATTCATCGGGTTTCCTCCAATATCTGGCTATGACTCTACATCTATTGTTTCTAATTTTATCCCATCTTTTTCTATTAGAATCATTAAAAGTAAAACTGATCTTTTTCCATGAAGCCCTGAAAGCTAAAACCAGGTGATTTGATACAGACTTCAGATGATTCACCAAGACCTCCTGGGTTAGACAGTCTTTGTGACTGCTGCTTAGGGGCCACTCAAGACATTCAAACTGCTGACCAGGAAATACTGTCTGACTACCACTGTCTGCACTTACCTGTTTGAAGATGCTTGCATCCTGACAACCAGAAACCTCTCTGGCAGTACTCAGGTACAGACACTGGATTGACGATTTGCTCCCACCATTAACCTTTGTTTTCTTTTGTTTGTGTTGAGATAACTCTTATTAATTACTTGATTACTTACACAGTACAGGTCTCACTTCCAGAGCTCACCTGCAAGACTGCTTAGATGTATTTTTCTTCTAAATCAAGAAACATCTCAGATGCATAAGGTAGTTTTATAAAATATATGCCATTAGATATTTTGCTCTCTGCTCAGGGCAGTACCTGTGCTCTTACTGGTTCTGTGCACTTTCCTGTTAATGAAGCCAATAAAAAATTATGCTTTAAATAATTTGTCCCAGGATATTCATGAAATTGATCATTTAAGTATGGATAATGCTCCTGCAGATTGCTTGGGGATCTGTGCCACAAACCTGGAGCCCTTTACTATTCATCGGAATTTGTGTCATTCTAGGTATAAGCATGTGCTGCTGTGGAATACATTACTATTGGGGAACAGCTACCCAGGACCCTGTATTAAGGAATAAAAGAGTATAAACCACCTTTGATGGCTCAGGGACCATTGCAGAAGAGGGGTTGGAAAAATGTAAGGCCCAGAGTATGGAGTGGAGTGTAGCATAAGTGATCCTTTGAAACCTGAATAATAAAGCCACTTTTGTTTAAAGGCGCTGTTTTAGAACAAGTTGCTGGGATGAGGTCCTGGATGGCAGTTCCAGGAGCTCCTCGCTGTTCCTGTAATGCTAGGGCAAGCTGAAAGAATGCAGAATTACTTTGTGTCTGAAGAGAAACATCAAGGTATGAAGGAGTTCAGTGATTGCCTACTTTTCTACACACAGTGATTTGCATTCCTGTGCATAGCATACTTGTTCTGTTCCCTGATAAAATCTATCCTAGCAGCAGCATGTGGGGGAGTGACATTGGCAGGGTACTGCCCACAATGTCATCCACCTCTCCATAAGCAACCCCTTAATAAAACTCATTGACTCACCAAGCTGGTCTTGTCCAAGTCTTCCTTTGGCCTACCAGGATTCCTCACAATTCAGGGGGAGACATTACTTTTATGTCCCTCTTGGAAATTCATTTAACAAGAGCATTGTTAGAGAACTGAAATAATAGGAGATTCAAGGAAGTATTTGTTCCTTCCTAACCTGTTTAAGCAGACTGCGATGGAATAGCTGGCATGTTGCGGGACATGCCTTGCTTGTCTACTGAAGAATGGTCAAATACTTAGCAAGAGAGATGAAGCTGGGCACCCGTTCAGTGAAACATGAAGGATTCTCTACTTGCGGAACTTAGTAAGAAGTTGCAACAAGTTCTGGGGAGAATATTAACTTTCATTAGCAAACAGAACTTTCTATTAATACAAAAAAGAAAAATCTAAGCCCATACCTAATCCAAACCACATAAATACAGTACATAAAAGCATATTCTCCATCTCAAGGGAAACCACCATTTATGATACAGACTTTTTGCCTAAGGTTTTTTGCCTCCTACCGTCTCTTGTTTCAAAACTATTCATCTGTCACTCTGTATCCTGATTTACTAAGGATTCAGGAAAAGAGCCACTATCAATCTGGATATAAGGCCTATGTGATCTTCTCAATAAACAAAACTAATTACCATCTGGAGGGTAAAATATTTGATCTCCCCTAACCACATGCTACTAGTAAATCTCTGTGGACTCACTAACATGTTCCATGGTTTCTTGTGTTATAGCAAGTAAATAAACAGACATGAGCAAGGTGGGGTGGAGGGACAGGGCTGGTGTTTACATTCATCCAGATGATTGCTTATACTCTACAAATTCTGGGTAAGCTCCTCCTGTGGGATGTGAAGGGGGACTATAGATAACAGGCTGGCCAAACTCTGCTTATTAAAACATCGAGGAGAAATGGACCCAAATGTCATTGAAAATCTATTACCATAGTAAGAAATCACACTTCTCCTTTATAACATAATACAAATCACACATACCCAGGACATGATGGTTCCAATGGGGATCAAATACAGTTGAGAATCCCTCCATCTAATGTGGGGGGAGTGAGCCTGAGCACCAGGAAGACATCACCTGTCCCCTTTTAACCAAATCTCACATACTGAAAATTTATCTCCCTTAATATTAAAAAGGCGCCCTCTTATTCCCTGGAGGACCCACCGTGGGCCTGCCCAGACGCAGATCCCCATATGTATGCTCTTCCCTTTCTCACCCCTAAAACTCCAAATGCATGCTAATGCTCAATGGATATTCTGTGCCCATTATATTCTTTCTCACAAAAACACCAAGAGCCCATCTCTTTTAAAACTTGGGAGGGTCTATAATAAGGTTGTTTCATCGCTATGGAAAGACAGCTGAGGAGAAGGAAAATAAATATCTCACATGTTAATATGTATATTCTTATCATTGGGACTGCTCCCCTTTCCCTTATGTAATTAAAAGGCGATGTTCTCATATTTTGTATGCACCATTTTGAAATACTGAGACTTGTTTTTATGACTATTTTGGCATGCATTTTGTAGTGTCAGAATCCACAGTACTGTGAAGGAAGATTAAAATACCGATTCCAGCACTATGACATCCTGGTCACCCTCCAGCACATCGCCAGTCTCTTGCTCAGCCACACACAAATGTCAGGCTTTGTGCACAGAACACAACAGGGTCGAGGACAAGAGTAATAGTGTGTCTGGCTGACTATAAGATGCCATTGAAAAGACACACCGCTGTTCTGGGATTGAGGTGCCGTAATTCCACCAGGCAGCCACAGCAGCCGGCAGAAATCATGGTTTCTTTGGAATGAGAGCCAACCTTATCATTTTTCTCACTGAGACCTCCATACCCAACAGCCATTGGGTTATATACCCTTCTATACTTCCTTCCATATTCCTGGTATGTGTTGCATATATGATTGATGTCAGTCTGGTTTTAAAGTAATCAACATAAAATTCCAAGTGATTTAGAGACACAGTAGCTAGCAAAACATAACAAACTTATTCACCCCCTTTAGTGTGTCCTGATCTGTAAATGAATGCCTAATGTCAACCTGCCTAGGTGTCCACATTGCTGTTAAACTGGCAGGTACATCCCGTGAGAATTTACTCATTAAGTTGACAACTTATCAGGCCAGCATTTCTCAGGTGATCATAAATTTCAATGAAGACAGAAGATAGGACAGAATCAGATTTCAGGGTGGTTTGTGCAACACAGTTATAACACCAAGATCACAAAGAATATTACATTCCAATAAGTTGTGAAATATTAAACAAATATTTGACTACTTGGAATATAAAATGTATTTCACAAAATCCATGAATTATTTTTTAATATAAAGAGGACCTGATTCTTTCGTACCACATGCAAACGCTAAGACAGGTCATTAAATGAGAAAAAAATAAAACAAATCTAAGGATTATAAGAGTAGAGTAGCACTATTACTTTATTTCCTTTTTCAGGACAGTATAGATTTTCCCACTGTATAAAATCAAAGGACAGACAGTTGACCTGCCACTACTATGAATAACCCTGGAATCCTGTAGATGATGTGTTTCAGGGCAATGCTGAATTTTGGAAAATGAAATTGTTTCTGAAGCATGGCAGGCAGTGTTGACAGCCTAGCTGATGTGGAACAAGTACGTATGATGAAACTTTCATTTTATAAGATTTGAACATAACTTGGAAAATCAGTAGCAGTCAAGGAAAAGAGTTGGTGTATATCTTGAATAATATAAATACATTCTCTAGTGATAAAGGAAGGACAGAATGCAAACAGGAGGAGGAGAGAAGATAATGAATGCCAAAGAGAGAAAAGAGAATCATAAATGCAGAGAGAGAGATCATCTGACTGGGGACCAAACCTGGAAGCAAACTGGGATTCCCAGGTTGGGGAAAACTATGGAGTAAATGATCCATGATTGTAGATAAAGCACAGAATCACATAAGCAGTAGTACAGAGAGAAAACCTACTTATCTATAGAGACGACAGGAAATGAGAACAGAGTGAGAATGGTGTACCATCATCTCAGAAACATCAGCTCTCTTATCACTCTGAATACAAGTGCTGGTCTTCAAGGCAAAGCATAGTCACCTTTCAGGGATTTTAGTCTGTGTAGTTGGGGAGTATTAGTGCCAAAAATACATGACAGCTTATAAACTGTGTTTGTGTGTGTTAGAAGATTTTGCTTTCAGTTTTCAACATGTTGAAGGTAAAATGACAGCAATATACTGAACTGAATTAGATATCTAAATGAGAGATAAAGTAAAGTAAGTCCTCTCTTTGGAGAGACAGGTAGATCTGAGAAAGTACAGGATCACAGAAAGAGGGAGGAAAGCAGATAAATACATAGTCATTGGAAACAAATATTGAAAGACAGGATGGAGTGGAATAATGTTATTGAGACATAGACTTAGTGGTCAATTACATAAGGGAATACATAAAATAAAGATCTATGGATAGATATTTAGATATAGATTTAAAAGTGAACATAAAAATATAGAAATAATATGGGTATATGTATGATATGGATGTGAACAAAAATCCAAATTAACTTAAAAGGCTCAGTTTACACTTATATTAGGGTAAGTTGTGTTTTCTGCTACTCATGAAAATGTCTATTTTGGGGTGATATACCTTAAGTTTAATTTGAGTGATTAGGCATATATATACACATACATATTATAAACATATCCATATATAGGTTTACAGATTGGCTAAATTTATCTGTATGTTTGCATGACTATAAATTTCAACGTGCCTATATTCTGTGTCAATTGAAAATATTTTTCTGTGAATTCTTCCTATAAATGTATTCTAAAATGAGTATTGACTCCTTATGTTTTATTACTACATTCACTGTAAACATGCTGTATGACATAAGACCCTGCTGAGTGCCCCTCTCACCTCTGTGTTCCTCAAACTGTAGATCACGGGGTTTAGCATTGGGGTGATAACCCCATAGAGCATGGAGATGAGCCTGTCCCTGTCTGGGGAGGGTATACTTGAGGAGGGACGAATGTAGGTGAATATGGTTGTGCCATAAAGCAACCCAACCACCAGGAGGTGGGAAGCACATGTGGAGAAGGCTTTGCACTTCCCTTCCACTCACTGGATCTTCAGGGTGGTGGATATGATGTATATGTACCAGATGAAGGTGGTTAGGAAGGCACCAGTTCCCAAGATACTTGATACCACAACCGTAAGCATTTCTTCTATGTCGGTGGAGGAGCAGGAGAGAGCCACCACTGGGGGGATGTCACAGTAGTACTGGTTAACCCGACTGGACATGAAGAAAGGCAGAAGGTGGACAGTGTGTGGAAGAGGGAAATGAGAAACCCTGTTTTCCAGGTCCCAGCTGTGAGCTGGGCACAGTGAGTCTTGGTCATGATGAGGGTGTAACGGAGGGGGAATCAGATGGCCACGTACTGGTCATAAGCCATGACAACAAGAAGGAAGACCTCAGTCCCCACCAGGGCCACCAGGAAATAAAGCCACAAAGCACATATCAGGAAGGAAATGCTGTGATTCCCAGTCAAGAGGTTGTCCAGCATCTTGGGGACAGTAGCTTATGGGCAGAATATGTCTAAGAGGGATAGATTGGCCAGAAAGTAATACATGGGTTTGTGCAGCTTTTTCTCAGTCCTGGTGGCCAAGAGAATGGCCCTGTTTCCCACTAAGGTGACCTGGTAGGTGACGGCAAAGACCACAGTGAGAGGATAGTGCACCTCGGGGAGGTCATGAGGATAAAGTGAGTCACGAGGGTGAGATTGTAGCCGTCCATCCCCTCTCTGCACGTGGTCTCTCTGGATGGAAGGAAGCCAACAAGCACAGGTTAGAGTAAAAATCCAAGGGGATTATTGATTAGAAATTTGGAAAATAATTTATGTGTACTTGATGATGAATATGTTAGCCATATTTTAATTTGAGATTCCCACTATTAGAACTAGAGTTAAATACACCTGCTGCTTTCATTTCATTTCTTCGAATACTCATCCTCAGTTCCATACAATGAGACAGTCCTCTGAAACCCTGAGGAGATATTTTCAAAAATCGCTTTCTCAGTAAAGACTATGTGGACCCTTCACTAGTATTTGGATTTCACAATTCCGTGATAGCTGCCTGTGTGTTTTTCACACCCATTTGAGCATTTACCTTATATTACGTTTGTTATTTCATTTTATACAATTCTATGCACTCTCTCAATTCTAAGTACCTCGAAGGCAGAAGCTTTGTATTTTTTTTTTGAAATATAACTCTTATGCAATATTATCTTGGTTTCAGATATACAACGCAGTGACTAAAAAATTACACACATTACTAGGTGCTTGCCCTAGGAAGTGTAGATGATGCCATTACCATCCCATAGCATTACAGTAATATTGGTTATGTTCTCTATTTTGTAACTCCACTCTTCTAATTAATTCATTTTATAATTTGAAGTTTGTATCCCCTTATCCCCTTCACTTTTTTCACCCACTCTCCCACCCCCTGATTTCACTCATATGTACAACCAAAAACCCCCACAAACAATAACAAATAATTATATTGTATATAAAATTAATAACTGCTAGCAACAAGCATGCATATAATAAAAGAATAATTAACTTTTCTGTTGTTGCTGCATAGAATAATGAATTGTGTGTCTCCTACTTAGACAAAGTGTATATGTTGGTAAGAGTAATTATGGAAATGCCTCCATAACCTAGAATTTTAATCATTTTTTCATTTTAACAGGTATTTTTCAGGCATTAGTATAATTGATAAATTTAAATAGTTTATAAAGTAGTTACACTTAAACGAAACAAAAACAGTTTCCTCAACAGAGAACACACCCCTGGTTACCAAGGGTGTCAAATAAAATAAGCAAATAGGATAAAGAGTTATAAACTTTAATTTGTAAAATAATTTAGTCACAGGGATGGAAGTACAGCCCAGGCAACAGAGCTAATAATATTGTAATATATTTATGGTGACATCATAACTACACTTATCACGGTGAGGCTTTGGTACCACAAACCATTGATCGGTCATTTTGTTGTTCATCTGAAACCAACATCATGTTTTTAATCATGTATATTTCATCAAAATGTTTTAAGGAATAAAATGGTTGATAGTATCTAAAGGTGAAGAAATTAGAAAAATAGGTTCACATCACATTCAGTTCTCTAAAACAAACATTCCAACATGTGTCTAATTATTCAAGGAACTATGAGTTCACATAACTTATGGATGATTGAGGCTCTTGCTCATAGCAACTCCTTCAATTTTTAAATTTCATTTGTATGTATTTTAACAGACCTCATAATTATAATGTTCAAGACTATTTATAAAAACCACCTAACTGAAGGTCTAAAAACCGGTACTTCTATAGATGGTTCTGTTACACTGAAAATCATATAATTTTTAATATCAGATGCGGGTGACAGATTAACAAGAAGATGATTAGATAGTAAAATATAAACATCATTTTCCATGATTCCACCTCAACATTTATTTTGTCTACTGGAAATTGTTAATGATATATTTCCTCAGATAAAATGTATAGTATAAGTAATACAAATTATGTATAATGATTTATTTTTATAAATGAAATTAAATTATTTTCTACCAACGTTTTTAATGCAGTATGTCATTATATCCTTTTCTTTCTTTCCTTACTTTCCTCTTTCTGTCTGTCTGTCTGTCTTCTGGATGCTGCTGAACTCATGTGGTTGAAAACTTTTTTAAAATTTTACTATTTCTGATATATTTCTTAAGACTAATAAACTACTGAAAATCTACCTGAGGCTTTCTGCCCCTTAAATTTATTTAATTGAAATATACTTAATATACAATATTATATTGGTGTCAGTGTAAAAAGAGTGTTCTGACAATTATATACTTTGCTAAATGCTCACCATGATAAATGTAGATACTATCTGTAGATAATATCATACAAATATACCACAATATTATTGTGGAATATTCTTCATTTTCTTCATACTCTTCATTTTAAGTCAGTAATTGACTATATTCCCAGTTCTGTACTTTCATCCCTGTGGAAAACTTTTTATAATTGGAAGCCTGCATCTCTTTATCTGCTTCACCCACTTTGACCATCCTCAAATCCCTCTGCTCTGTGCAGTATTATTTAAGAATTTATGATCTTCTGACTGTGGGCTGATGTTACTCTTTCCTCAATCCACAGAATGTCTGTGTCATGCTTGGGAGGAAAAGAAAATGTATTTTCATGATGTTAAAGTCATGAGATTTAGGAGAAAATGACTATACTAACCACAAAGTGTTTAATATCATTATTCAGTCAGCAGGTATTTAGTGAGTGAATTAAAATGATGGAAACAAATCATCCACCTTCTCAAATGTCAAAGTTCAACAGATCTACACGATTTCAGTTCTCTACATCTTTATACAGTATTTTTCTGAAAATATGTTAGTAAATTTATGATATTTTAAAACATACTTTCTATTACAAGAAAAATTAGTATCTTGAAACATTAATTACTACCATATATGAAATGCTTATTTTCCATTGAACCCACACTTACTAATTTGACTCTTGGTTTTACAAGAATTTTTAGAAATAAGTCAAAATATTCTCATGAATACATAAGCTAGTTCTACATCAGGTTATATTATCAATACACATCATTTCAAACAATATATTTCCTGAAATTTTGTACTTGTTTATATTTTAAATCAAATATACCATCTTGGCGTATAATATGCAGTTTGTTCATTTGGGAAGAAAACTTGTACTCATATTAAAAATACTTTTCTTTTGAATAAAAAATGAAATATTAGGGTTTTCATCTCATTAGAAGTTAGGGTGATAATATTCTTGATAATGGAAATTCTATAACACCTCTTATTAACCTGAGAGAGTGATAGCACGTATATTAAAGAATCAGAGAGATTCTTGTGAAGAGCAATCACTCACCTTTCTTTGTGAGATTAATTGATGTAAATGGAAGCATATGAGTATATGAAGAATATGTGTTGAAATCAGTGGCTTTTTCTTTCATTTTTCATTAACAGTCCAACATAATGAGAATCAGAGCAAGGGATATGTGGCTAAGACTATGGTTTTCTCAGAAATAATACAGAAAACAAGATTTTGTATTATTTATATAACTTCCCCTTTTGCATATGGTCAAGTGTAAATGGAATATATATGAAGCTTTTTTCTTTAGCAAATAGTTACTTCAACCTGCTATTTAGAGAAAAAGAATTCATGAATCAAGTAAAAATAATCACTGATAAATCTTCGATCATAATAACAATTTTATAATTACTTTGTCAATAAAAAAGATAATTACATTTTAAATTTCTTTAAAAATAGTTTTTATTAAAGCTGTATTTCTAAAGAAGTTCATATTCTTCATTTTGTCAGTGGATTGATTGCTAATAATCTAAAGTAATCAATATGCATTTCTTTTATTATCTATTTATTATAAATTTAATATCTCTATCTGCTTTATAACATCTTTCCTGTCTGTTAGGTCTCATGGACTAATTTTCTAGGAAACATGTATTCAGATCTATGGCTCAGATTATTCATTTGACAGCAGAATTTTACATACAGAGATTTTTGGGTACATACCTGTGTGTAAATGCACAATACTTAGAGCTGGAATTAAACAATTTCAGGCATTAATTAACACACAGTCTATAAGATTTTAAATTCTTCCCTTTATATTGCACATTTAATAGTCAATTTTAACTATTTCTCAAATGTACACATTTTTATACCAGGTTAACATCTTTAGAAACTTCTACTTACTTAGCTTAGAAAGTCCAATCCAGAAATTAACATACACTTTATCACTTTGTAAGTTTTAGAGTACTCATTACCAATTAGAAAAAAAAGGAAGTAATAGTCTAGCCAAGAAAAAGAAGCATCAAAAGTAAAACTGAAAAACTGTGACTATTGTAATTTATTCTATAGTTCATGTGATGGCCACTTTTCTCTTGTGGGTAAAAACAATTAAGGACCCTAGAGAGAATAATTTTGCCTTCTTCATACATATAAATGGCTACCAAATTAATAATAGGTACTCTTTAATAAAAATAGACTCTTATTTTATATTAAATCAAACTAACATAAATTTTGAAAAGTTACATTATAGAAGACTGAAAATTTTGCGTTAATTGTATAGGGAAAGATTAAACAAAGAATGTTTAAGAACTGAGTTTCAAGACAAAAGTGAAGAGTAAAATAATGTTACCATTTTTCTGTAAGTAACTAAATAATTCTTTCAAAATATGAATACACCATACACTTGTAAAAATTTGCATTTTTCATGCTAGACAAGACAACCTTAGCACAATATACATTATTACATCTGTTTGTATTGTTAGGAAGCTCTAAATGAAAGGTTTTGTGCTACAAAACTTTAGGCTCCAAATGAGTGCGATTTCAAACTTATTTCCACCTATAAGTGCTAAATTGTTCTCTAGTAGAATAATGGAATAATGAAAAACAAATTTAGACATATGATTGTTAAAAATTAGGTATCTGTAGATCAAACAATGTACGTTTATTTAGTGATTTCGGGTAAAGTGTTTATAGATGTTAATTATACCATTCCAATTTTATTTGTAATTGTGTAATGTTCAAGTTAAGATATTAGGTAAAAATTAAACACAAACATAAAATGGACAATGAGAAAAATGGTTTCACAATGCAGCTGCTTCACTACATTCCTATTCAAACTCCCTGTTATTATGAAACTTAGTTTTACCCTACATTTTATTTAAAACATTCCCTTTCCATTTATCTAAAAAAATCAGCTATGTAGGAATATATGTTAGTTATTTTTCACTTTTTAAATTTCTTTACTGGCCCATTCAATTTGTAATCCCTTTTTAGGTATTTAAATGGTTTCCATTGAACTTTATGAAATAGATTTTAACATCAATTTTTAATAGTACCTTTTAGGCCTTTGGACAACAGAAGTGGATACCCTGTTATAATCAGGAAATGCCGATATTAATTCCTTCATCTTCTCAAATCCATTTTTACTCTCCTCTGCTATGATTGGCTTGATTATTGCATTATTTGAAAATCATAATACCAGTGAATCAAAAAATAGCCCTCATAAATGTTGCTTAAACAGCATAGAGAATATAATCAGTAGTTTTGTAGCATCTTTATGTGTTGACAGATAGTAACTACACTAGTTGGGTGAGGACTTTTTAATGTATATGTGGGTAAAATTGCAATATTTCCAGAATCTCTCACCTGGCTTTAGTGCATCTCCAGACAATAGGTGTTTCCAAGAGGTGGACAGTAGTCCATCTCCCTATCAGGGTAATTACAGGAGTGAGGAAGTGTTTATTTGGACCAGAGAGGTTGGGTGGCAGCCTCTCCTTCTGCAGCTGCGTCACCAAGAGACAAGGGAAAGCAGAAGAGGACTGCTTGTAGGAAATAAATGGGTTTCTCCCACTTTATTTCTCCCTTTGATTGTTTCGGTTTCAAAGGTATTTTGCACTGGGATTTCCCCCAGAGTTACAGTATAGAATTGTTAAATCATTATGTTGTATACTTGAAATTAATGTAATATTTTATATCAGCCAAACTTCTATTCAAAATATATTAAAAAATCTTGCTTAACTGAAATTAAAGGTATTTTTTTCCACACTAAAGAAATGGGTGAAATGCCCTCATAAAACATTACCATGCCCCTGGGTTTCTCTTCAGCATTTTAATCACATGAATATCACTCTCAGGAATTAAGGCAAGCATGACATCTCCATCCGTCCCCGCACCCATCCACTGTAGCTCCAGACATTTGCCCTCAGTGGACTGCAGCCCCAGTCACTGCATCAGGGTCCAGGCCTCTGTGAAGGGGAAGTGCATGTGAGCTGCACTGAGCCCCCTGGAAAGATGTTTTATGAAAACAGTTCTAAAAACGTCCAAATGCACTGTATTTCAAGGGGTTGGGTTATCTGGGCACCCTTAGATGGCAGGGATCCCTTAAAATATTGTTTGTATTTGAGACAGATCTTTGAAAAGCAACCAGCAATGTCAAGGACTGTGTATATTCCAAGTTCTTATAGTTAAATATATTTATTACATATATCCTTAAATTATGTATATTGATATCCTGTGGAAGCATTAGTGCAACTATCAGGCTTACATAACACATAATAATGTCCTTTGGTCTCACTTTTCATTTGGCATTTTCGTAAATCATGAACTGTCAACAATAGTTATTCTCTTTTTAACAATGAGTGAAAGATTGGAGAGATAAAACTCCCTATGCTATCATCAACAAGAATGTCTTTCAGACGAAGGGTTACAATTCCCAGTGTCTTTGTGATTAGGTGGATCAGTCTTAGAAAAAGTTTAAGTTCAAGCAATATAGCAAATTTGATATATTTCATGTCATAATTATAACCAAGGTACAAAACTGACCACTACATTCTTAGTTGTAATAAGATTGTACTTCTATATTGTAAAATCAGCAGCTTTTATAAGTATGATTTAAACGTTAAGAAGTAGTTTCTTAACTATGATTATACATTCATCTCTTTGTTGGTGTACCTGTTTCTCTAGATTTGTACCCCAAAGAATGAACATAAAAGTCATAATTCTTATTTAAAATATAACAAAATATTAACAATTTTCATTGGTAAAATCACTATTAAAGTAAATATTCATAAAAGAGCATAGAAACATAGCTTATGAAATTTTCCTTACTTCTTTTAATATGTACCTTAAGTTACTTTTTAAAAAAATTAATATCCTTTTTTGGTATATGATTTCATGAATTTTGTTGCTTGTTTAGATTCTTGTAACTACCACTACAATCAGAGACATAATGGTCTCTCCAGACCTCTCTGGTATGCCTTGGCAGCCACACCCTCACTCGACCCCCAGGCCCTGGCAACTACCTGTTTCCTCATCATAATAGCTTTGCCTTGTAGAGAATTCATAAATATAGGACCAACAGTATGTCACTTTTGAGACTGCTTGTTTCTCAGCATATTCTTCTGGTTTTCATCCAAGTTGGTGCATGTAGCTGGAGCACATTTTTAATACTAAGCAGTCATCAGTTTTATGGGTGTATCACAGGGTGGTAATCCGATACTCCCTGAAGGTCATTTGGATTGTGTCCTGATTTTGATGATTCTGAATAAAGTGGCTATAAATATTCAGATATAGATTTTAATTCAAACATAATTTTCAATTTTCTCAAAAACCTAGGGGTGTGATTTCTGGGTCATTAGTATATGTTTACCTACTTTAGAAACTGGCCAACATTTTCAGATAAGTTGTAGGATTTTACATTCCTGCCAGCAATGGGTGAGAATTCCAGGAGATGTACAGCCTCACAGTCATTTGGCATTGTCCATGTATTTTATTTTAATCATGGTCTCATATGTTACCTAAAATGTGCATTTCAATAATGTATATTGATATTGAACATCTTTATTGCTTATTTACCGTTCAATTTTCATGTTAGTAAAGTGACTGTCCATTTTTTGTGTCATTTATTTTAGACTTCTTGAATACTGGGTACTTTTTTATATTTTCAATAAATGATCATTGTCAGAGTATGATTTGCAAATATTTTAACCCACTGCATCTTAAAATGTCATGGTCTTATTATCATTCTTTTCAGAGATCTATTTATTTACTTATATTGATTTTAATATTTTTAGATCTCTTTGAGGTTCACAAAAAATTTGAGAAGAAGGAGAGATTTGCCACAAACTAACCACAGACATGCATGGCCTCCCACCTTCCAAAAAACATCTTGGTTGATTTCAAGTTTGACACTGATGATCAAAGCTGTGTAACTATGTGTTTCGGGGTTTGTGTTCACGTGAATGTTTGCCATATCATCTGGCAAGAGTATGCTAAGTATTTTTTAGAAGTGACCACAGCTACTCCCCCAGTGTGCCATTGTGCATGTCTCCAGGAATGCATGAGCCCCACGTCCCCGCCAGGACAGGGCACTGTCGGCGCCCCGCTGAGTGGTGTCTACGTGGGGTTTGGATCCGCATCTCCTGAGGACAGTTGCCGAGGAGAACATATTCGCTGGCTCATTTGTCTCCTGATTCCATTGTAAAGTATGTGTGGCTCTTTCTCCACAATAGTTCCTGTATCTAATGAAACACTAATTTCTGAGATTTTATTCTGCATAAGCAGAGAAAATTGATACCAATACATGGCAACTGAGAAGGTGTGTCTATGTGTGTGTGTCTATGTGTTAGGTGATGAAGCTCTCAGTTCTGATCATGTTGAAGGTATGATGAGACGAATATACTGAACTGAGCTGAATTAGACTTCTAAGTCAGTGGTAAAGTAAGTCCTGTCTTTGGAGAGACAGGTAGATCTGAGAATGTACAGGGTCACAAGGAAAAGGGAGAAAAGTAGAGAAATATGCAGTAATGGGAAGCAACAGTTGAAAAACAGGATGAGTAAAACGATAATGTTATGGAGACAGAGCATAGGCAGTCAGTTACATAAGGCAAAGAAGTAAAACGAAAACATATGGATAGACATTTAGATACAGACTTCAAAGTACATATAAAAATATAGATATGATATAGGTATGTGTATGGATGTGGATGTGAACATAAATCCAAATTAACTTAAATGACAGGCTCAGTTTATCCTTTTATATTAGTGTGAGTACTGTTCTCTGCTACTCATGAAAATGTCTATCTCAAGATGATAAACTAAGTTCCTACTGAATGGGCATAAAAATATGAATGCATAAGAATGTCGGCTTACAGATAGACTGAAATCATCTGAATGTTTGCATGTCTATAAATTTCACAGTGCATCAGAATGTATTCTGTGTGTCAATTAAAACTATTTTCCAAGTATTCTCCTTATAAATGTATTCTAAACTCATTCTGTTTTACTGCTACAATTCCTGTCAATATGCTCAGTGACATAAGACCCTGCTGAGTGCCCCTTTCACCTCTGTGTTCCTCAAGTTGTAGGTCACAGGGTTTAGCATTGGGGTGATTATCCCATGGAGCATGGAGATGAGTCTGTCCCTGGTTGGGGAGTGTTGACTGGAGGAAAGGCGAAGGTAGGTAAATATTACTGTGCCATAAAACAAACCAATTACCAGGAGGTGGGAAGCACATGTGGCTTTATGCTTCCCTTCCACAGAATCGATCTTTAGGATGGTGGATATGATGTATATGTACGAGATGAAGGTAGTTAGGAAGGCAACAATTCCCAAGATACCTCCTATCAGTAAAACAAGCATTTCTGCCGTGTAGGTGGAGAAGCCGGAAAGGGCCACCACTGGGGAGATGTCACAGTAGTACTGGTTAACCTGACTGGACTTGCAGAAAGACAGGCAGAAGATGGAGACTGTGTGGAGGAGGGAAATGAGAAACCCAGCTGTCCATGTCCCAACTGTCAGCAGGGCACAGTGAGCCTTGGTCATGATGAGGGTGTAACAGAGGGGGAAGGAGATGGCCACATACTGGTCATAAGCCATGACAGCAAGAAGGAACTTCAGTCCCCACCAGGGCCACCTGGAAATAAAGCTGCAAAGAACAGCCCGGGAAGGAAATGCTGTGATTCCCAGTCAAGAGGTTGTCCAGCATCTTGGGGACAGTAGTTTATGGGCAGAATATGTCTAAGAGGGACAGATTGACCAGAAAGTAATACATGGGTGTGTGCAGCTTCTTCTCCATCCTGTTGGAAAAGAGAGTGGCCCTGTTTCCCACCAAGGTGACCTGGTAGATGACGACAAAGACCAGAAAGAGAGGATAGCGCACCTCGGAGAGGTCAGAGAGCATCGTGAGGATAAAATGAGTCACAGAGGTGAGATTGTAGCCGTCCGTCTCCTCTCTGCACAGGGGTCTCTCTGGAGGGAAGGAAGCCAACAAGCACAGGTTAGAGAAAAAAACAAGGGAACTATTTATTAGAAATTTTGAAAATCATTGTTTGTGGTTGGTTATTAATAAGCTAGCCATATATTAATTAGAGATCCATTATTAGAACTATTGTTAAAAACGTCTCGTGATTTCATGTTGTTTCTTGGAATATTCAGCTCCTTACAACTTGGAAGCCCTCTGAGACCCTGAGGAGACGTTCAACTATTCACCTTCTCAGTGAAACCATTGTGGTCCTTCACCTTCATTTGCAATTTCACAATTCAGTGACAGCTGCTGTTGTGTTTTTCATACCTTCTTGGGCATTTGCCCTATTTTGCTTTTTTTATTTCAGTGTGTACAATTTTGTGCACTACTTCAATATTAAGTAACTGAAAAGCATAAGCTACATATTTTACAAGGTATGTAATCACGGAGGGATGTAGTTCGTATGCAATATTATATTGGTTTCAGATGTACAACAAACATAGTGACTCCATAATTACACATATTCTTACAGGCTTGCCATGGTACATGTAGATACCCCTGTTACCATACTGCTATTAGAAGATCATTTGTTCTCTTTTGTACTTCCTTTCGTGTGACCAATTCATTTTAAAATTTGAACTTTGTACCTTTCTAACCCCATCACCTTTTTACTGACCTCACCCTTCTCCCCCAATGATTTCACTCATACGTACACACACACCAAAAAAAGAAGGTAAATAATCTAGTAACTGCTATCAACTAGCAGACACATAATAAATGAATAATTATTTTTTTGTGTATAAGGATGAATGGTGTGTCTCCTTCTTAGACAAATTGTACCTGTTGATAAGAAAAAATGCAGAAATGTTTTATAACTGAATCACAATCATTTAAAAATGAATTTGAATAGGTTATTTCCATAATTAATATAGTTTAACATTTTTAAATAGCATACAGAGTATAAACAAAACAAGAAAGCAAAGCAGAAACAGACTCATCAACACAGAGAACAGACTGCCGGTTATCATGGAGGGGGGCAAATGAAATAGGTACACAGGACAAAGAGTCACAAACTGCAATTTATTAAATGATCTGGTCACAGGGATGGATGTGCAGCATAGGCAATGCAGATAAAATACTGTGAAATACTTTTTGGTGACATTTATTAACTGCAGTTGTCATGGTGAGCATTTGGTAATGTAGACAATTGGATCACTTAGTTCATCCGAAATCAACAAAATATATACAATTGATATTTCAATAAAATTTTTTAAGGAATAAAGGAAGAATAAAGTGGTTGATAGTGTTTAAATGTGAATGAGACTATAAACAAATATATTCACATGAAATTCAATTCCCATTGTTCTTAAAACAAATATTTCATCATATATCTCTTTCACTGCCCAAGGAAGCATAAGATCACAAAAATTATGGATGATTGAATTTCTTGGCCAGAGTAACTCCTTTAAATTTTAGATTGCATTTGTGTGTATTTTAAAGTCCTCATAATCATAATGTTCAGAGTTATTTATAAAAACAACCTAAATGAAGGTCTAAAAATTAATACTTCTATGGATATTCCTGTCACATTGAAAAACATATAATTTGTTAAAATAACATGTATATGACAAAGAGGAATATGAATAGATAAAAAATATAAACATTTTTTTCATTGGTTCTACCTCCACATTTTTTTTGTCTGTTGGAAATTGTTAATGGTATATTTCTCAGATAAAATGGATAGTATAAATAAAACACATTATATATAATGACATTTTTACAGATGGAATGAAATTATTTTCTACCAGTTTCTTTAATGCAATATTTCATTATACCCATCCTTTCTTTATTTGCTTCCTTTCTTACTTCTGTCCATCTGTCTGTCCTTTGAAAGCAGCAGAACTCATTACAGTTGGCAAACGTTATTGAAATTGTACTATTTCAGATATATTTCACAAAACAAACGAATTATTGAATATTTACCTGAGTGCTTCTGACACTAAACTGTAATTGAAATTTAATCCATGTGCAATGTTATATTTGTGTCAGTGTACAGCGCAGTGTTTTGACAGTCACATGCTTTACTAAATACTCACCAAGGTAAATGCAGACACTATCTGTAGATAATATCATACGAATTTCCACAATATTATTGAAAATATTCTCTGTGCTGTGCTTTATCCCTGTGGATATTTTATTTTAAAATTGTAAGCCTACCCCTCTTTATACTCTTCACCCACTTTGACCACCCTCCCATCCCTCTGCCCCATGCAGTATTTAAAGGAGGAATTCTGCTGTTACTTCTGGGATGATTGTATTCATTCCTCAGTTCACACAGGTGTGCATTATGCTTGAGAGGCAAAGAAATGTATTGTCATGATGTGCAAGTCATGAAATTTAGGAAAGAAAATAACTGTATAACCAAAAAGTGCTGGTATATCATTATTTAATCAGCAGGTGTTTACTGAGTGAATTAAAATGACTGACACAAAAATTCCATCTAGTCAGTTCACATGTTAGCTTACAAATTCTCAAAAGTCAAGGTTCTACAAAGCTGTACAATTTTAGTTCTCTACACCTTTATATGTTCATATGTGTTTATGTGTTAATTTCATTTTCTGAAAATATTTTAGTAAGTTTGTGAAATTTTAAAAGGTACTTTCTACTACAAGAAAAATAATATCATAAGATGTTAAATATTAAGTTCTACATGAAATGCTCATTTTCCTTTGAACCCACACTTACAAATTTGACTCCTGGCTTTACAAGAATTATTAGAAATAAGTCAAAACATTCTCATAAACACATAGCTAGATCTATAACGGGTCACATAATCAATATGTATCCTTTTAAAGAATATGTTTCCCTAAATTTTGTACTTTGTTTTTTCAATTTAAACCAAACTCATGGTCTTGACATAAAGTGTGCACAGTTTGTTCATTTGGGAAGACAACTTGTATTCATATTAACAATACATTTCATTCAAATCAAACATGAAATATTAGGTATTTGCCATCTTATTAGAAGGATAAGAGTGAGCATTCTTGATAATATATTGAATAAAGTCTATAAATCTCTTTATTAACCCAAGTGATAGATAGCACATATAATAGAGAATCAGAGAAATTCTTATGAGGAGCAATCACTCACTTCTTTTTGAGATTAACTGGTGTAACTGTAAGCATCTGTGTATATGAAAAATACATGTTAAAATCAGTTGCTTTTCCTTTTTTTCATAAACTGTTCAAAATAATGAGAAGCAGAGCATAGAATAAATTGCTGACTATGCTTCTCCTGGAATTATCCAGAAAAAAACCTTTTGCACAGTTTACATAACTTATCCCTTGTATATGGTCAACCCTAAATAGAACATATATGAAGATTTTTCTTTTCTTTTTTACAAAAAGTAATTTTTACTTTATATTTCAGAAAACATGGGTTATAACTGTAATTATGCACAATCCTTTTTTCATATAATTTATTTTGGTATCATTAATCTACAATAACATGTGCAATATTATGGTTATTAAACTACCTCCTTCATCAGGTCCCCCCAGCAACCCCATTACAGTCACTGTCCATCAACGTAGTGAGATTCTGTAGAATCACTACTTGTTTTCTCTGAGTTGTACTGCCCTCCCCGTGCCCCCCAACATTACATCTGCAAATCGTAATGCCCCTTTTTCCCCCTTATCCCTCCCTTCCCAACCATCCTCCACAGTCCTTTTCCCTTTGGTAACTATTAGTCCGTTCTTGGGTTCTGTGAGTCTGCTGCTGTTTTGTTCCTTCAGTTTTTTTCTTTGTTCTTATACTCCACATGTGAATGATATCATTTGATACTTGTCTTTTTCGGCTTGGCTTATTTCACTGAGCATAATACCCTCTAGTTACATCCATGTTGTTGCAAATGGTAGGATTTGTTTTCTTCTTATGGCTGAATAATATTCCATGTGTATATGTACCACATCCTCTTTATCCATTCATCTACTGATGGACACTTAGGTTGCTTCCATTTCCTGGCTATTGTAAATTGTGCTACGACAAACATAGGGTGCATCTGTCTTTTTCAAATTGGGCTGTTGTATTCTTAGGGTAAATTCCTAGGAGTGGGATTCCTGGGTCAAATGGTATTTCTATTTTGAGTTTTTGGAGGTACCTCCATATTGCTTTCCACAATGGTTGAACTAATTTGCATTCTCACCAGCAGTGTAGGAGGGTTCCCTTCTCTCCACATCCTCAGCAACATTTGTTGTTGTTTGTGTTTTGGATGTTGGCCATCCTCACTGGTGTGAAGTGATATCTCATTGTGGTTTGAATCTGCATTACTCTGATGATTAGCGATGTGGAGCATCTTTTCATGTGCCTGTTAGCCATCTGGATTTCTTCTTTGGACAAGTGTCTATTCATGTCCTATGCCCATTTCTTAATTGGATTATTTGCTTTTTGTTTGTTGAGGTGCGTGACTTCTTTATATATTTGGATGTCAACCCCTTATCAGATATGTCATTTATGAATGTATTCTCCCATACTATAGGATGTCTTTTTATTCTACTGATGGTATCCTTTGCTGTACAGAAGTTTTTCAGCTTGATATAGTCCCACTTGTTCATTTTTGCTTTTGTTTCCCTTGCTCTGGGAGATATGTTCATGAAGAAGTCACTCTTGTTTATGCTCAATAGATTTTTGCCTATGTTTTTTTCTAAGAGTTTTATGGTTTCATGACTTACATTAGGGTCTTTGATCCATTTTGAAATTACTTTTTTGTATGGGATTAGACAGGGACTAGTCCAGTTTCATTCTCTTACATGTACCTGTCAGGTTTTCCAACACCAGCTGCTGAAGAGGCTGTCATCTCCCCATTGTATATCCAAGGCTCCTTTATCAAATATTAATTGACTGTATATGTTTGGGTTAATGTTTGGATTTTCTATCTTGTTCCACTGGTCTGTGGGTCTGTTTTTTGTGCCAATACCAAATTGTCTTGATTACTGTGGCTTTGTAGTAGAGCTTGAAGTCTGGGAGTGTAATTCCCCCTGTTTTATTCCTCGTCAGGATCGCTTATGCTATTCGGGGTCTTTTGTGGTTACATATGAATTTTAGAATTATTTGTTCCAGTTCATTGAAGAAAGCTGTTAGTATTTTGATAGGGATTGCGTTGAATCTGTAGATTGCCTTATGTAGTATAGCCATTTTGAAAATATTTATTCTACCTAGCCAAGAGCATGGGATGAATTTCCATTTGTTAGTGTCCTCTTTAATTTCTCTTAGGGGTGTCTTGTAGTTTTCAGAATATAGCTCTTTCACTTCCTTCATTAGGTTTCTTCCTAGATATTTTATTCTTTTTGATGCAGTTGTGAATGGAATTGTTTTTCTGATTTCTCTTTCTGTTAGTTCATTGTTAGTGTATAGGAAAGCAACAGATTTCTGTTTGTTAATTGTGTATCCTGCAGCTTTGCTGAATTCAGATATTTGTACTAGTAGCTTCGGAGTGGAGTCTTTAGGGTTTTTTATGTACAATATCATGTCATCTGCAAATAGTGACAATTTGACTTCTTCTTTACCAATCTGGATGCCTTGTATTTCTTTGTTTTCCCTGAATGCCGTGGCTAGGACCTCCAGTACTATGTTGAATAACAGTGGAGAGAGTGGGCATCCCTGTCTTATTCCCGATACTAGAAGAAAAGCTTTCAGCTTCTCGCTGTTAAGTATGATGTTAGCTGTGGGTTTGTCGTATATGGCCTTTATGATGGTGAGGTATTTGCCCTCTATACCCATGTTGTTGAGAGTTTTAATCATGAATGGATGCTGAATTTTGTCAAATGCTGTGCCTGTTCTGCAGACCTTGACTCTGAGGTTCTACCTTACTTGAGGCTCTGCTGTGCAGTAGCACCCTCCACTCCTCGGCTAACTCTTCCCCGCCTTCCAAAACTAGAGAACCTTTTATGCACTGGTCACTTCTGTTCTCTTACTGTCCAAGCAATGTCAGGACCTCTCCCTCATCTGGGACTGAGATTCACTGCTTCTTTTTTTTTTAGTATTGTTAATGTACAATCACTTGAACAACATTATGGTTACTAGAACCCCTATTATCAAGTCCCCCCCACATACCCCACTACAGTCACTGTCCATCACCGTAGTAAGATGCTATAGAATCATTACTTGTCTTCTCTATAAATACTGCCTTTCCCATGTGCCCTGCCACTGCATTACATGTGCTAATCATACTTTTCCTCCCTTATCCCTCCCTTCCCACCCATCTTCCCTAGTGCCTTTCCCTCTGGTAACTGTTAGTCCATTCTTGGTTTCTGTGAGTCTGCTGCTGTTTTGTTCCTTCGGTTTTTCCTTTGTTCTTATACTCCCCAGATGAGTGAAATCATTTGATACTTGTTTTTTTCAGCTTGGCTTATTTCACTGAGCATAATACCCTCTAGCTCCATCCATGTTGTTGCAAATGGTAGGATTTGTTTTCTTCTATGGCTGAATAATATTCCATTGTGTATATGTACCACATCTTCTTTATCCATTCACCTACTGATGGACACTTAGGTTGCTTCCATTTCTTGGCTATTGTTAATAGTGCTGCTATAAACATATGTCTTTTTCAAATTGGGCTGCTGCATTCTTAGGGTAAATTCCTAGGAGTGGAATTCCTGGGTCAAATGGTATCTCTATTTTTAGTTTTGAGGAACTTCCATACTGCTTTCCACAATGGTCGAACTAGTTTACATTCCCTCCAGCAGTGTAGGAGGGTTCCCCTTTCTCCACATCCTCGCCAACATTTGTTGTTGTTTGTCTTTTGGATGTTGGTGAGACTCACTGCTTTTTAATGTGCCCTGCAGCTCTGGGAGCCCAGGTCTGCTGGAATCAAATCCTCCTGTGCCTCAAATAGCCACAGTCAGGACTGCCAGGACAGAGTGGGACAGTGGAAAAAAGCCCAGTTTGGTTTTAAGGTTATAAATTCCAATCGGGAATATGCTTCTTTGTATGGATATAATGCAGATACGATGCAGAACCCAGCAGCGTGATACTCAACAAATATCTGCAAAATAAGTGATTGAATGATTTGGGGCAAGTTATTTGGCCTTATCTTTCTGCCTTCAGCTTAGGAGTAAGTTTGGAGTAGATGGTTCATTGGGCCCATTGTTCAGCCTGATGTGCTGTGAAAACAGAGTGAGAACCCCTGCCTGCTTCAATATCCACGTTGGAACAAAGGGAATGTAGTCACATTTGGTTTTACTGGAGAGAATAAGAACTTTTGTCCATCCATCTGGTGGAATTAACTGGGCTTAGTTCTAATCTCATGTGCTTTTGTTTTTTTAAAAAAAGCAATGCTGCCTTCTAAGGAATTAGTAAGTAGTAAGTAAACTTAGATATTTCTTTCCATTTCTGTATTTCCCTTTTTAAGGGTATTGAGAGTTAAAGAACTTTTATTAGCCTTTCCTCTGCTCCTAATTCTTTCTCCTACTGTCTACAACAGACAAACAGCTTCCTCTGTAGGTGTGCACAGCAGCATGGTGTAGAACACCTCAGAAATGTTCTGTGTCTGCAAATACACAACCTGAAAGTGTGATGGAGATAGCACCCACAGGCCAAACCTGTACCCAGTGCAAGATGGGAGCCTAAGTAGATGCTTCCCCTTTCTATCAGAAGGTCCTGAAATTAGATAAAATGTTCCAGACTATAGTTATGTTTATATATGACTATTTAATCTATCTCCTATATAAAGATAGTCTTTTTGGTCTTTTTCTTTATATTTGTTGCTCAAGACAAAGTGCAGTAACAATTTAATATCCATGTGTTCAAAGAAAGAAAAATTAACTCAATACACAAAAAATAAGTAAATATGTATCACAGATCTAAATATAAGAACTAAAGCTATAAAACTCCTGGAAAGATATACAGGAGGAATCATGTCCAGTCAGACTAGACAAAGATTTATTACATGTGATATTACAAGCATTATACTCTAAAGTAAAAAACTGGTACATAAAAATTCATCAAAGCAAAAAACTTTTGTTCTTCAAAAGACACCATAAAAAATGAACAAAACAAGACACAGACAGGGAGTTAATCTTTGCACATTAGATATCTGACAAAAGAGCTGTATCTGGAATATATAAAGAACTCTTATAAATCAATATTAATATAATTTAATACTAATGTAAGAAACCCAATTTTTAAATGGACAAAATACTTGCATAGTCATTAAAAATTATGTATGAATGATTAATAAGTACATGAAAAGATAGTCAACATCATTAGAGATATGAAATTAAAATCAAGATAAGATAGTATATACTCACCAGAATGGCTCTACTCAGTAAAACAGACAACAAGTTGTTGTTTTTTTGCAAAACAATAGTAGTATACAACATAATAAAGCTCCTTTTGGGTTCCTGGACCTCATTCCAACGTGTATGTGTGTGTGTATGTGTGGGAGTGTGTGGGTGAGGGGGTCTTCCCATACACACAACACCAAGCAGTTCTTGAACACCAGCAGGGTGCCTGAGAACTCAACTTAATTCTGATGCTATCTACCCAGAGAAGGCACCAGATTCCCCAGGTTAAGGGCTCCATCCTACTAGACTGCCCTCCATCCCCCACCTCAGATGTCTGTTGCAAGCCTCATGCAGTTAGTTACCTGTGCTTCTGACCAACTGGCTGCAGATTGGAGGTTCCAACAACCTCCTGCTTAGGTTTGCTATAATTTGCTATAGTGACCCACAGAACTCAGGAAAACACTTAGGTTTACCAGTTTAATAAAGGATACAAGTTAACAGCCAGATGAAGATATACATAGGGCAAGGTCCCATATAAATGAGCTCTATCCTTGTGGAGCTTGGAGCCTGGCTCAGTGGAGTATGGATACTTTCTGGTTCCTGGGGCATGGAAGCTCTCTCCAACAGAGAAGCAGGATTCAAGAGAATAATATGCTCTTTTCATGGTTTTTTGTGAGGGCTTCATTGCATAGTCATGATTGACTAAATCATTGGCCATTGGCTGATTCAACCTCCAGCCACTTCCCTTGAGGGGATCCAAAAGTCTTTCATTAACATGACAAGACACCCATTTCACCTTTAGGACACTGAAGTTTTTTCAGAACCTGGGGATGAAGACCAAATATAGCTGGGAAATATATATTTCATCTAAATGACCAAATATGTATTTCTTATAACTTATTATATCTCACAAGTGTTAATGAGGATATGGAGAAAGAGAAACTGCACCACTGTGCCATTTCTGGTATAAATAATTTTGGAAATTGATTAAACAGTTAAAGATACACATACAACCCTGCAATTCCACTCCTAGAGAATGAAAACTCCAAGAGAAATGAAAACATGTCCACACAAAGACTCATACTTGTTCCCTTGTAACAATTCATAGTACCATTATGCATAATAGTCCCCAAGTGGAAACAAACCAGAAGTCCATTAGCTGGGGAATGGATAAACAAAATGTGGAATATATCCATACAATGGGATACCACTTAGCTACTTAAATAAAACAAAACTACTGATACATGCAGCAAGAATGAATCTTAAAAACATTCTGCAAAGCAAATGAAGCCAGATATACAAGATTATTTACTGTATGTCTCCATGTATACAACATTTGTAGAAAATCCGAACTATTATATAGAGATGGAAAGCAGATCACTGGCTGTCTGAAAGAAGTAAGGGAATGTGGAGGGGGGAGGAAGGATTGCCTTTATAGTTTGTGCAGTTGTGTCTAATTTAAGAAATCTTTGCCAAACCAAAGGCCACAAAGGTTTTCTACTATGTTTTCTTCTAGAAGTTTTATAGTATTAGTTTCTACATTTAGGTCTTTGACCTATTTAATTTATGCCTGTGGTATACAGTATAGATTGAAGTTCATTTTTTTATTGCATATAGGTGTCCGATTGTTTCACCACCATTTGTTGAAAAGATGATTTTTTTCTCCATTGTATTGCCTCTATACTTTTGTCAAAAACCGATCTACCATATATGTATTGATCTATTTCTGGACTCTGTTCTGTTGGTCTATTTGTCCTGATTACACTGTCTCAGTTATTACTGATTTGTAATAAATTTTTATCAGGTAGTATAAATCAGGTACTGTAAATCTTCCAACATTTTTATTTTTAATTTTTTTTTGGTTACTCTAGGTCTTCCTCATATTTGTGTAAATTTACAGTAAGATTATCAATCTCTATAAAATATCATATGGAAAAGCTTTTTATGATTGTGTTAAATCTACAGATCAATTTTGGGATAAATACCACTGTAATTTCATAATCAAATTTCTTAAAACCAACAATTTATTAAAAATCTTATAAGCAACTAGAGAAAAAAGACACATTACATATAGAGTAACAAAGACAAGAATGACAGCAGACTAACTTCTCAGGAAAAATGTAAGCCACAAAGAGTGCGGCAACATCTAGCTGGATTTTGTAAATGGACTCTGAGAGCCTCTGTATTTCAAAAGACAAATGTAATCTATTTACATTTATGTTGTGTACCAATACACTTTTTTTTTCTATTACCTTATTCTATGTTTTCTATTTACCAATGTCTCCTCACCCTCTTCTGACTTCTATTGAATGGACTGTGTTTTTCTTTACTTCAATTACATCATTTTTACTCCTGACCTCCACCTCATTATTATTTACAGCAAATGCTGATTTAGATTTACCAGTGTATTTACCATATGCTTTTTGCATACCTCTCAAAACCATTCTTCCTGTACTACATTTTAAACCAGTTGTTTTGGGGAAATCTGTAATTAGTGAACTTGCTTATCTGAAAACATCTTTATTTTGCTCAGTCTTGAATGATAGTGTCACTGAGATAGGATTCTACGGAGATTTTTCTCCCTCAGAACTTTGAAATATCACTCTATTGTCATTTGACTTCTATTGTTAAGAAGTCTTCTCCAGTATAATTGCCATTCTTTGATTAATAATCTGGTATAATTTTTAAGACTTTTTTTTTGATGATCTGCTATTTCATCAACATATGTTTAGTTGGGAATTTTTTTCTTAATTTGTCCTCCTCAGGTCCTGATATGTTCTTTCAATCCCAAGACAGATTCCTTCTTTAAGTCAGGAATTTTTCAGGCTTTAACTTTGAATACTGCCATCTCCCCTCCCCCAATGCATGCACTCTGTTTTTTCTGTTTTCCTTTGGAATTCTTGCTAGATATGCTTTGGGATTTTTCATTCTAGCCTTTATGTATCTTAGCCACTCTTTGCTATCTTCTTCCCTATGCTATTGATTTTGGGGGGATTTACATTTCAGTTCACTAATTTTCTGGATCTAATTGCTATTTTCCCACGTATTATGCTTTTAATTTCCATAATTATACCCTTATTTCTATAATTTTATATGGTTCCCTTTCAAAAACATGTATTCTTTTCCCATACTTCCCTGTACTTGACTTATGGTTTCTATACTTTTTTTAATTAAAGCATCATTGATATACAATCTTTTGATGGTTTCACATAAACAGCACAGTGGTTTCAACATTCACCCATATAATCAAAGCCTCACCTCCTCTATTACAGTCACTATCAGTGCAGTAAGATGTTATAGAGTCATTAATTGTCTTCTCCATGTTGTACTGCCTTCCCTGTGACCTACCTATATTGTGATTAGGAATTATAGTGCCCCTTAATCCCCTTCTCCCTTCCCAACCCCTCCCCTTTGGTAACCACTTTTCTCTTCTCAGTGTCTGTGAGTTTGCTGCTGTTTTGTTCCTTCAGTTTTGCTTTGTTGTTATACTCCACAAATGAGGGAAATCATTTGGCACTTGTCTTTCTCTGCCTGGCTTATTTCACTGTGCGTTCACTCCAGATCCCTCCGTGTTGTTGCAAATGGTAGGATTTCTTTCCTTTTCATGGCTGAATAATATTCCATTGTGCATATGTACCACATCTTCTTTATCCATTCGTCTATTGATGGACTATACTTCAAAAAAAAATCTCTAAATATTTTAAACAAATGTATTTTATAATCTCTTTCAGCTTATTCCATTACCTTTAGTTTTTGGGAGGGTGAAAATTCTCCTGTTTGTTGCTCCTTGTGACTCTCTCTTTGTGAGGTCTATACATTTTTCCTGTGAATTTATTTTCAGCGAGGGTCCTCAGGATACCATGTATCCAAGAGTGTCTTAATTGACTCAGGCAGCTGTGACAAACTACCACAGCCTGGGGGACTTAAACAATAGAAATGTATTTCTCACCATTCTGGAGGCTGGAAGTCTGGGATCAAGGTGTTGGCAGGTTTGATTTCTCCTGAGGCCTCTCTCCTTGGCTTGCAGATGGCCGTCTTCTCCCTCTGTCCTTGCAGGGTTTTCTCTGTGCTAGAGCATCCTGGTGTATCTTCCTCTTCTCATAAGGACACCAGTCTTGTTGGATCATGGCCCCAATCTTACAAACTCATTTAACCTCCTCCAAAAGACCCTCTCTCCAAACACAATCACACTGGGGCTATTGTGCCCAAGTCATGAGACCCTGAAAGACCACCAAGGAGCCGATTCCAATGCAAACACACAAGGGTCGTTTATTTCAAGCTCGAGCTCGGGCTCACACTCGTCACCGACGCAGCAGTTCCAAAGTGAGAGCCCTGAGCCCAGGGTAGGCATGGTTTTTATGCATTACAAGGTTCAGGAAGAGGGGAACTCTAACTTTGCATATGCTGATTGGATGATTTAAAGAAAGCATGTCTTGTATATTCTTTATTGGTTGAGTCCGGCTGGCGCTAAGCTGCCAGCTGATGTAACATGTAAGGTATGTTATCTTTAAGGAGCAGGAGCATCTGGACCTTGAGCATCTGTACCTTGAGGTCATTGCTAGGGAACTATCTGGGGTGAGGGTTACTGGAACAATGGGTGGTTTTCCCAGTAACTGGAGCAAAGTTTTCTTAGAATTAGGTCAGGGTTGAGGTTCCCTTCCTAACAGGGCCCCCCCTTTTTTAAAATGGAGTTTCTCTTGCTCTCACAGGGCTAGAGCTTCAATATATGGATTGTGGGTGGACATAATTCAGTTCAGAACAAGGGGCAAAGAAATGTCTTTGGAACAGATTTGTATGGACTTCTGCTGTGTTTCCAGTGGTTTCATCCATTTCAGATTTTTATTTTAATTTCGTAGTATGAGCGTTTTCTCACCATGTCTGAATTATAAATTCAGACCTCACTCCTCCATTTTGATGTATTGGGGATGGCTTTTTATCCAAGGACCAGCATAGACAGAAATCTTCTTGTTTATTTCCCAGGCAAATAGGAAGTTTTTTTATTCATAAGTTCATGAAAGGGGTGGAATTTTGAGATTTCTGACATTATGTAAGAGTCTCCTTTTCCCATGGCCCTGGAACTAACTCAAGTGTGTTAAGAACTCAGCTCCCCTTTATTTAGGCATGATACTCTTTGGGATACACTATTTCAGCTCTTAATTGCCACACTGGCTTTGGTTTCCTTTTAATTTGGAATCAATATCCCAAATCTTCTAAGTTGAGCTATGCATTGAAATGTATTTTTAGGGGGTTATGTATGTATAGAGAAAAATGGTGGTGGTGGGAGGGCAGTGAATCTCTTCCTTGTCTCCTTGGTCCACTATACTGACCAAATCATAATTCTGGAAAGCCTATCGGTCTTCACTAGTCCCCTGCTAATGGCCAGTAACAGTGTTTAGTTTCAAAGCTGATGTTCTCTATTGTACATCACACTATTTCCTGTTTCCTAAATGAGAGACATCATTAAATCTTAGCTTATATAATAGAGCTTGTTGTGGATGAACAGTCACATTCTTCATGATTATAACTTTACCTTTATCTAATGTGAATTAATCATTATTAATATGTTAGATAATTTATCTAATATATTTTATAGAATTTTATTCTCTCTGAGAAGATTTATCAGGTTCTTCCCTCCACTTGATCTCCTTGGGGAAATGAGTTTCTTTTTTCCATTAGTTACTTTAAAATTACAAACCCCAAAAAAATAATTGCTCCTAGGGGGAAGAATTTTATTCCCTCTGTGGCCATTAAAATGTGGCTGGTCATGTTTCTGTAAAAAAAAGATTTAAAAAACACTAAAACCTAGATATCTTCTCAGGGATGATTTCATAGGTCAAAAGTGTCTCAAAATGTTTTGGAAAACATAGCTACAATGAGACTGCAACAGTCACATGTTAACAAAACTCCTTAACCTCTCATTTCCTTTCTTTTCTGGGTAGACTCTCAGTGAGGCTTCCAGGGAGCTCTGTTACTGACAGCAACAGTGAGCTGATCATGATGGAGAAGACAGTCCCGCTGGGATTTGCCGAATAGATACTTCAAAACAGAGGAAGAGATAACCATAATTAGAAAGATGGAAAAGAAGCCAAGAGCTAATGGATTTCTCAGCTGTATTTTCAGCCACCCAGGTAGAATTATGCTTTAAGAAATCTGATTCTATATGCAATTTAAAGGTCTGCTGATTTCAACATTTGGGGTCTCCTCTATTCTGTCTAATCAGTTTGTCCCAAGGGAAAAAATCAATTCTTTTTGAGAGAAAAAAGGAAAAGATGCCATTCCTCCACATCCCCACCCCATGCAAATTACTTAAGCTGGAAAAGGTTCATTTAGAAACTAAGAAAGAATCTAGTGCTTAAAGATGCAGAATAACGAACATCCATTCCTTTCAGATGGAAAGCTGTTGGGTAACTGCAGCTTGAGAAGGTCGAGTACCAAAAAAAAAAAAAAAAAAAGCCCTGAGTATCAAGTGGCTACAAGTGACAAAAATTCTGTAGGTGAACTTAAATATGAACACGGACTGTGCTTTTATGAGGTGCTGTGCACTTCAGTTATATATTTAGGTCAGCTCTTTCCACCAAAGAGTTGGAGAGTGGCTGTTCCCATTGTTCTGAATCTCTACATGGACCCTTGCATTTCTACCATCTTATCACATAACAATGATAAGGTTAATGGCTGCTTTTGATGACTAGATCAATGGTGAAAATCCTAGCTCTCTAACTTTTTCTGTGTCAATTTCACTTACCTCTCCAAGTTTATTCACTTGTCTTTAAATAGTCTAACAAAAAAACATGAGTCAACCACATTAGCCAAAGAGCTAGTGGTGGGGAAAATAAAACCCCAAAGTAGATATAATGAAGCAGAAAGTCACTGAAGTCTGAAAGCACCCAATATCAGCAGGTACATGAGAACCATCACAGAGGATTAACAGCTATGAGGTTTAGTGAACTGGGCACTAACCTGGGATTCTAGAGACTTGGGCTGTGATCAGAAATAATACACATCTCACTTTATATGAGCTAAAATGCTTTTAAGCAGCACATACAGGGACATCTGTAAAATAAGGGCATCCAGCCATCTGCTACCATTCATGATCCCTTGGACACAGCCTTGTGAGCTCCCCGGAAGCTATGCAATCCTGCAGCCCACAACACAGGGGTGAGGCTGGGAGAAGGAAAAGACCAAAGAAAATGGTTTTCAGAGTGACCACGATGCATCTATTCATATACAATGCATATTTGGGGCAACTTTGTATAAGGCAAGTTAATACAGTGCTTCATTTTTCAGAAGGAGTTCAAATATGTTATTGGTGTGGATAGGTTTTATCTGCCTTTGGCCCTAAGTTGCTTATTCATTTATTCATCCATCCACTTATCTATTTAGTCAATACATATTGAACATGTGTTATATATCATGCTCTGTTCTAAATGCTGGGTGGCAGATATAGATATATAAAAGATATTGAGATAGAATGCTATGAAGAAAAGTAAAGCAAGATAAAGGAGACAGCAAAGTGACAAGGAATATATCCCCAAATAAAGGGGTCAATTATATGTGGAGGAATGTAATGTAGAAAATGGATTTGCTGTTAGAAAAATGATGTTTTTTGATACTGAGGATTTTTTTTCTGGTACTCCACTTTTGAATCTTTCATTGCAATTATCATTCTATAAAAGAATCAGTTTCTCCTATGACAGAAATAAAACATACAATTTCAAGGATAATATATATATGTAAAGGTATATATCATGTCAATTATTACTTAAGCAATTAGTTCCAAGATGTCACAGGTCGATTTTCCAGAAAAGGATGCTGAGATGACATCTGATGTTTAGGATATTTATTAGAGATCAATTTCTGTGGAAAGGTGGTGGCAAAGTGGGATTTCTTCAAGGGAGAGTCAAACCGTATTGCAGACCAACAATGGGAACCCTATGGAGAGCTCTGGAGCAGAAATGGCCTGTCAGAGTGGTCCCAAATAGGGCTGGACTCGTTGTCTCCTACCACAATCAGTTAATGCTTATATGGTCCCCTGGGCAAGTCTGCTCTCTGAAACTAAGGCAAGAGGCAGCTGGAGACTGTCTACTGACAGCAGGCACTACATCTCCATGGCCACCACACAAGTTTATCTACAGACTTACAGGCAAACTGGGAGAAATACTTGCAGTATAGTAACAGGTGAAAGGTTTAAACCATTTAAGAGCCAAAGACCTCCAGGAATCAATGAACAAAAAAATTAATGCCACAATTTAAATTGTATTCTAAGGATGCACCTGTTCAAGAAATTCACAAAGCAGTCAATAAATATAGGAAAAAAGTTCAATCTCACTTGAAATGATATGAATCAAAATAATAAAACAATGAGATACCATTTATGTTATATTAGAATAGATTTTTTAAAATAGTGGAATTTAACAAGAGTGAAGACTGAGGAAATAAAGTCTGTTACATAACTATTGGTAAGAGTGTAAATGGATTCAGCTTTTCAGGAAGGCAATTCTGCAAAATACATGAAAGCCTTAACATATGCCTGATAAGCCAGCTATTAGTTATCTGTTGCTGTGTAACAAATAACCCGAGCTTAGTCTCTTGAAGCAATGTATTATTTCATGGTTTCTGTGGAATTTGACAGGAGCTTAGCGGGGTTTTAAGAGTCTCTTGGGAAGCTGTGGCCCAGACATCAGCTGGGCTGCAGTATGCAGCCTTCTCAGATTGGCTTCTCTCACTTAGTATTGTCTGTTTAAGTTTCTTCCATGGCTTTTATAGCTTGATAGTTCATTTAAGTGCTAAATAATATTCCATTGCTATATGAACCACAGTATATTTATGCATTCATCTACTGAAGGATATCTTTGTTGCTTCCAAGTTTTGGTAATTATGAATGAAGTTGATATAAACATTCATGTGAAGGTTTTTGTGGACATAAGTTTTCAGCTCTTTGGGTAAATACCAAGGAGCACAATTGCTGGATTACATGGTAAGAGTCTGCTTAGTTTTATAAAGAACCTCCAAACTGTCTTCCGAAGTGGTTGTACCATTTTTTTATATATCAAATGTACATCACAGTGGTTCAACAGTCCCCCTCCTCCCTGCACCCACACACTCCACTCCCTCTTGGCAACCACTAGTCACTTTTCAGTGTCTATGAGCCTAATGCTGTTTTGTTCCTTCTGTTTGCTTTGTTTTTGTATTCCACAAATAGGTGAAATCATATTGTATTTGTCTTTCTCCACCTGGCTTATTTCCGTGAGCATAATATCCTTGAGCTCCATCCACGTTGTTGCAAATGGTAGGATTTGTTTTCTTCTTATGGCTGAATAATATTCCATTGTGTATATGTACCACATCTTCTCTATCCATTCATCTATTGATGGACACTTAGGTTGCTTCCATGTCTTGGCTATTGTAAACAGTGTGGCAATAAACATATCTTTTTGAACCAGGGATCTTGTTTTCTTTAGTAAGTTCCTAGGAGCTTAATTACTGGGTCAAATGGTATTTCTATTTTTAGTTTTTGGAGGAAGCTCTATACTGCTTTCCACAGTGGTTGCACCAATTTGCAGTCCCACCACAGTGTAGGAGGGTTCCTATTTCTCTGCATCCTCACCAGAATTTGTTATTTCTTGTCTTTTGGAGAGTGGCCATTCTAACTTGTGTGAGGTGATAATCTCATTGTGGTTTTAATTTGTATTTACCTGATCGGATTAGTGATGTAGAGCATCTTTTCATGTGCCTGTTGACCATCTGTATTTCTTCTTTGGAGAAGTGTCTGTTCAGGTCCTACATGCATTTTTTAATTGGGTTATTTTTTTTTTTTTTGGTGTTGAGGTGTGTGAGTTCTTTATATATTTTGCATGTTAACCCCTTGTCAGATAAATCACTGAGAAATATATTCTCCCATGCTGTAGGATGCCTTTGTTCTGCTGATGGTGTCCTTTGCTGTACAGAATCTTTTTAGTTTGATGTAGTCCCTTTTAATTTGTTTCCCTTGCTCAAGGAGATGTGTTCAGGAAAAAGTTGTTCATGTTTATATTCAAGTTTTATGCTTTCATGATGTACATTCAGGTCTTTGATCCATTTTGAGTTTACTTTTGTGTATGGAGTTAGACAATAATCCAGTTTCATTCTCTTACATGTAGCTGTCCAGTTTTGCCAACACGATTTGTTGAAGAGGCTGTCATTTCCCATTGTATATCCATGGCTCCTTAATCATATATTAATTGGCCATATATGTGTGGGTTTATATCTGGGGTCTCCATTCTGTTGATCTATGGGTCTGTTCTTGTGCCAGTATCAAATTGTTTTGATTACTGTGGCTTTTGTATTAGAGCTTGAAGTTGGGAAGCATAATCCCCTCAGTTTTATTCTTCCTTCTGAGGATTGCTTTGGCTATTTGGAGTCTTTTTATGGTTCCATATGAATTTTAGAACTATTTGTTCTAGTTATTGAAGAATGCTGTTGGTGTTTTGATAGGGATTGCATTGAATCTGTAAATCTCTTTGAGCAGGATGGCCATTTTAATAGTATTAATTCTTCCTATCCATGAGCACAGGATAGATTTCCATTTATTTGTGACTTCTTTAATTTCTCTCATGAGTGTGTTGTAGTTATCAGAGTATAGGTCTTTCACCTTCTTGGTTAGGTTTATTCCTAGGTATTTTATTCTTTTTTGTGCAATTATAAATTGAGTTGTTTTCATTATTTCTCTTTCTGCTAGTTTGTTTTTAATATATAGCAATATGACGATATCTGTGTATTAATTTTGTATCCTGCAACTTTGCTGAATTCAGTTACTAGTTATAGTAGTTTTGGGGTGGATTCTTTAGGGTTTTCTGTGTATAATATCATGTCATCTGCAAATAGTGAGAGTTTGACTTCTTCCTTACCAATCTGGATGCCTTTTATCTCTTTGTGTTGTCTGATTGCTGTGGCTGTGACCTCCAATACTATGTTGATAAAAGTGATGAGAGTGGGCATCTTTTTCTTGTTCCTGACCTTACAGGAAAAGCTTTCTGCTATTTGCTATTAAGTATGATGTTGGCTGTGGGTTTGTTGTATATAGCTTTTATTATGTTGAGGTACTTACCCTCTATACCCATTTTGTTGAGAGTTTTTATCATGAATTTTGTCAAAAGCCTTTTAACATCTATTGAGATGATCATGTAGTTTTTATCCTTCTTTTTGTTGATGTGGTGTATGATACTGATTGATTTACAAATATCATAGCATCCTTGCATCCCTGAAATAAATCCTACTTGGTCATGTTGGATGATTTTTTGATGTATTTTTGGATTCAGTTTGCTAATATTTTGTTGAAGATTTTTGCGTCCATGTTCATCAGGGATATTGGTCTGTAATTTTCTTTTTTTTTGTGTGTGGTGTCTTTGTCTGTTTTGGTATTAGAGTGATGCTGGCCTCATAGAATGAGTTTGGAAGTATTCCCTCTTCTACTCTTTGGAATACTTTAAGAAAGATGGATATTAACTCTTCTTTAAATGTTTGGTAGAATTCGGCTGTGAAGCTGTCTGCACCTGGAGTTTTGTTTTGGGGGAGTTTTTTTATTACCAATTTGATTTCATTGCTGGTAATTGGTTTGTTCAGATTTTCTGTTTCTTCCTGGGTCAGTCTTGGAAGGTTGTATTTTTCTAGGAAGTTGTCCATTTCTTCTAAGCTGTCCAAGTTATTGACATACAATTTTTCATAGTATTCTCTAATAATTCTTTGTATTTCTGTGGTATCCATTGTGATTATTTCTTCTTCATTTCTTATTCTGTTTATGTGTGTACACTCTCCTTTTTTCTTGATAAATCTGGCTAGGGGTTTATCTATTTTGTTTATTTTCTCGAAGAACCAGTTCCTGGTTTCATTGATTTTTTTTTCTATTGTTTTATTCTTCTCTGTTTTATTTATTTCTGCTCTGATCTTTATTATGTCCCTTCTTCTACTGACTTTGGGTTTCATTTGTTCTTTCTCTAGTTTCTTTAATTGTAAGTTTAGACTGTTTATTTGGGATGGTTCTTGTTTCTTGAGGTAAGTCTGTATTGCTCTGTACTTTGGGGCTGTTGTGGTTTTGTTTTCATTTGTCTCCACATATTGCTTGATTTCTGTTTTAATTTGTACATTCATCCATTGATAATTTAGAGGCATGCTGTTTAGCTTCCATGTGTTTGTTTTGTTTTGTTTTGTTTTCTTTGTGTGATTTATTTCTAGTTTCATACCATTGTGGTCTGAGAGGGTGCTTGATAAAAGTTCAACCTTTTTAAATTTATTGAGGCTCTTCTTGTGGCCTACTATGTGATCTATTCTGTAGAATGTTCCATGTGCACTTGAAAAATGTGTATCCTGCTGCTTTTGGGTGGAGTGTTCTGTGGATACTTTGAAGTCCATTTGATCTAATGTATTGTTCAGTGCCTCCTTATTTATTTTCTGTCTGGTTGACCTGTCTATTGGTGTGAGTGGTGTGTTAAAGCATCCTAAAATGAATGTGTTGTGGTCTGTTTCCCCGTTTGATTCTGTTAGTGCTTGTTTCACATATTCAGGTGCTACTATATTGGGTACACAGATATTTATAATGGTTATGTCCTCTTGTTGGACTGAGCCTTTCATCCCTATGTAATGTCCTTGTCTCTTATTACTTTCTTGTTTTGAAATCAATTTTGTCTAAGTACTGCTACTCCTGCTTTTTTCTCCCTATTATTTGCATCTAATATCTTTTTCTATCCCTTTACTTTTAGTCTGTGTATGTTTTGGGGTTTGAAATGAGTCTCTTGTAGGTAGCATATAGATGGGTCTTGTTTCCTTATCCATTCTGCCACTGTATGTCTTTTGATAGGTGCATTCGGTCCATTTACATTTAAGGTGATTATTGATAAATATGTACTTATTGCCATTTTATTAATTGTTTTCTGGCTGTTTTTTATATCTCCTCTCTGTTCCTTTCTTCCTCTCTTATACTCTTCTCTTGTTGTTGATGGTTTTCTTTAGTGTTGTTATTAGATTTCTCTCATTTTTAAATTTATTTATTTATTTTTGTTTGTATTTTTGTAGGCTTTAGTTTTGTGGTTACCAAGGGTTCAAGGATAGCTTCTTTACTGTATAATAGTCTATCTTAAATTGCTGATTACTCTATTTTAAACAGAATCTAAAGGTATTTTTTTCCTTCTTCTTCCTCCTCATTTTTCATATTTGATGTTACAATCTGCACTTTTGTGTATCCCTTGACTAATTTTGTGTATATTTGATTTTGGGTTTTTTTATTTGTTTTAATTTCATCCTTGCTTGGTAATTAGTTGGTCTACTACCTTTACTGTGGGTTTATTTTCACTGGTGAAAACTATTTATCCTTAGGGTCATTTCCATCTACAGCAATCTCTTTAACATATCATGCAAGACTGGCTCAGTGGTGGCAAATTCCTTCAACCTTTGTTTATCTGGAAATCGTTTAATACCTGCTTCAAATTTAAATGATAATCTTGATGGGTAGAGGATTCTTGGTTGGAGGTCCTTCTGTTTCCATACATTAAATATATCATGCCACTCCCTTCTGGCCTGTAGAGTTTGTTGAGAAGTCTGCTGATAGCCTGATGGGATTTCCTTTGTAAGCAGTCTTTTTTCTCTCTCTGGATGCTGTCAATATACTCTCCTTATCCTTGATCTTTGCCATTTTAATTATTATATGTCTTGGTGTTGTATTCCTGGGGTTCCTTTTGTTAGGGGCTCTCTGAACTTCCATTACCTAAGTATCTATTTCCTTCCCCAGATTGGGGAAATTTTCAACAATTATTTCTTCAAAGAGACTTTCTATCCCTTTGCCTCTCTCTTCTCCTTCTGGTAACCCTATTATCCTAATATTATTTCATTTAGATTGGTCACACAGCTCTCTTATCCTTTCATTCCTGAGATCCTTTTCTCTCTCTGCTCTTCAGCTTATTTGTTTTCCTGTTCTTTAATTTCTGTTTCATTTAAGCAGTCTCCCCTACATGATCTAATCTATTTTTAAATCCCTCCATTGTATGTTTCATTTTATATGGTGTATTCTTCAGCTCTAAGTGGCACTTTTTCAGTTTTCTATCTTTGTTGAAGTCCTCCCTGAGATTTTGAATACTTTTCTGTAAATCCATGAGCATGTTCATGACTTTTAGTTTGAAATCCTTCTCAAGAAGATTGGTGATCTCTGTTTCATTTAGCCCTCTATCTGGGGTTCTGTCTTGTAGTTTTGTTTGCATCAAATTCTTCTGCCTGCTCATTTTGTCAGGATTCTGTGTTTCTTCCTTTGTTTTAGATGTCTCTGCTATGCTTTCTGGTCTTTTCTGTGTGGTCCTCTCTTCTTCCTTATGTGTAGGGGGTAGGTTCTGCAGTCTTCAGGTAGTTTTCAGATCCAGTTGCATTTGCTGTATTTTCCTGTTTTATGTGTTCTTGGGAGGAGGTTTCCTTCTTGCCTTCCTATTCTGCCATCTTTAATCCTGATCTCTCTCAGAGCTGTAGCTTTCTGCATTCCTGCCAGCACTGAATGAGAGTTCTTGTTACTCCACATCCTCACACCAGCATTTGGTGTTGTCAGTGTTCTTGATTTTGCATTCTAATATGTATGTGGGAGGTTAATTCTTTAAAAAAATTTTTATATCTCCTCACACATTTGAAAGAGGTCCTAATTGTGAGTCTTTGAATAATGAAGAACTGAAGAAATTAAACTACTTCATCAATAGCTGGCTTCTGAGTACCACTACCAGGTCTACCCTGACCAAAATCAGTAAAAGGTTCATGTTTCTATGCAATACAAAAACTGTTTTTTTATTATTTTTGGAAAATGATAGAAGTAAAATATTCAACTAAATAATAAAATACTATTTCTTAATTTTGACATCAATAGGTAGGCAAATATTTATAGGCTGAGATTGTTATTTCAAATTCAAGTATGAAAATATTTCTAAAGTTGCTTATCAAATTATTAACTAATAGATATGAGTTGATTTTGGTATATTAGGTAAAACTAGTTTTTAATCCAATTTGAATTCTTCATATTTAGTTTTTTTTAAAGATACGTTAAATTTGGTAGATTTCTTTGGGGTTACAGGTGGTATCTGAAATATAAAAAAACATAGCAATGTATACTTTAGTGTGGATGTTGAATTCTAGGGACCATGGGTCTGCCTAAAGCAGAAGTGGGATGGGGGAAGATATAGCAGAGGAACTGGTGAAGGAAATGACACTGATTTGCATCTTGAAGGATGAAAAGCATCTTTGGTTTTCTTTTTCTGCAGTATATACAATAGAGGATAAAATCTAGGATTTTGAATTCTTGTTCCCTTTTACAGACCTCTACAATGAACATGAAAGGTTGCTTGTAGAACTTAAAAGCAATCTTTGGTATTCCTTAAAAAAAAAAAAAGAAAGAAAAGAAAACTTCTACTCTTTTCTAGATTTTTTTTCCCCTAAATAGGACAGATCTGCAAAGATGGAAAAAAGAGGAAATACTAAATAACTTTGCTCAGTTAGTGATAGCCAAACACATACGGGAAGACAGAAATAGTTTTCAGTGGCCCAAAGCAAAACTGTGATGCAAATTAACCCCCCAAGTGCAGGGAGTAATTAGAAACTGCCACAAAAATGTACTCAAGGGGCTGTGGGAACAACTGCTAGGTGTGGTATTAATGACATGTGGGGAGGGTTATCATGGTTTTACAACTTTCAGAACCTGTAGACTTTGAGGAACTGACTCTAAAAACATTGACTGCTGTTATTTTTCACAAAGGCATGGGTGCCATGTTTCTTCTTGGAAATCAGAAATTCTGGATCTCTTAATAGAAATGCTAGGGTGGGGTGTGTCATTAGAAATGCAATTTTGTGAAGCTCAGAGGCAAATGGATGGGTTGCTGCTCCTCAGCAGGGATTTTGCTTTTGACTCTGGCGTGTGGAGAGAGCTACCTGTGAGCTGTGGGCATGAGGACAGAGCCCAGGAGCTTGCCAAGGTGGAGCTGCAGGTCTCATCACTCTGGGCTTTGCCCCAAGTGACCAGCTGGTTACCCTGCCTTGGAAATTTGGGCTGCTGCTCAGCCAGCTGGACAGGTGCATCTGCCAGGGTAGGGAAGGTCAACAGCTGGGACCTGAGGACTGCCAGACGCACCACGACAGGGAGGCGGGGAGCCTCATCTGACCTGCAGGGCAGCTCCTCAGTGCTGCTGCCAATTTCCCCTTGTCATTGGCTTCCATGTCCTTGTATGATCCCAAATATTCAAACTTCTCTTCTATTCCCAGTGAAGATATTCCATTAGTGAACACCTGATGAAAGTAGTGGTTGACAAAATACTACATTTCTTTGTGTAGTCAGCTGCCAGGACCTCCTGGACCTCCCCAAAGTCCAAGAGGTGAAGGGACCCCTCTGGCGTGGCAGGGTTTCAGGGCTGCAGTGCCTCTCAAATTGGCCTGTGTGTGCCCTGCATGGTTCAATGTGGTGAGCTCAACCTCTTCCCACACCCATTATTTCTTTCTTTTCCCTTTCCTCACCTACACTTAGTTAAGGACCCATTACCCTGAATTCTGCTTTGGGCCACCCCTTATCCCACACTCCCTTGTACACCCTGTGGGCCAGGACTCCTTTTTCTCTGAGCCCTGGGCTTGCTTTTCTTCCCCACACTGATCAGTCCCCTGCCTCTGCCTCAGACCCAGGAGTCTTTGGTCAGATGGTACCCACCTTCCCGCTGAGGAGAATCTGATCAGGGAGGGTGGACCTTGCAGACACACACAGACAGCCTGTCATTTACACCATAGCCAGACTCCCAGGAGTTTTGAGAATTGTCTTCTTGGATGCCACTATTCAGCCTGCTTAGGGTGGAATGCCCAGAATGACCTCTTACTGCCCCTGATAATCAGTTTCTACCCCCCCAAAAAAGAAATATAAACCAAGACTCACTGTTCCCAGACAGACCTGCTTCCCCCAATTGTAAGTCCCACTTTGCCTTTATTCTTCTCCCTCACTCATGCACTGCCCTCTCTGAGACGAGAGCACATCTGTATACAAATAACCAACTAAAGGTCTCCCAGCTCTCCTGCCAGCAGGTATCCTGGAGTCTCTGCTTGGGAACCTGCAGCTCAGAACTAACAGCCTTTCAGTAATGAAAGCAGTTGCAGTTTCACCAGTTAAGTGAATGAAGGCACAGGCCTGTCCTGAGTGAGTCTGTGTGTACAAAGATGACACAGCAGAGGATGATGTTCTTCATGGAGTTCAGGTTTCTGGTTTAGAGAAAGAAGAAATATGATCTAAAGGGAGGGGGAGTAAAAAGTGACATGCAGGAGAGAGAAAGTAAAGCTAGCAGAGGATGGAGATGTCACTTTGCAGGGGGAGTCACAAGACACGTGAGGGTCAAGCCTGGGGAGGAGGCAGCTGGGTTTGAACCCCAGCTTTACCAAGGCCTTGACGTATGCTCACTGTGTCTCAGTTCCCTGGTATATGAAATGGAGGTAATCACACTGGCTTCATGAGACTGTCAATGAGAATTACATGAGATGATGCTCTAAAGACTCTGGCATGTGGTTAATGTGGAGTTAGCAGAGGCTGGGATTGCACAAATGTCATGGAGGAGACAGCACTGACCTGGCCCAACAGCCAAGGTGGGGCACGGACATGGGTGTGTGGAGTGTTCTGGGTGGGGTCGGGTGCTCAGAGGACAAGTCACAGTTCTTACTAGCAAAGAGCTGCTAAAGAAGTGACAGGTCCCTTCTTTTGGGCTGAGGAGACTTAAGCGATGCCAGTCCTCGGTGATACCAATTTTTTATATTTCTTTTAAAATGCAAGTGGCCTTGGAAATAACTACTAAAGTAAGCTGCTAATGAAAGACAAAACACGGTGTGTATTATAGGAAAGACTGTCACCTGTAGGTGGGCAAACGACATTCAGGGGAAATAAGATTTGCTTAGAGAGGGACATTTCTCCCCACGCTGGCTAGGTGGCGCTAGCAGCACGCATAAACAGTGAGAACGTTCTGCCCTGCGTGGTCTGGGCAGCTGACAGGCTGGTCGGCAGCGCCTGCTCTGTTTGCCTGAAACAGGCTTTCCCATCCCACCAAACACCCCAAAGGGCCATCCTCTCACTCCTTCCTGCCTTCTTGTCTTCAAATACTTCCTGAAAGACTAATATATCTCAGGCCTGCCCTGGCATTAAGCAGCAGAAATGTATGGAAACCTATACAAATACCAATACTTCTCCTAGCAGTAATCTGTCGGGTTCTCACATTTGAGAAATGCAGATCTGTTAAGACCTAGTCCCATTTGAATCCTTGAAGGTCCCTTAAAATTTATACCTATCTAAACACTGTTCAAAGTTTTGGGGACTACAGTCGATTTGGGAGGTGTGGAGGGGGAAACGGTGCGACAGTGAAGGATGGAAAGAGAATGGCTTTTCCATCACTGTTGCGGGTTGTGCTTCTAGCTGCCACACAAACACTTGCATGACCTCAGACAAGTTATTTAGTCTCGCTGTGCCTTGGCTTCTGCAGCTGCAGAAGATGATAAATAATTGTATGTATGCCGTACATGGCATTTGGCAGGTGCTCAACGATGTTAGTTCCTTACCTCCGGCTCCCTCCTGTGGGGGAAAATGGCATTTTGCTACTGGGTAGAGAAAGGAGAAAGTGTCTGAGCCACTGTGCAGCCATGTCCTCCACGGGCATGGCTGGGGAGATGGCCGATGTACAATGGGTGCTGCCCAAACGGACACACACAGCTCCTCACATGGGGACCACCTGTCACCTCAAATGCTCCCTGACACTTGAAATGTTAGAGGAGAACATTGAGAAAGTCTGAAATATGCTTATTGCCGGGTGAGGGGAAGTATTCAAGCCCACAGAGTTTTCTTTTTTTTCTTTTTTTTTTTAATATAATTTATTTTATTATCATTAATTTACAATTACATGTGCAATATTACGATTATTAACCACAGAGTTTTCTTGAGTGCTCAGTCTGTATGGGGCACGGGGCCAGGGAGAGAACGGTGACAAGCCAAAACGGGAAAGTGGTCAAGTATGGAAGCTCTGTGAGCGATGGCGTGACACCTGGGCAAAGACAGTCAGGGGCGGAGAAGGAGAGAGGCGACTGACTGAGGAGTCTGCTCCCTTGCTTCCTGTGATGTTAGTAAGTTCATGTCGGCTGCTTCCTGGGCACTTGGGTTTGATGGTTCAGCCTGCAGGTGATTGACATATGTGCTGCAAGAGGTTCCCAGGGAAATCTTGAACTTGATTTCATCACGGTGAATTTTACATGTAGTATTCTATGAAGTGCAAGTAACCCAGGTGACTTGAGTAAAAGGTTTACTTGGGGAAAGTGAAGTTTGCTGCTAGAACAAGGGTAGGATGTTTGAGAAGCGGCTTGCCTCAGGATTCTCTTGCTGGACTGCGAGTCCAGTTTTGCTCCTTATTACCCAGGGGACTGTAGACAAGCCCTTGTGACTTCTAAGACAGGACATGTGGAAGATTCTAGGATGGCCCCCAGAATTTTCATGCCCTGCTATGCACACTCTGGGCAACCCTCCCTAGATTGTGGGCAGATCTGTGAGCACGGTGGGTATCATGTCCCTGATTGTCTTGTGGTGAATGTTAAAGTGAGGGGGTTTGCAGAAGTAGCCATGGTGACATAGGTGAAGGGGGAAAAATTAGCAAGAATCTTTGATATCTTGATCTGGGTGATGGTTGCATCAGTGTATATGCGTGCCAAAATTCATCAAGCTGTATGCTAAGAAAAAAATTTAAAAGAATGCAAAATAAAAAAATGAAAATTAAAAAATGAAAGTTCTGCCAAAAGATTATTACATATTCACTAGCATGTCATAAGCTGTTTAACTTTATACATGTTTAACTTTTATAAATGTGTTTGCTTTATAAAGCAAATAAAGTTAATGCATGCTCAATTAAGAAAAAAAAGTAATCAAGGTACCCTATCAGTTGATTTTGAGTTAATAAAGGGAGATTACCCAGGGTGAGGCCTAACCTAATCAGGGATGCTCTTGAAAAGAGGGTCTAGAGGTCAGAGACAGAAGTCAGGAACATTCTCCTGAGGGCCTTAAAGAGGCAAACTGCCTTGGTGTGGAGAAGACTGTACGCCAGGGAGCAGCCCGGCTGCCAGCCAGTGAGAAGGTGAGCCCCTCATATGACATATGACAGCCACAGGGCAATGAGGCTGCCGTGTCATGGCCAGGCTGTCTTGGGGGGGCGTCAGGTAGTGGGCTTGGAAGAAGATCCTGACTGCAGCCCTGTGAGGCCCTGGGCAGAGGACCCACCTAAACTGTGCTGAACTCCTGACCCACCAAAATGTGTGGATTTATGCTTCAAGTTCATGGTTATTCGTTACCCAGCAATGCAAAACTAACTCAGAACTTGTATTACATACTTTGGGTTGTGTTGAAAAGTTAAAATAAGATACGTAAAACACCTGACATGTGGGAGACTACTCATAAATGGTAGTTACCAGTCACATAATCTGCAATTATCCTGTTCTTTTTTTTAAGGGAATATAAATCTCTTTTTTTAATGGATCTTGTGGAATGCTCAGACTTGTTTGAAAAGATTGGTGAAATGATGTGTGTTCTGGGCTCTAGTGCAGAGCCAGGCACAGGGTCTCTAGGGAGTCACAGTAACGGTGACCATGGCAACACTGATAGTGACTCACAGTGATGATGATTTTTATCCAGGTGAAAATTAGGCATATTTCTCAATAGGGCACAGGTAATTTTTTTCCCCTTAAAACCACTTTTGACTTGCTTCATGAGTAGATTTCTTATAGAAGTACCAATGACCATTATTGGATTATACACTGAATAGATAAGAACCTTAGATATAATCTGGTCCCACTTTGTCAGTTTACAGATGAGAACAACAACACTGAATCTGAAGTAGGCTTGTTTAATGCCACAAAGCAAATCAATATTAGAATCAGGAATAGAATTCCGGTATCTTGATGCCAAGGCTATTTCCTTTCACCATATATTTATTTCTCTTCTGAAATTTTCTCTCTGTTTGAGTTAGTGCCATCTCAACTCATAAAGTATCAGGATTCCCTTGAGACACTCACCTTGCACATCATTTATCAGCCATGAACATATATTTCCATCTATCTCTCCTGAAGAATTTTTCATTGGCCTTAATTCATTAAGTTGATGCTTATTGGAGGTCAACTTGTGCTACATTTGGAATCAAGCCTGCTCATCTGCAGCCTTGAAACACACTAAAATTATACCCCAAGTCCATTATAAGTCTATGACTGTAACAACCCAATAAGTAGGCACTGCTGGGACTACCATTTTATAGGTGAGGAAATTGAGAAATAGAGTGCTCTAGGGGCTTGCTGGGTATGGGTAAAATTGTAATATTTCCAGAATATCTCACCTGGCTTTTAGTGCATCTGCATATTGACAGGCATTCCTCAGGGGTGGATAAAGTTCAACTTTCTATCAATGGGTAATCACCTGGGCAACTGAGGGCTTATCTGAACCTGAGAGGGTAGGAGGAGAGCTGGTTTGCTTCTGCTGGAATAGGAAAGAGAGACAGCCCCAGACTGCAGTTTGTAAGCAATAAACAGGTTTTAAACTTTATTTCTCCCTTTGATTGATTTCAGTTTTAGAGGTATTTTGCCCTGGGATTTCCTTTCCCTGGAGTTACACTGGGCCAAGACAGTAGTGAGGGGAATTGGGATTTGTACAGAGTTGGCCGACTGCTGCTTGGAACTTCTTTCCACTGTTAATTAGACTGCTTTCCAGAAGCTGGTTTAGTAGAAAGAGAAAAAGACGGAGGAGGAAAAGGAGGAAAAGGAAAAGAGGAGTCAAGGGTCTGCCCTTCAACTCTGTGCATCTGGGCCGATCCTAAGAGTCTGGCTCTCCGCATGGAAGGTGAGGGCGTGAGGAAGCTGCTTTTGCCTTCAGGAAAGTGGTCTTGTTCCAGGACCTCCTGAGGACCTGCTCACTCTCTGGGAGACTCCTTGGTCTCTTCCCATCCTCTACCCCCTGCAGCTTGGAAGAGAGGTCTCATACCCCTGCCCTCCTTAATGGCTGGGGTGTTGCAGCACCCCTGGGCCGCCCTGCACTTCGCCTCCTCCCCTACCACCCGCCCTCTGTTCTCTCCAGGAGGTACTGAAATGCTTCCCCAGATTTTACAGCTCCTTTCCAAGGGAATTCCCTTGTCCTTGGAAGACATCTCAGAAGCTCAGACACTGACAGTAGCCCAGACCCCAGGGATCGTGTTCTCACTCACCCTGACCCTCTCAGTAGTGACTGAGTGTCTCCAGCCACACGGGATCTGCCCTGAGGCGGGAGGCCTGCACCAGGGAGCCACGCCCTGGCCACTGGCAGTTCTGCTCCAGGGCAGAGGCAAGTTCTCCTTCATGCTTCCCGGATTGTGGTAAGCACAGGAAGCAAGCCCCGAGGGAGAGGTTGCTGAAGAAGGTTTGGAACCATCAGGCAGCACCAAGTCTAAAGTCCAGCGGTTTATAGACCCCTCCCTCCTGCCACAGGCCTGTCCTCAGGGGGCACACCTGCAAGTCCTGGGACTTGGGAACAGGGAGTGAGCAAGAGCCAGGACGGTTGAGATGATCTTGTTCTGTTAAGCTGGGTGGAGAACCTGTGCTTTAAGGACTAGAGTTCTCAAAATGCAAAGCACTGAGGGCTCTGTGCAGTGTGCACATCAGCACGTGTGTCCTTAGGTTCTGTGCAGGATGGCCAGAGACCGGCCGGCTGGAGGCCAAAACAGCCCATCCAAAATAGGGTAGCCCAGGACCAGCACCGAAAAGGGGTAGTGCCAGAATCCAGCAGCTGCTGGGTATGATGGATGGCGGTTTTCCGTATGTATCAGGTTTAAGTCAACTGTTGGCAAATGGTAGTTTGTTTCATTAGTTCTTTTAAAATAATCTCCACGTTGTTCTTCACAAACCCTGCCAAAGAACCTACGCGGCCCATCACAGCGATGTGTCCACCATGCACTGTCTGTGGACTGAGTGTACACAGGGTCAGAGGATGCAGCTGTGACACGCAAGTTATCTTAAAAATGTTACCAAATTTATTGTAGTTTCTTGTCCATAAGTACTTTTAAAATAATGATGCAAGTATTATTAATGGGGCCTATGAAGTATTTTGATGTAATGGCATTTCATACCTTGAAAGTGGGGAGCCATTGCCTAATAGGTTTAGTTGTGGAGGCGCCCCTGACCAGGGGGATTGCCACTTGGGCAAACGCCACCCCCAGTAACCCATGGTCGGGATGAGCCAAGCCACGCCTTGAGTTTGCAGCTACAGCCAGAAGTTCCTCAGCAACTGGCACAGACGTAGGACAGGGCCTCACATGGCATCTGATACATTTGACTTCCTGTTCTAGGCCTAGAAGTTAGCAAAGTAAGCCATAAAAAGCAATTTTTAAAGACACAGTTAAAATGGGTTTATAAAGCTTGTTATACAAATAAATGGAAACATACATCTATGCTAATGTTTGACTGCTTGATTCCCTATGATACTTGGAGAGGTAAACAGCTGGTAAGAAAACAATGAACCCTTCAGCATGGAACCTAACTAGCTATTGGAACTAAAGCCAATGTCAGCCTGCAGCAGCTGGGGTGCCGTAAGGTGTAAACTTTCCTGGACTGGAGAGGGGGGGCTGCCGAGGAGTAGTTTCTGTTTTTGACAACTTAATGATTAATTCCTAATTATTCCTGCTCTCAGCTCCTGTCTGTAATGCACGCTGTTTCTCCTGTCCTCCATCCAGTCCATGAGACTGAGCAGGGCATGGACCCTCACTGTGGTTCCCAAGTTTTCTGGGTAGACTTGGCCTGTATGAGGCATTTCATTAAACGAACCGCTACTGGCATCTCTAGGTCTGGGCCACTGGAGGTAAAGTCAAGAAGCGAGCTGTCTGGGCCCTTGCTCTCGTCTCCTCGGTCTTCTCCTTCTTTCCTTGCCCTTGGGCTTCCATGCTCTCTCTTCCCACCCTGGCTTCCCTGTCCTCCCAACACAGTGCTAAAAGGAGTAAAAGAACTGAGTTTCAATCTCTTTTTTTCTATCTCAAAGGTATTTGCTTTCAGAACCTTTTCTAGTCTTGTAGATCAAAATGCCCCTCACTCCTAGTTAAAGTAGGTCTAGGCTCTGTGGTGCTGGAGGGAGAGGGAACATAAGCCCATGAATCACCCGGTCACTAGCTTTCTCTTTCTATGTGTACAGGCAGTCCGGGGCACAAAACTCAAGCCTCAGTGCCAGGGGGTGTTATTCTGTGCTGAGTATGTGTGCAGCACTACCTCGTTTGTTCCTTCCTGACTGTGACCCTCTGTGGCAGGTGCTGCATTTTGTGGAAAAGGAAGGGAGGGCTGGTGAGGTTCAATAACATGCTCAGGATGGCCCAGCATTGGAAATGGCAGCTGCTCCACCCAGCACTCCTAATTCCCTTTAAGTTGGTCTCTTCTTTTCTCTGTAACATAAATCACTTTCTCATTTCTTCTGTAGCTTCCTTGTTTATTGGGTTATTGCATATAGTCTATTTTCCTGTCTCTTCCTCCTCCCTAATGAGAATCCACCTGCCCTGCAAGGTGGCATTCACTGGGGTATCCCAGCAGCATAGAAAAGTGCCTGCTATACAGTAGTGGCTGAATCAATATTTGTTAACTGAAGAAAAGTAGCCAAGGCAAGATTACAAGAAATTAGTTATTTTACTCCAACTTTACCACCAATTTATCCCCCAAAGCTGTCTTTTTTTTTTTAATAAAGACACTCAAATCATCTGTTTTGTGTCTTGTGGAGAAACCATGCTTGGAGTTTATGCAGATGAAGCAAGCCATGTGGCTTTCATCTGAACCAACTCCCTGGGCAGCTCTGGATTTCTTTCTACCCACCTGACATGAAGATGTGGTCAGGGTCTGGTAGCTGCAGAAATCCGTATTCATTACAAGAGCTGAGCTTCTCAAATACCACTGTGGAACACACTAGTGCTACCTAGGGAATCACATCGGTTAACCTTCAATACACAGTTACGTGCATTCCTCCTTATAGTCACTGGATTTTTCCATAGGGCCACCTGCTTCATATGTGTCTGTTCCCAGACAGTTGCATTTGTAAACACACGATCCTCACCTCTTCCCCGGCCCTCCCTGCCAACTGCCTTCCAAAAATGAGCCTGACTCTTGATGTGAACATGTGTTTATTTGCCTGTCTTGTGCCATTCTTCTGTATACTCCTTATATGGGATTGTTCAAGGATTTTTGTAGATGTGAATTCCATGTCTGGTTCAGTGCTGTCTTACATTAGTACTCCCTCTGTTCATATAAAGGTTGTTGGTTTCAAAAGCCTCCACATACATTCCCTCATACAATCTTCTCACTTGCCTAAGAGGCCTAAATATTGGGGATATTTTACAAATGAGTAGTGTGAAGCTCAAAAAGGTAACCAGCTAGTAAGCGGCAGATGTGTTCTAGACCCAAGTCTTCTGAGGCCTTTCCTACGATGGAACTGGGCCAGGCTCCTGCCAACTGGGTTTCAAGTGCAGTGCCGTGTATGATCAGGGGCGTAATAAGTGATTTTTAAGCTGGGTGTTCTCTGCAACTGAAGTAATAATCCATACAAACAGTGTAAAAATAATTGAGCTAAAGGAACAAAAATATAATTGAAGGCCATCCGTAAGGCTTGAGGGTATCATGTGAGCCTGGAGGAATAAATAGCAGGTGGTGAGAAGATAAACTCTGTGGGTGAAAACCAAGGGACAGGCTGAGAGGAAGAGAAAGATAAAAGGCCTTAGAGTGGTGTGGTGTTTTCACTTTCCAATAAATGATCTCCTTTATTCTTCAGACCACACTTGGGAGGGAGGTGTTATTAGGATCTCCACTTAATTGCTGAAGACACTGTGATGAAGATCACAGAGTTTAGTGTTTTTTTGCCTCCAGGACACCCAACCAGTGACCTGAAGAGCTTGGATTTAAAGCAGCTCTTCTGACTCTAAAAACCAAGTTCTTAAAAGGGCAAAACCTAGATTATTTTTCCGCAAGAATGCTAAGTAAGCGGGACTTTCTGAGTTCTCTCTAAGTGGTTCTATGGTAACAATGGCCACCCTCTTGGTTTCTCCCTTTTTATAATCAGCTCTAGATAGATATAGTAGCACACATGACAAATACAAACTCAAACCCCTGCTCTGTCACTTACCAGCTGTGTGAATATAAGCAAGTTACTTTCCCTCTCTGTGCCTCAGCTTTGTCATCTGTTAAGTGGGGATAATAATGTATCTATCATGTAGGAGAGTTTTAAGGATCAAATGAGATACATATGAAATACTCAGCACAGAGCCTAGCAGTAGAAAACACTCATTAAATGTTATTTGTCATCGTGCTGTGCAATAGAGCATTTGTCTGCCATTGTCCCAGGTTCCTGGGACAGAAATTCTAAACGCTTGGGATTTCCTGAATGATAAGAGCATCTTTGTTATTGCTGGTGCCCTCCTCAGCCCCAACCACACTTGACTTTATGCCAATATCAGCCTGACTTCTGAACCTCCGGGGAGAAGGGCTGGAGTTTGAAATCAATCAAATCATGTGGCCAATGATTCAATCAATCATTCCACATAATGAGACCCCAGTAAAAACACTGGATACTGAGGCTGGTGAGCACAGTGATGTGCCAGCAGGGTGATGTGTCTTGAGTCACAGGGAGAGTGCATGGAAGCTCCTCATTCAGGACCCTCCCAGACCTCAACTAACAGGTCTCTGCCTGGGGCTATTTCTGATGTGCATCTTTTATAATAAAACTAATCATTAAGTATAGCACTTTCTGAGTTCTATGAATGATTCTAGTGAATTGTGGAACCTGAAGGGGGTCATAGTGCCCCCAAATTTGTAGCCAGTTGGCCAGAAGTGCAAGTGGCCTAGGGACCCCCAAACTGGCAGCTGCCTCTGAAGTGAGGGCAGCCTTGATGGGGACTATGGAGTCTGCAGATCCCTGCGGAGTCTGCGCTGACCCCAGGGGTCAGTGTCAGAACTGAAGGCAGCGTTGCATTGTTATCATTGGATAATGAGGCATCGCCTGCTGGCAGAAGTTAGTCTGTCACAGAAAAAGAACAGCCCTCCAGAGGGCAGTTTCTAGGTCATGGGGGCAGGAAAAATAGGCCATGTTCGTCAGAAACTCAAATTCCACAGCATCTAATCCTCGGTCTTCTTCATAAAGCTTTCCATGAATGCAAGTGAGGGGGTGGGGCAGACAAGGGCAAGGAGCAGTAGGCTGAGAGCCACATCCCAGTTTAATTCTCCATTTTTGTTTATAAGTCATGTTCACATAGTCCAAGGATGCATCGGTTCTTTCTGGGATTATGATTATAATAATAATAATAATAATTGTAATAATAAAATAATAACAAAATAAAAATCCCCAAAGTGGCTTACTGAAAACTGACTCTATTTTGAACAATCCTTCTTTTTCCTGGATATTCTAAGCTCTCTCATCTCAAAAGCAGATTCTTTTTCGGATGGCAGTCTCCACCTCCTGGACACCTTCCAAATGCACCCAGTGCATATTTTCTGGCCAAGGCTCTTTTGGAGGCCTTGCTCCTGCCCTTCCAGCCCACAGGACTCAGCGTCAGCAGGAGGTGCCCCTGGGAGCCTGGATTTCTCCCCATGGCGGCCCTCCTTTGCCCTCACTCCCGCTTTTGACAGAGGTTCAGCTCTGCCTCCATGCAAAAGCCTTTGGCTGCTTCCTGCCAATTCTTCTGCCTTCCCTCTAAAACCTGCCTGAAGTCATAGATCTTCTTTGAAGGCTTTTATGGAGATTTTTGCACCAGAGTGTTCCTATGATTTGTAGCAACTGAACAGTTGTTTCCTTTTCTAGATTTATTTTGGAGGACAAGGAACAGTAGATGAGCCTATGTAGAAGGAGAAGAAATCATGGCCAAATGATTGTATTTACTTCTGCAGTTCTCTAATAAAAATGAGGTTTTCCTTAAAGACAATGATGCTGTTAAAAACTGACAAAACGTGTGTTCTAAGGGCAGTCTAAGTTCCCTGAAGGGCTGAGCTGTGAGGAGCTGGGAGCTGGTGGGAAGACAGCTGACACCAAGCAAAGGTGGTCAAATATGGGAATGTCCGGTCTCCAGCCCTGATGCCTCAGTTCTGTAGAGAAGGATGCCCCCAGTCCTTAAGGGCACACAGACTCATGGGCTGTGGCCTGAGCCTGCTTAGTCTCAATTGCACAACCATTTTGGACATGTTTGTGAACAGCACTTTTGTGGCAGAAAACAGAGTGATAAACAGTTCCACAAGGAGACTTCACTATCCTTTCCTCAAACTATCGAATGACACCATTCCAAATCCTGCCTTACTGGAGCAAAGCCTTCTCCTTTAACCAGCCTTTCTTGTTAACTTAGAGAGACTCACCGAACACACCCTCTGGTGAGTGAGTCAGTGCTCCCTTGTCTGGGGAGCAATCCGTGTAGGTCTGTTGTTCCAGCTGATATGTTCCTACAGTTTAAAAGCTGTCTCCACTATTGAATGACAGACGTGACCCAGGTAACCTTAGTTACCTCAGTCCTCTCAAACAAAGATAATAATAATACTATCCTCAGAGAATTACTTGAGTAAATAGGAGAATCCACATAAGCACTTGACACAATGTGTGGCACACAGTACTTTATGATTGCTAGGGGAAAAGTGAAACAGCTGCCAAGTAGGCAGGAATCCCTAGAGTGCTGTTTGACTTCCGCCACCTGTTAGCCCTGGTGTCAGCAAGTGCCTGATGCTTAGTGGTTATCCGCTCGGGCCTTGGATTCTCATGGCACCGTTCAGGAAATTCAGAGAGGGCGTACCCACCTCATCTCACACATGAGGAAACAAAGCAATGAGACCTAATAGGTCTTAACCTGAGATTAAGTTTAAGTTTCTATTAGTGACAGAAAGCCCCTTGACTAGTGGTGCCCACTCTAGACCATGGGACTTCACTGTCAGACTCTATACTGGAAAACCATGGTAAACTAGTAGACCAAAGAACAAAGATGTGTGGATGAGCAGTACAGGGTTGCCCCAGCAGGCCTTTGGGGTGCTCAGACCCTGCACATGGCAAAGAAAAGTTTAGCCCTTGACCGATTCCTGGGAAATAACTCTAAGTCCATGGAATATCCTGATTGATCAGAGTGTTTTTATTTACCTGGGGGCACTGGGCCATGCTAGGTAGTCCACACTTACAGTGTGATTTGTGGTGAGGCCCTGACCATGCTATATTGGTTTAGAGAGGCTAGAATCTGCGTAGGTAGGGTCAATCGTGAGAATACCACATACATACATGACTGACCCCAATAAAATCCCCAGACACCAGGCTCATGTGAGCATCCCTGACTGGGATACTTTGGACATATTATTGCCCCTTGTTCCCAGGAGAATGAAGTGCTGTGCATAGGACTTTGCTGGGAGCAGACAACAGACAGCTCACTCCTGGAACTCCTCTGTGCCCTGCCTTCTGTGCCTTTTCCCTTTGATGATTTTAATCTGTATCCTTTCACCATAATAAGCCATAACCATGAGTACATGTGGATTTTCTGTGAGTCCTTCTAGAAAATCACTGAATCTGAGGGTGGTCTTGGGGACCCTCACTGGGAAACTGAGGATCTGTTGCCTCAAGATGGGGGAAAGGGGGCACTGCCTTTCTGTTTGGAACCACCTACCTCCTGCAATATCAGCCTCCTCTCCTGCCTCCCCACTATGCACAGGCCACCACTTTTGTTCCAGTGTCAGGTAGAAGCACTGAGTCTGAGATGAGGCACTTTTAGGATGGCTCCCCTAAGAATAATCACCTTTCCAAAAGGTGTTGTGCTGGGTGGGAAAGGTAGAAATCCTGCTTTTCTCCTAGCATATTTGGTTTCCCTTCAGGAAGTGGACTAAGTTGAATCTGGAGGACATATTATGTTTGATTGTTGAGTTAAACCCTTACACAGGGTCTCAGGCATGCTTCCTGGGGGTTGGACACCTGGCTCTGACCGTATAGACATAGAGGAGATTCAGAGGCTCTTACAACACTGGCATTTTGGCAACTCATACTAAGATGATGGAGAAATAATCTGTGACCTCAAGCTGTGGGATTTTTAATCCCATGACTGTTTTCACCCCTGAATAAGGCCTAAAACAAGCTAAGATTTCCATGTGATTGGGATCCTATCCTGCAATACCCTTGGCAATAAGGACAATGGGAATCGGGATTGGTGGCAGGTCGGAGGCAGGGGTGTGGTTAGAGGGGAAGTAAAAAAGATGGGTGGGAAAAGACTAAGAACAGCAAATGCTGGCAAGGATGCGGAGAAAGGGGAAGCCTCCTACACTGCTGGTGGGAATGTAAGCTAGTTCAACCATTGTGGAAAGCAATATGGAGGTTCCTCAAAAAACGAAAAATACAAATACCATTTGACCCAGGAATCCCACTCCTTGGAATTTACCCAAAGAATACAACTTCTAAGATTCAAAAAGACATATGCACCCCTATGTTTATTGCAGCACTTTTAACAATAGCCAAGATATGGATGCAACCTAAGTGTCCATCAGTAGATGAATGGATAAAGAAGATATGGTACATATACACAATGGTATACTATTCAGCAATAAGAGAGAAACAATACCTACCATTTGCAACAACATGGATGGAACTGGAGGATATTATGTTAAGTGAAATAAGCCAGGCGGAGAAAGACAAGTGCCAAATGATTTCCGTCATTTGTGGACTATAACAACGAAGCAAAACTGAAGGAACAAAATAGTAGCAGACTCAGAGACTCCAAGAAGGAACTAGTGGTTGCCAAAAGCAAGAGATGTGGGAGGGTGGGTGGGGAGGGAGGGAGAAGGGGATTGTGGGGTATTATGTTTAGTACACATGGTGTGGGGGATCACGGGGAAAACAGTGTAGCACAGGGAAGGCAAACAGTGAATCTTTGGCATCTTACTACACTGATGGACAGTGACTGCATTGGGATATGGGTGGGGACTTGGTAATATGGGTAAATGTAGTAACCACATTGTTTTTTTCATGTGAAACTTTCATAAGAGTGTATATCAATAATACCTTAATAAAAAAAAGAATTTAAAAAAAAAGAAAGATGAGTGGGAGGTAGGGGAGTGGGCTTCACAACCAGTTTATTGATTTCAGTTCACTGTTGTAGATGGTGGATAAATGGGTTATGTTCTTGGCTTTGAACAAGTTATTTCTTTGGGAACACATTTTTCCCCTTTTAGTTCCCATTTCCTTTTAAAAATACACATTTTTTTTTCCAGGCAGCATCTGTTTCTTGTCATTCTGGCACAGCCATGGGAGGACCTTCTCTTCACTCCACCTGCTTATGTCTGCCCATCCTTTGGACTTCAGCTTAGATGTCACTCCCTCCTGGAATCTCCCCAGTCTCTGGGTCCATGTTAGGTCATCATCTGTGGTGGCTTTAAAATCTGTCAACTTGACTAGGGGAGCCACACCTTCCAGAACTGCCTTCCCTGAATGTTTCCAGCCATGACAAGCCACAAACAAGGCTCTTGTAGGAGGTGAGGAGGGTAGAGATGAGCAGCAACTTGTCTGTCACCTGCCAGCTCACCCTGCCAGCCTGAGGCAGGGGCTGGGCCTGTGAAGCTCCCTCCAGGATCCTCCTTCAGCTTCTCCCACTCCTGGGCCAGGTGTGTGCTTGGGCCCATGATAATGGACTGGGCTTGTGCCTGACAGTCACACAAGGACAGAGGCAATGAGAGGGCTTCATCTCCTCCACTTTACATCCATCCTTCCTTCCCCAGCTGCCTGCCCTGTGCACTTCAACTCCAGCCTCAGGCATGAAGAAAACAGCCTTCATCAGCTCCCACAAGCTCATAAGACCAGTCCCTCTCACAAATCTATCATCTACCTATCTATCAACTATCTATCTACCTATCTATCTATCTATCTATCTATCTATCTATCTATCTATCTATCTATCTATCATCATCTATCTATCATCTATCTGTCTATCATCTATCTATATCTATCATCTATCTACCTACCTACCTATCATCTATTGCTTATGTATCTATGCATATGCATCTATCTATTTACCTATACCTACCTATCTTAGTTATCTGTTATCCATCTATCGGTTCAGTACCACAGACCCAGTAGCTTATAAATACAGAAACTTATTCTCACAGTTCTGGAGGCTGGGAAGTCCAAGATAAAAGCTCTGTGGGCCCTCTTCCTTACTGATGCCTTCTCACTGTGTCCTCACACTGCAGAGGAGCTCTCTGGGGTTCCTTTTATGAGGGCACTGATCCCACCCCCGAGGGCTCCATCTCATGACCTTGCCAATTCCCGAAAGCTGCACAGCCTAATACACTCACCTTGGGGTTAGGCTTCAACATACGAGTTTTGGGGGACAGATTCAGCCTCTAGCACCACCTCTCTCTATGTCTCAGTGGTTCTGCTTCTCTGAGCCCTCATATACCATCCTCACTACCCTCTTAGCTATGCAGCATAGACAGTATGACTCCAGGCTGTAACTTCCCATCTTGCCACATGAGTTCTCTTAGCTATGCAGGCTCCCCGTGGTGTAACATCCCGTGTGTTTATCTGAGGGCCGAACTTCATGAGGGCAGGGATTAAGTGTGGCTCGTTCTCAATGATATTCCCTGGCCTAACATAGTCTCTGGATACAATAGGTGCTCAAGAAATATTGATGCATGAAAAATTGAATGAGTTCTATTTCAGTTGAATCTTTTCCCCCATTCAATAGGAATTTGTTTTGACAGTTAAGAGCTAGGAAATAGGCTCATTTCTTGTGCATACACAGGAGTGTAAAAGGCCAACATGTGCAGTATTTGTGGGAAGAGTAAGCATTTGGTTCTGGAGTCTTCTAGCAAACTAAACTGGTTTAAGTAATTTACTTGTATTAGAGTCCATTTCGCCCGCTCTTACCTTTGGGCATGTATGTGCGCACATGTGCACAGCGTTCCATCCACTTCATTACCTCCATTTCGTAAGTGTGTTATAAGGGCTGCAAGTAGGCTGGGCAGCCAAGGCTTGACTTCCTTCGTGGTGCCGCCTCAGTCAGGTTACTTTGGCTCTCAGTTCCCCTCCTGCAGGATGAGGTGGTAGGACCAGCCCATTTCTCAGATGGCTAAAGCTGCCTGTTCTGTCATCAGAAAGTTTGCATTTATTTCTTCAGTCTGGCTTCTACCTGCTGACTTTGCCCATCACAGGACTGTGTAGCCAAATAGCATAGTGAGGGAAAATGCTTTGTGCTCAAGAATAAAGGGTATTTAAGGTCAAAGTCAAAATTCCTGTCCTTGTGATGTTTTCTTTTTAAAATTGTGGTATATATATAAAATAAAGTTTACCATTATAACCATTTTAGGTGTACAGTTCAGTGGCACTAAGTACATTCACACTGTTGTGCATTCATCACCACCATCTGCCTCCAGAATTCTTTCATCTTCCCAAACTGAAACTTGGTCCCCAGTAAATGACAATATCCCATTCCCTCCTCCACTCCAGCCTGGCAATCATTCTACTTTCTTTTCTATGAATCTGACTACTCTAGCCACCTCATGTAAGTGGAGTCATACAGCATTTGTCCTTTTGTGTCTGGCTTATTTCACTTAGCATAATGTCCGTGAGGTTCATCCATGTGGTACCTGTGTCAGAATCACTTCCTTTTTAAGGCTAAATAATATTCCACTGCATGCATATACCACATTTATTTATTCACTCATCCTTCAGTGGGCACTTGGGTTGTGTCTACCCTTGGCTATTGTGAATAATCCTACTATGAACATTGGTATACTCAAATATCTGTTTGAGTCCCTGCCTTCAATTATTTTAGGTATACCTAAAAGTGGGCTTGCTGGGTTGTATGGTAATATCATGTTTAAGTTTCTGAGAAACTGCCAAACTGTTTTCCTAGCTCTTAAGTTTTTAAAGTCTACCATCTCAAGAGTCTGGACCAGCAGGATTTGGTCATAGGGCTTGTTAGATTTACTGTTAGAATTTGTCTGCAAACCAGGAAGAGGGCTCTCACCAGACACCAAGTCTTCCACACTGAAATCTTGGACTTCTCAGACTCCACAGGTGTCAGAAATGAATTCTATTGTTAAAAAACAATTGGCTTTCAGGCCTGGGCCAGTTTAGAGGGTGGGACAGTAAGTGCTTTAGGAGGAGACTTCAAGCCATGGTATCATATCCCAGCTGTATGATCCTGGGGAAAATCATTAACCGCCTTGCCTGTAAAATGAGCATAATGCTTTACCTCCCAGGGTCACTGAGGGAATTAAAACAGGTGAAAATAGACACATATGCATTCACAAACACACACACAAAGCATTTTTTTGTGTAGTGTCTGACAAAGAATAAAGGCTCAGCAAAAGCAAGTGCTATCCACCCACGTAGTTCATGATCACGCCCTTCTCCTCTCTCAGCACCCCACACAGCCCGGGCTTCTGTGACCCTCTTCTCTAGAACCCCCATCTGCCTTGACGTTAATCCGTTCTTTTCAGGCTGCTCTCTCTGTAGATACCATTTGGAAAGGAGCTCCTGACACATGCCAAGGGGTTAGTAGTCCATAATTTAACGTGTGGAGCTCCCTGGGGCATTTGGTTCCAGCTTTCAATTTCAGGATGCATCCTTCATGATGGTGCTTCACACACTTGGGCAGAACCCTGGAGGATAGTGATTGAGCAGTGACCTCACTGTGCACTTTAGATCCTGCTGTGGGCCCCGCTGCCCACTCTTCCCTGGATGAAAATAGTGTAGTGTACAGGGAACTATCAGCCCAAAAAACTGAACATGACCGGTTGGTCTGGGAGGCTGCACACATTTCTGACCAAACTGCTCAGAGGCAGAGTGATATTTCCATTCTTGAAATGTTCATCTCACAAAACCCCTGGAATATGCTAATTTTCTAATTATCTAATATGAATGCTACTTTTCTAATGTTAATATGCTGGGAAGTAATGGTAAGCAGAGCAGACTGATACCACTAAGTGACCCAGAGAGATCACCTTCTGAAATGGATACTTCAGACTAAGGTGACTCAATATGATGCTCTTTGGTCTGGAATTTCCAGGGCAGAAATAAACCTCATCATCATATAGTTTGCTGGTATATGAAAAGTGAAGTGAACTCGTTTCAACCAAAAACTGAGGCACAGGCTTTCAAAATACATTTTTGTATTGCTTCCTAGTGTGAGAAGCAAGCTGCTAGATATAGTTTGTATCCTAAAACATTGGGATTTCTGGGGCATTCTGGTGGATCACAGAGACACATGAAATATTAAAAAGTGGGATGGTTTCAGAATCACTAGAGCATATGGTACCCATCCTAGTGAAATTCATGGCCAACACAAGAATGAAAAACAATTGAAATTTTTGGTGAGGTACATTTGGAGACCCTGCCAAAAAGTGGACTCTTCCTGTCCCTGCCCCTACTCCCTGTGGGCTCTGACCAAATGCTGTCCATAGATGAAAAACAAAGCATCCCAGGAGGTTGCTAAATGGATGACACCATGGGTTGGGGCTGGGTTTACCTCACTGAGCATGATGCAGACTCGACAAGGCACATATGGTGCTCATTTTTGCAAATGTCGACTCCTCATTTCAAAACCTAAAAATGAAATAAAGTGCATTTTAAACATTTATGCACAGATCAATCGAGACTATGGTTGCAAGGATATAAGTATGATGTTGTGAAGCTGTTTTCACAGTGTGTCTTGCATGTTCCCCTGATTCTAACTTGTTTCAGCCTGCCGTGTAGCGTTGGTACTGACTTGCTGTAACTGGAGGACATCATGCCTTCGGCTCTCACACAACTGAGACTCTGCAGATTGAATAGCTTTCCTCACGTGGCTTTTAACCTTTAGATCCTGCCTGACTAATAAGAGTAAGACAACACAACAACTGAAGTTTGGACAAGAAAATATCCTCAGGAACATGGATGAATTTTATAAAATATGCAGCCTCTTTGCCTTCACCTTTAAGTGGCTATTAGCTGAATTAGTCAGGACAGGATGTGTTATGTTGCAGAATAAAAATCCTTCAACAAGGTGTATTTCTTGGCCATGGTATATATCCAACACAGGTCAGTGAGTGTGGAGAAAAAGTCTGTTCCACACAGCCCCTCGGGAGCTCAGGCTAATGGGTGCAATGAACTGCAGGATTTCTAAGTTTGCTCAGCCCTCTGAGATCCTCGGGCCTGTGAGCAGTGGGATCACTGAGACCAGTTCAGGGTTAGTGTGAGGTTTGGATCTTTTAAATTAGGAGATGTAGTGTTCTGGCCAACTTCCTATTGCCTGGGTAGACATCTGGCATATTATTTTCCATTTGGCACCTGTTCTGGTGTGTGATCAAATATTCTAGACAGAATAATTTCTCAGAACAGCAGAAAGTCTGCCCTTGGTTCTTCAGGGACTTGGAAGGTAACAAAAACAGGTGCAGGAAGCAAATAAACCATCTAATATTGTCATGGCCTGTTCTCTGGGAGGATTTGGTCATCATTATGTAGACTACTAAGGTATTCTTTTGAGGGCAAAGGAGTCACAAGAAGGTGACCTGCTAGCAACTGCCTGTTCAAGGGAGAGACTCAACAAAGGACTCTTTTCATGAAAGTCTTTAAAATTCTTTAAAATAAGAGTAAGACTTATTGCTGCTGATCTTTCCATACCTACACTTCTTTGCTTTTGCCTTGAAACCTTGGAAACTTTCCTGCCTATTTTTTTATTTTTATCAAAGATAAAACCTCATGTGCTACGTGAAATTCCCTTGTTTTTCTATGATTCTTTCTCTTTCATCAATTTAGGCTGTTTTGAAATACCCAAACTATATTGCTTGCTCAAGTCAACTCAGTAAATAAAAAAAACAAGTCAAACCATTATTTGGCACCCTATAGACAAAACGACCTATCGCATGAAGTACAGACAGCTTTCTACCACTTCCTAGATGAGATGGGCCCCGAGTGGCTGCTTGCCTTCTCCCAACTTCAGGTGAAAATGGAGAGAGGTATGCACAAACAGGAAAGCAAGTTGATGATTCACACATGTGGCTCTGTTTCTACAGAGCTTGACACATACTACAGATAATTACAAATGATGAGTCTCATTACAAATGTACTCTTCAGTTTATAAAAGTATTTTGCTCTTCTGTTGCTTTTCTTTGATTGATTCAATGCGATGTGCTATTATAGACAAAGCCCTCCGCTAGGGATGAGTATGAGGCAGAATCCCCAGCCCTCAAAGAACAGTGAGAGAGGAACCCATATAACTACAGAGTATTTGTATATGTGAAGGACTGTATGTTACCATATTACTCGTTACAAAGAAAGTCCATGGGATTCTGGTGGGGGAGGGGAGGAGCTGGGATTGAAGAAGGGCAGACAGAGCAGGATGAACACAACCAAGTGGTGTTTGGGGTGGGAAACAAGAGGAACAATCATCCTCCTTAAGCACATTTAAACAGATTTTAAGGTCTGTTTACATGACCATCATTAAAATCATGATAAAAAGATGCTAACAGAGAGAGTAAGAAGGCAGGAGGATAAGACAAGTAGGCAAAGAGGTCTTCAGGGTGATGGGATTTTATGTTAATTTCCCAGCCTGCTCCCTGGGTCGTCTCACACAGGCTGCTTCCTCAACATTGTACCAGGCAGACCCTTTGCACAGGGAGGATGTGGTGAAATGATGAAGGGATAAGCGGAGGCCCAGGGGAAGAAAAACGCCAGGCATGTGCAGGGAATACTGATTAGCTCCGTTTGGTTGGAGACTGGATTGTAGACGAGAATAGTGGAAGATAGACCTAGAAGAATAAAAAGGGATCTGATTTTAGAAAGCCTGAAATTGCAGCCAAAGAGTTTGGACTTTTATCAGTAGGCAGTGGAAAATTTCGATCATAGGAGTAATACAATCAAAACAGTGCTGTAAGAATAGGAACACCCTGAGTATACTTAAGAGTTTATTTACAGATTAACTAACTACTTGGCAGAAAATCTTGGGTCAGCAGGGGTGAAGCAGATATTTAAAGCTAGGGAGTTAGCAACTACTGCCAGGCCCCTTATTAACCTAACCGACTGCTCGTTTGGCACTGATCACCTCTTTCAAACTATAATTACTGTCTTGTGTGTCCTGAGAGTGATGACCAGATATCTAGATCAGAAACTCACCAGAACCTTCGGTGAATAGTGCATGGAAACTGCTCAGGACATATTTCTATTAGAAACGATGAGGAGACTGAAATTATAATGGAAACCAATGGAAAAAGAACTGGATTTGTGAACCCTTGATCTGTGTTCAGCTGTAAGGGAGCATCTGTTGAGCAGGGAGCAGAATTTGCACAGAATCTGTATTTGAAACATTAGCAGTATGTGTGAAAAGCTTGTTTAACACCCATTCTATTATGAATATATTTTTAAACCCATAAAAAATACACTTGAGAAATCTGATCATGAAAAACAACAAATACATAAATCTTCTGGTAGGTTTACCTCTTTTATTTGCTGAAGTAATCACAGTGATTCCCAAATGACTAACTGGGACAAGGGAGACTCTTGTCTACAGGGCTGAGGTCTGCATCCATTAAAAAGGACATTCCTATCAAAATCTAATTCTTCCTCTAAGGAACCCAGTAGCTCAAGTGTGCTAGATATTGTTCTTTATATCTCCAGTACCCTCATTATGGCTTTGGCTATGATTTCAGAACCTGGAAAGGCCTGCCAAAAGTTAGCCATTAACTGACCACAATAAATCTTACTCGACTGAATAAAGGCAGGCAAAGTACACGGCATGCTAAGTAAAATAAAGACCAGAGGATCACCAAGGAACTCTCACAAGAGCAAGAACATCTTTAAGAGTTATTATTTTTTCCCTCAGGTGTGGCAAGAACTGTTTCCTTGAACCTCAAATGGGAAGTGCTTTCATTAATGTATTTCCTGATTTGCTTCTTAAATGTTCCCTGCATTTTCTCTGTTGGGAAAAGGGGTGGGCTGACTTAGGTCACATACATCACAAGTGAATAAAGTAAAAAAACAGGTCAGTAAAACTAAATAAATAAATAAACTAAATAAATAATAAAGTAAAAAACTATAGTGAGAAATGTCTGATGTGTGAAATGTATTCTGTATCACTATTACCTGTTGTCTGTTTTGTGTTGATGGCAGTCTTCCCAGACAGCCTGCCAGAAGCACTGTGGGTCAGGAAGCTAAGCCCTGCAGCAGGATGGGAAACACCACCTTGTTAATCTGTATAGCATATTATAGTAGAGTCCCCAAATGGAGAAACTGGGACGGGACATACGGATGGTGTTATGGCCTGGATTGAGTGTCTTCTAAGGCAAGGAATGGGATGAGCTTGGGTGAAATTTAAGACATCATCCCTTTGAACTGGTGAGCACAGGAGGCAAGGGTCTTGAAGTGAATCTTGAGGAGTGAGTTGCTAGTTCTGATAAGCAAGCTACTTTAATTGGTTCACAGCTTTATCTTCCAGGAGCAAATATTTCATGGAGTGAGTACAAAGACGTTTTTGCTTGCTCCCAGTATTGTTTAATGCAAGGACATTCTTCATTTCTCCGCTTTCTCTTTCACACATTAATACATGTCCCCGAAGCCAGAAGAGGGGGCAGCTCCTTGGTGGAACCTGCTGTCTGATAGGGGTGGGGCTTCTGCAGCACCTGCCAGCACAACGAAAGTACTAGAGCTCACCCCGGGGTGGGCCACCTCCTGTGCCCCAGGTTGTACCAGGCCCTGTGTAGTCAACACCTAAATGGGGCTACACAGCTAGATTCTCTGTTCCACATTTCAAGATCCCAGGTTTTCCCCACCAGGGCCCTGGCCTTTGCATAACAGATCTGCCTTGGCTGAGCACCGAATTCTCTCTGGAGCTCCAGGCCTCAAACAATGGTCTCAGCTTGTCTCTCGGCTGGGTCTGTCCTTCCTCTGCAGGAGAAAAAGGAACTTTTGTTAGCGTTCACAGAGACACTGTGTGTTACCAGGCCTCAGTCACTCACTTTGCTGCTGGGCTTCAAAACAACTCAGCAGCATCCAGCCCACACTGCTAGTTTTGTAGGCATTTTTCCACCTGTATTTTAATAGTGCCTATACCCAGGCACCTGCCGTGGCATTCCCCTCTCTCAGAACATTTCCTGGTCACCACTTGAGCAACTGAGCCTATACGTTAGCCAGAGGCTCTCAGTGCCTCACCTGCTGACCAGAACCTGAGCTCCCCACCGGCTGGGAGGTGGTTGGGCCAGTCCCACATCCCCGCCTGTGTTTTCTCAGACCATTCTTACCTCCACTCTGTTATTCTGGGTCCTCTGGGAAGCAGATGCTGTGACAGGATTAATTGGGCCAGAAACTGAGTAGGTGGAAGGCCCCTGAGAGATAATGGGGAGGCATTGGGGGAGAAAGGAAAAGCGTCAGACGCAGCACAAGTCTGACCGCAGTGAAGGAGGGGAGTCTAGATGGCCAAACAGATTTGAAGTTCTCAGGGGGGTTTGGCAAGGCTGTTACTAAACCCTTGAGCCAAAGTGGTCCATCAGAGTCCCAGGAAGGGCCTGCATTAGCACCCTGCTGCACTCTGTCATGGGCAGGCAGCAGATCTCAAAAACTAAGGCCGTGGCACAAATTTAGTGATGAATTTCAAAGCTGGGCATCTGGGTGTCCCGGTCAGCCAAATTCAGGCAGTTGTGAGAGATGCTTCTCACAGCTGCCATACACACACACACACACACACACACACACGCACGCACACACACAAGAAATCCTGATTTCTTGCCATTCTTTAAATATCGATTTTAACTGAGTAAAAGTACAAGATTTAAGTTTTCACAGTAATGTACAATTGCTAAATTATAATTTAAATCTAACTAAGTCTAGTTTCAAATTCAATTTGAAAAGGAAAACAAAAACAAATGTGCATGTGATTAACTTAAAATATTAAAATTCCCTTAGCTTCATGTTCAAAAGTCCCCACGACCTGGTCCCAAACTCCTCGTCGGCTTTTCTCATGATATTCTACACTCATGATATTTCTCAGTGAAACCTACACTTAGTCCCCATGGTCTTACCTGGGGTTCCTGCCCATGTCATTCACTTTTATGACTCTTCACCTTTGCTTTGCTTTTTCATCTGTTCAGAATTTCTTCTCTTTTCATTCTTCACAAAGCAACATCCCGCTAACTAATCACAATCCAAATGGAATACTACTCTCCTGCTTTCCTGATCCCTGAGTTAGGATGAGTCACTTCTTACTAGGGCTGTAAGATTCCCTGGAGATAAAGAAGGGGAAATGTCCATTCATGCCTGGAATTGGGTCGGCCACCCTCACATAACTTGTGCTATCCTCACATCAACCCAGCAAAGCAAATGCTATCACCCTTATGTTTACACATTGTATTCACTTTTTATGCTGTAAAACAAGTTATCATAGACTTAGTGGCTTAAAACAACACACATTTATCATCTCAGTTTCTGTGGGTCAGGAGTCCAGGCACAGATGAGCTGGATCCTCAGCAAAACTGCAATAATTATCTTGACCGGGGCTAGATTCTCATCTGAAGGATCTGTTTCCTAGCTCACTCAGGGGTTAGAAGGATTGATTTCTTGTGGTCAGAGATCTCACAGCAGCCTTGAGAGCATGTCTTCTAACAAGATGGAGTCTCATATAACATGACACAATCATGGGAGTCACAGTCCCATCACCTTTGTCATATTCTGTGGGTGAGGAGCAAATGACGGGGGTCATGGCAATCAATTTAAAGTCTTTCTGCACACACAGGTAAAAATGCAAACTCCGCAGATCAGGTAAAATTCTAGCTAGCAAGAGGCTGATGCCAGAACTCTAACCTTGTTTAAGTGAGCCTAAGAGCCACACTCTTGACACTGTTCATGTATTCTGTTGTAGTTAAATGACATAAGCGATGGAGATCTGGGGGGGCTAAAGGACTTCAGCCTCAAGGCTCCTCATCTGCATGGCCTCTTTCAAGGCCTTGGGAAGGGTCCCTGTGGATCAGAGCTTTGTGGGCCTTGAAGCATACACATAAATGCAAAAAAACAAGTGCAGAAGTGCTAGGGACCCTCATAGAGCCTTAGAAGGAGCCCTGTGGGTAAAGGGTCCTTAAGCTTACGTTTCATGGCTTCATGGGAAATCTTCCCCCTGTTGACACATCTCCACCATTAGAATTCACTTTTTAGCCTGATACAGAGCTTGGGAAATTGTAGTCATTCAAAAATGGTGCACATCACTAAGTCAGCAGACCACTATCTGGGCACATGCCCTCCTCTCAGGGGTTTGATTGCTCACTGCCCCACCTCGAGGGCTCCCTGAACTGACCACCTTCCTCCCCCCACTGCCTCTCTGCTTCTCCCGTCCACTCTGCTTCTCCCACCCATTGGCTCACCTTCCTTTACTTCCCCTCCCACCTGCTAGGCTTTCCCAGAACAAGTGCCCCAGCTCTACTGTCTTTTTGTTGCACTTGCCTGGCAGAATCCTGATCACAGATGAGATAAAAAGTATCTTATGTATACATATACTTTGTCTCTGCTCCAGAAGAATTACGCACCACTATGAGTTGGGATCTTCAAGCTCCCTGGCTGCTCATTCTCCAGACAGTAGGGTCAAATATCACCTCTCCTGAGTTTCAGATGCCCACACCCCCTCATCCCTTTCAGCAGGGGACTGAGCGTCCCACTTCATGGAGAAAATAGAAGCCACCAGATGGATGTACCCTTGTCTTTGTGTGGCCATCTGCACACCCTCCTTTAGCCTCACCATTCTAGTCTTTCTTCAGAGAGAACCCAGCCTTCTTCCATATCAGGGGGACAGTCCCCACCTGTCCTCTGGATGCCACCTGCCCCCCATCCTGCCTTCTCAGAAACCTCACACCCTGAATCGCTCTGTTTTTTGCTTTGCATTATCCCTCCTCCATCCCAAAGGACTCTTTATCATCAGTTTTTAGATATCTGCAAACCAAACCAATCCAAGTCAGAAGAAAAGAATGTATACCCCTTCTTACTCCCCATCCCCAAAGCTCCTGCTGGCCCACATCTTTCCACCTCTTTGCAGTCAAATTTCTCAAAACTCTTGATTATACTTGCTGGCTGCATTTCCCTTGCATTCTCTCTTCAAGTACTCCAATTCTGTGAATGTGTTAGTTCAGTTCTTGTTTAGGTAACCACTGGTCATGATATTGAAGAAGTGTTTTTCAGTGTTCAGGTATGTGTGTTCTCTGCATCAGTTGATACTGCTAATCTGAACATGCCTGCCTTGAAATACTGTCTTCCTTGGCTGCAGTGGAAGAGTCAGTGGTTGGCTCATTCAACATTCATGCATTCCCCTTGGCATACCTTCTTGGCAGGGGACAGAGAGGTAACAGTTTCCATATTCCTTTGCCACCATTTTAGGATGAGATTTAGGTTTCAACAATCAGGGGTCCTCTCAGAGGACTGCCATTTGAAACTGAGACAAGTGTAGAGGCAGGGCTGGAGGTGTCCCTTGAGCAGGTGTGCATCACAGTGCAGACAGGAAGGCTCTGCAGCCAGAAGCTGGGGATGTCCAGATTGGCAGCCCCCAAAGACGTGGGTAGTAGCTCCTCCGGAAGATGATTTGCAGGGTGGTTGGGAATCACTCCTGGAAGTTCAGCCTAGAGTCTGTTTTATTGCCTTCCCTGATGATTCTGTAAGTTGCCCAGGACTTTTATACATCTCTTTTATTTAAATTAGCTAGTAGGGATTCCATTGTCTGAGACTAAGGATATTGACCAAAATGGGACATTTTTTTAAACCGATGAATCCTTTATTTAGACAAAACTAAAACATCTCCACATTGTTTCCTTTATACAGAAAGTGGAACATTTCAAATATGTTAGCTCTCTTATATTTTTCAACAAAATTTATTTCAATCTTTCAGTCCAGGAACCGCTTCTCATCTTAGGATTCACATTTTAGGAACCTACATGCACAGCATACCTGAATTTTTTGGATAGGCATCCATTATGACGGTGAACATACCACATATGGCAAAACCCCTCTGGCCCTTCCCACCATGTTCTTTTCTGAGACGTTCTGGCCTTCTTTGTACAAGCCTCCGTCCATTAACTGCATCATTGCTTCCTTTGGTCAGAATTTTGATGCCTCCGTTATCCTTTTCATGCACTTTGATTACTCTGTGAACTATTGGAATGTCTCATCCTTCAACTTTAATAACAACTATTTCACCAGCTCTAATAGGGTCTTCCCAGAAATGTGTTAGGAACAGAAGGTCTAGCCTGTGACAGGCTGGCTCCACGCCGCTGCCCTGCACCTCCATGGTCAGGCTTTCACTGCCAGGGAGGACGGCCAACCACTTCCCGATTTCCAGGAGCCTGGTGGCTCTGCCTCCTGGCTCCCCATGAGGCCAGGCAAAAAGTGTTCTCCAGGGCTCAGCTCCAGGCTCCTTCCTCTTCCTGCTCTGCCCTTCCCTTGGCTGCCGTCAGCCCCTATATAAAATGATGTGCAGGTGACATGTCCAGACAAACCCCTTTTCTGTATATAATCAATGTGTTAGTTTTTTTATTGCTAACATAACAAATTACCATAAATCTAGTGTTTAATACAATACCCTGTATTATCTCACAGTTCTGTAGGTTGAAAGTGCTGGGAATTAGAATCAGACAGCATGGCTCAGAGGAATCTTCTGCTTAGTCCCACTGGGCTGAAATCAAGGTGTCAGCAGGGTAGCATTCTCTTTGGAGGCTCTTGGGATGAAACTCACTTCCAATCTTATTCAGGTTGTTGGTAGAATTCAGCTCCTTGTGAGCGCGGGTCTGGGATGCCTCTTTCCTCACTAACTGTCCCCTGGGAGCTCTGTCAGTCCCCTCAGGCCATCTACCTTCCTTGTCACACCACCCAATCCCTCTTCAAAGCAGCAATGGTGTGCTGAGTCCTTCTCAGGTCTTGAATCTCTCTGGCTTCTCTTTTAGCCTCATTTTTTTTTTCCTGATTTGTAGTCAGAGAAAGTTCTTTGCTTTTTTTGCAATTTTATTGAAATTAAATTCATACAACATGAAATTCATCATTTTAGTGTGAGAGCAAGAGAAACTCCATTTTTAAAAGGCCATCTTAAGGAGGAGGCCTCAGCCCCAACCTAGTTCTGAGACAACTTTGTTCCAGTCATGAAAAGAAACTACCCATTGTTTCAGTTACTTCCCCCTTAGATAGCCCCCTGACTACAACCTCAAAGCCCAGACCTCAAGGTCCAGACACATCTGCTTCTTACAGATAACATGCCTTACATGATATATCAGCTAGCAGCTGGGTGCCAGCCAGACATAATCCATGGAAAATGTCCAAGTTAGAGCCCCCCTCTCCCTGCACCTTGTAATGCTTAAAAACCTTGCCTACCCTGAGCTCAGGGCTCTCACTTTGGAACTGCTGTGTTGGTGACAGGTAGGAGCCCGAGCTCGAGCTTGAATAAACGACCCTTGTGTGCTTGCATCGGAATCGGCTCCTTGGTAGTCTTTTGGGGACTCGTGACTTAGGCACAACATTGGCATATATAATACAGTGGTTTTTTGTATATTCACAATGTTATGTGACTATCCCCACCATCTAACTCTAGAACATTTCCATCACCACAAAAAGGAACCCAGGTACCTGGAACTCCCCATCCTTCTCTCTCCCTGTTCTCTGGCATCTGCTTCTCTATTTTCTGTCTCTATGGATTTGCCTATTGTGGTCATTTCATATAAATGGAATCATGTAATGTGTGATCTTTTGTGCCTGGCTTCTTTCATTCAGCATGTTTACAAGATTTATCCATGTTTTACCACACATCAACACTTTACCCCTTTTTTGGCCAAATAATATTCCATTGCATGGATGTGTCGTATTTTGTTTACACATTCATCAGGTGATGATATTTCACTTGCTTTCACCCTTGGCTATTGGAATAATTCTCCTATGAACATTCATGTCCAAGTTTTTGCATAAGGATATGTTTTCATTTCTCTCAGGTATATGCCTAGGAGTAGAATTGCTGAGTCATATGGTAACTCCATGTTTAACTTTGTGAGGAACTGCCAAAATGTTTTCCATAGTAGTTCTAACATTTTACATTCCTACCAACAATGTAGAAGGATTCCAGTTTCTCCACATCTTTGTCAACACTTTTTTTTCTTTCATATTATGGTCACCCTAGTGGTTTCTCATTGTGGCTTTAATTTGCCTTTCCCTAAAGACTAATAGTGTTAAGCATATTTTCATGTGCTTATGACTATTTGTATATCTTCTTTGGAGGAAAGTCTATTCAAGAGTCCTTTGCACCATTTTTAAATTGGGTTTCTGCCTTTTTGTTGTTGAGCTGTGAGAGTTCTTTATATATTCAGAATGCTAGACCCTTATCAGATATATGATTTTCAAATGTTTTCTCCAAATCTTTTCACTTTCTTGATAGAGTTTTATGATGCACAGAGGTTTTTAAACATTGATTAAATCCATTTAATCTATTTTTTCCTTTGGTTGCTTATGCTTTTGATGTCATAATTTAAGAAAACCTCTTTGCTTTTAAGGGCTCATGCATTAGGCTCACACACATAATCCAGGAATATTCCTTAAGGGTCCTAATTTTAATCATATCTGCAAAGTCCCTTTTGCCATGTAAGGTAATATATTGACAGGATCCAGGGATCAAGATGTGGACATTTTGGGGGCCATTCTGCCTACCATGGCCAACTCCTTGACCTTTGCTTTCAAATGTCTCAAGCCCTTCCAAGTCAACACATCCACTCTGTGTCCTCTTCTGGTGTTCCTTATGCTAGTGAAGATATCATTCATCCATGTCAAAAGCCAAAGTTCAAAGTCATCCTTGAAATTTCCTCCTTTATGACTTTATATCCCCTATTCATTGCCAAGTCCTGTTTTTATCTCCTAAATTTCACATATATCGGTTCACTTTCATCACTTCCACTAATCTTATCCACGTTTTACTAGTTTTCTGACTTTTAATAAATAACAGGTATTACTGTAAGTGTAACATATCTCTAAAGCCCTCTAAGTGTGTCCGATACATAGCATGTGTTACTTTCAGCGTTTGTTACTATATTTCTGTTATTGTTAGTTTCAGATAGAGACAACATTCCTTAACAATGCCTGTGAGAGCCCATGTGGTTTGGCCCTTGCTCTCTCTCAGACTTCGTCTGGCACTGTCCGCCTTGCTCTCTCCAGGCTCACCTTGCTTTAGTCCCTCCTACTATCTGGGCTTCCTTGGCCTGTGACCTTGGCCTGGACTTCACTTGCCTTTCCTCTCCTTCACCTGGTAAGCCCTCATCTTCTAATCTCAGTGTACGTGCCACTTTCTCAGAGAAATCCTCTCCTTTCTCCTTCACTAGACCAACTATCTTAGGTTCTCATAGCATGGTGCATGGCTCCTTGTCACAGATGCAATGTTATGTTTGTTTGTAATTATTTCATTTGTGACATTCTCCCTTACTAGGCTGGAAGTTCACCAAATAACTGTAATGTCTAGCACAGTGCTTGGCATGAACTAGCTTCTCAGTACGAGTTTGCTGAATAAATATAACTTCCTGTAGAATCCAAAAACATTGGGGCTATAGATCGATAATCTCATCTACCTTTATCTCAGAAATAAATGAAGACCACTAACATGAGAACAAGCTAAGGCTGGCTGTTTAGTCACACCCTGCAAGGGAGTCAACCCCCATTACTCATGTTTTGTCAGAGACTCAAAGCAGAGGAATGGAAAAGCTTTTCAGTTGACAAAAAGAATGGTTTCAAAGTATGCCTTCACTGGAGACTGTGGGTGTGAGCAGGCTGTAAGGTGGGCTAACTGACAGTGGGGCATCCTATGTGATTGGCTCGTGGTACCTTTTTGGCTTTGTCAGGTTGGTCCTAAGTTGGAAGCAGGCACAAAAATCAGGGAAGCTGTCAGTTATTCATCAAGTCCTGACCCTTTTGGGTCACTTATTATAGAGGTTATTGTTTGTCTTCCTGTACTGTATTCTGGAGATAGTGGTCTGACTTCCTGTAAGTCTGACTCACAGATAGTATGTTGGCTTTCTAGGCTGGATATTATAGATAATGGGTTGTTCCTCCAGTTGCTGCAGATATGGGTCAGAGCTCTGTTTTTATATATGGTCTGGCCATTGTCTGTTTGTTTTCTGTCTCTCACTCATATATACAAGTAAGGGGATCTAGGAGTGTTAAGAGGCTTGCCCAAGTTCACACAGCTTGTTAAGACCTCTACTAGTGATGTACACTTTACTCTACCACCCTTTCCCACTCACATCTGTGCCTCTGATGCAAATGCAAATTTCTGTCCTGTCAAGTATGAGCCAAGGGCTGAGGGTGGTTTATAGTATTCTTAAAGAAATTGAAAAGAAACCATAAAATAAGTTTTGAGTTATGGGTGATAATATGGCATTTAGTCCTCCTGTTATGAAAAGCCCCACATCTTCCCTTGACCCATGGGTAAGCTTCCATTTTTCCCTGGTGTGGTAGGAAGGTACAGACCAATTCAGATCAGTTCAGTGTAGAGTTTCCCTTAAGCATTTAAGACTTGAGCTGGCTATTGCAAAGGGCACTGCTGGGCATATATGTCTCTTAGGAAGGTAATTGTGTCAGACATGGAAATAGAGAGCTATAAATTGTAGACCTAGAAAAAGTTCATTTTCAGCTTCAGGGAATTTCTCAAGGAGTCTCTTGTCTGTAATTAGGCTGACTGATAGATGAGTACATTAAAAATCTCAGTCCTTGTGATTATCATCAGAATAGGCTACTTCTCAGTAGCCCCGAGTGTGTCCTATGCCTGAGCTACATACTGAATGCATCTGTGGTCTGTGTTACTGAGCTCACTGAGGGGTAGTAAAGGTGTGGTGGGAAGAGGCCCTCAAGGACCCATGGAACTCTCTCTTCAAGAGGGTGTCTGGAACAGGTCAGGCCACTGATGACTTCAGCCTGATCTGGTTTGTACTGAGGTCTAATGGAGATAAAACTCTCCCCTAACTATAAATATTCTCATTTTTAAATAAATAGCTTAAAATTTTAAATTATAATTTATTATATATAAACACATAATATAAATAAACACATGATATATTGCTCCTCTGTGGGGAGGGAGCTCCCCGGCTGGGCAAGTTCCCTGTAAATTCTGTGAGACTGAATAAAGACAAGGGCAAGTTGGGGGTTAAAAGAAGTTCATACCATGTTTATTCTCACTGTGGTCACCCAGTTGTGTACAAGTGGCTTGGTCTGGCACTTGCTCCCTCCTGCTCCCCAGCATGGGTTTAATCCTTTCCTAGCACTGGGGCACCACAGCTTCCCTCTGCCAGCCTTCATTCTCTTTTCCTTTCTCTGTTCTCCAAGTTCTCTGCTTCCACGCTTGCACCACTCTCTCCATGCTGTCCTAGCCCTCTACTTCCCAGTCCCTAGCACGGGGAGAAACTCTGTGGGAAGGTCTCTATGGTGACTGGCAGACAATTGATAATCCTCCTCAGTACCAGGAACTGAGGAGAGGAGAGAATAGGTATTTCCTCTCCACCCCTCCGCTGGGCCAGTACTCCCTTGGCTGACCAGCTTCTCTGTCCCTGGTAAACATCCCAGGATCTTTCAGGTCTACAATGGGTGATGTCCAGGGGAGGAGGATCACGGACATAATTTCCATTTTCTCCACATATATAAATATAAAATTACAATAAAAATAAATACTTTAAATAAAGATATAATCAGATAATCAATATATTTAAGCAAATTGTGCTATTTAAAGAAAGAAATTAATAATGTTGCAGGAAGGTTAATCTGTGGCAGTTTTGGGTGGTAACAAAGAGAATAAACAGTAAAAAGCTCCAAATGCTACTTTGCATGATAATGGGCTCACAGGTGGGAGTAAACACTGTTTTCTTAAATCATTTATTATGGAAAACTTTCAAAAGAGCACATCCTCTAGAATATTCTAGAGCTAATTCCAGGAATCATGTCTCTTCCTCTGTAACTGTTTATTTAAAACATTAAAAAAATCATCACACTAAAAAACCCAGTAATTCCCTACTATCATCTAAATCTTGGTCTGTTTAAACTTGAGGTTGTCTTAGAACAGTTTTATAAGGGTTGCTTTGTTTAAATAATGAACCAAACAAGTTTCGCCTATTGCATTTAGATGACGTGTCTGTAAGGGCTTTTGAATTAAGTAAAACATTTTCTTACAGCTGGTGGACACCAGGGATGGAAACTCAGATACTTATGAGTCAGGCAGGTAACTGTAAGTGAGTGAAATGATTTTTAAAAAAATAATGATATTCACTTTTGAGGTTCTGGGAAGATGACGGCGTGAGCAGGGCAGCGGAAATCTCCTCCCAAAACCATATATATTTGTGAAAATACAACAAATACAACTATTCCTAAAGGAGAGACCAGAAGATATAGGAGAGCACTCAGCCTGCATCTACACCTGAGAGGACCCGGCACCCCATGAGGCGGGTAAGATACGGAGCTGCGTCCTGGCAAACCCGAGCACTTCCCCACCCCAGTGCACTGGCAGGAGGAGAGGATTCAGAGCCAGGAGGGAGTGGAAGAACAGGTCCACGAAATAACCAGCCCTGGTGATCTGCGCGGGGAGCGCTGACACACATCACGCGGTGTATCACAGATTGGAGGGTCAGAGGGTGTAGGATCTGAGCCGGAGAATGCACCGGGTCCTCGCAGCATGCTCCCCGGGACAAAAGAAAAGCGTGTGCTTTTTTTAGCGGTCTTAAAGACATAGGGGCACAACGGAGGAGCAGGATTGTCCCAGCACACTCAGCCCAGCAGGCTGGGAGTCCTGAGGAATTTCAGACCCTTGGCTGGCGACTGGGAAAAAGTAACCGCACTTAGACTTCCCACAGAGATCAGCAGCCACCCATTTGTTCCCGCCCTGGCCAGAGCTACAAACGGCTCTGTGGAGCGGCATAGCCGAGGCTGCTGAATAGTGGAGCAACAGGGCCACCAACAGCATCCTCACAGAAACTACTCCCAGCGGGCATCTTTTGTGTTTTGTTTGTTGGTTTGTATTGGGTGTTTTTTTCTCTTTTCTTTCTTTTCTTTCTCTTTTCTTTCTCTTCGTTCTTTTTTATTTTTAAAAGTCTTAAAGACCCCAGCTGACATATGTAGCACCTACGTGTGACCACTTCTAGCACCATGAAAAGACAGAGGAATATGGTACAAACAAACGTTATCCAGACCCACACACCAGAGAGGCAGTCTGAAGGGATGGAAATGCACAACCTTCCTCAAAAAGAATTCAGAGTAAAAGTCATAACCATACTGATGTATCTACAGAGAAATATGCAAGAGCTGAGGGAGGAAGTGACGGAAGTCAGGAAAGACAATGCAGAATTGAGACAAGCGATCAACAGGCTTAGCAGCAGACTGGACAAGATGCAAGAGACTGTTAATGGAAAAGAAATCAGAGAACAGGAATACAGAGAAGCTGAGACAAAGAGAGAGAAAAGGATCTCCAGGAATGAAACAATATTAACAGAACTGTGTGACCAATCCAAACAGAAAAATATTCGCATCATAGGAGTGCCAGAGGAAGAAGAGAGAGAAAAAGGGATAGAAAGTGTCTTTGAAGAAATAATTGCTGAAAACTTCCCCATGCTGGGGAAGGAAATAGTCTCACAGTCCCTGGAAGGCCACAGATCTCCCAACACAAGGGACCCAAGGAAGACAACACCAAGACACATAATAATTAAAATGGCAAAGATCAAAGGTAAGGACAGAGTATTAAAGGCAGCTACAGAGAGAAAAAAGATCACCTACAAAGGAAAACCCATCAGACTATCATCAGACTTCTCAGCAGAAACCTTACAGGCCAGAAGAGAATGGTATGATATATTTAACGTTATGAAACACAAGGGCCTCGAACCAAGAATATTGTATCCAGCACAATTATCATTTCAATGTGACGGAGGGATGCAACAATTTCCAGGCAAGCAAAAGCTGAGAGAGTTTGCCTCCCATAAACCACCTCTACAGGATATCATAAATGGACTGCTCTAGAGGGAAGCACCCCTAAGGCTAAAAAGATGTCACCAGAGAAAACTAAATCATAGCAAAGAAAGCAGACCATCCAAATACTAACTAAAGGCAAAGAATAAAAAACCTAGTATATAAAGAATAGAGGAGGAAGAATAAGAAGGGAGAGAAATAAAGAAACATCAGACTGTGTTTACAACTACTTAATAAGAAAGTTAAGTTAGATTGTCAGATAGTAACAAAGCAACCCTTGAACCTTTGGTAACCACGAATCTAAAGCCAGCAATGGAAATAAGTACATATCTATCGATAATCACCCTAAATGTAAATGGACTGAATGCACCAATCAAAAGACACAGAGTAACAGAATGGATAAAAAAAGCAAGACCCATCTATATGCTGCTTACAAGAGACTCACCTCAAACCCAAAGATATACACAGACTAAAAGTGAAGGGATGGAAAAAGATATTTCATGCAAACAACAAAGAGAAAAAAGCAGGTGTTGCAGTACTTGTATCAGACAAAATAGACTTCAAAACGAAGAAAGTAGCAAAAGATAAAGAAGGACATTACATAATGATAAAGGGGTCAGTCCAACAAGAAGATATAACCATTATAAATATATATGCACCCAACACAGGAGCACCAGCATATGTGAAACAAATACTAACAGAATTAAAGGAGGAAATAGAATGCACTGCATTCATTTTAGGAGACTTCAACACACCACTCACTCCAAAGGACAGATCAACCAGACAGAAAATAAGTAAAGACACGGAGGCACTGAACAACACATTAGAACAGATGGACCTAACAGACATCTACAGAACTCTGCACCCAAAAGCAACAGGATACACATTCTTCCAAAGTGCACATTGAACATTTTCCCGAATAGACCACATACTAGGCCACAAAAAGAACCTCAGTAATTTCAAAAATATTGAAATGCTACCAACCAACTTCTCAGATCACTAAGGTATAAAACTAGAAATAAATTTTAGAAAGAAATCAAAAAGGCTAACAAATACACGGAGACTTAACAACGCTCTCCTAATTAATCAATGGGTTAACGAACAAATCAAAACAGAAATCAAAGAATATATGGAGACTAATGACAACAACAACACAAAGCCAAACTTCTGTGGGACACAGCAAAGGTAGTTCTAAGAGGAAAGCATATTGCCATCCAGGCCTATTTAAAGATGGAAGAACATTCCCAAATGAATAGTCTAAAGACACAATTACTGAAATTGGAAAAAGAAGAAAAATGAGGCCCAAAGTCACCAGAAGGAGGGACATAATAAAGATCAGAAAAGAAATAAATAAAATTGAGAAGAATAAAACAATAGAAAAAAATCAATGAAAACAAGAGATGGTTCTTCGAAAAAATACACAAAATAGATAAACCCCTAGCCAGGATCATTAAGAGAAAAAGAGAATCTACACACATAAACGGAATCAGAAATGAGAAAGGAAAAATAATGACAGACCCCACAGAAATACAAACAATTATAAGAGAATATTATGAGAATCTATATGCTAACAAGCTGGAAAACCTAGAAGAAATTGACAACTTCTTAGAAAAATACAACCTCCCAAGACTGATCAAACAAGAAACAGAAAAACTAAACAGACCAATCACCAGCAACAAAATTGAATCGGTAATCAAAAAACTACCCAAGAACAAAACCCCCAGACCAGATGGATTCATCTCTGAATTCTACCAGAGATATAGAGAAGAAATAACACCCATTCTCCTTAAAGTTTCCCAAAAAATAGAAGAGGAGGCAATACTTCCAAACTCATTCTGTGAAGCCAGCATCACTCTAATACCAAAACTGGGCAAAGACCTCACCAAAAAAGAAAACTACAGACCAGTATCCCTGATTAACGTAGATGCAAAAATACTCAACAAAATATTAGCAAACCAAATTCAAAAATACATCAAGAGGATCATACACCATGATCAAGTGGGATTCATCCCAGGGATGCAAGGATGGTACAACATTCGAAAATCCATCAACATCATCCACCAAATCAACAGAAAGAAGAACAAAAGCCACATGATCATCTCCATAGATGCTGAAAAAGCATTTGACAAAGTTCAGCATCCATTCCTGATTAAAACTCTCAACAAAATGGGTATAGAGGGCAAGTACCTCAACATCATAAAGGCCATATATGACAAACCCACAGCTAACATCATACTTAACAGCGAGAAGCTGAAAGATTTTCATCTAAGATGGGAACAAGACAGGGATGCCCACTCCCTCCACTGTTATTCAACATAGTACTGGAGGTCCTAGCCACAGCAATCAGACAAAACAAAGACATACAAGGCATCCAGATTGGTAAAGAAGAAGTCAAATTGTCACTATTTGCAGATGACATGATATTGTACATAAAAGCCCTAAAGACTCCACTCCAAAACTACTAGAACTAATATCTGAATTCAGCAAAATTGAAGGATACAAAATTAACACACAGAAATCTGTTGCTTTCCTATACGCTAACGATGGACTAACAGAAAGAGAAATCAGAAAAATAATTCCATTCACAACTGCATCAAAAAGAATAAAATACCTAGGAATAAACCTAATGAAGGAAGTGAAAGGCCTATACTCTGAAACTACAAGACACTCCTAAGAGAAATTAAAGAGGACACTACCAAATGGAAATTCATCCCATGCTCTTGACTAGGTAGAATAAATATTGTCGAAATGGCTATACTGCCTAAAGCAACATATAGATTCAACGCAATCCCTATCAAAATACCAACAGCTTTCTTCAATGAACTGGAACAAATAATTCTAAAATTCATATGGAACCACAAAAGACCCCGAATAGCCAAAGCAATCCTGAGAAGGAGGAATAAAACAGGGGGAATTACACTCCCTGACTTCAAGCTCTACTACAAAGCCACCGTAATCAAGACAATTTGGTATTGGCACAAAAACAGACCCACAGACCAGTGGAACAGAATAGAAAATCCAAACATTAACCCAAACATATACAGTCAATTAATATTTGATAAAGGAGCCTTGGATATACAATGGGGAGATGATAGCCTCTTCAGCAGCTGGTGTTGGAAAAACTGGACAGCTACATGTAAGAGAATGAAACTGGACTACTGTCTAGCCCCATACACAAAGGTAAACTCAAGGTGGATCAAAGACCTGAATGTAAGTCATGAAACCATAAAACTCTTAGAAAAAAACATAGGCAAAAATCTCTTGGACATAAACATGAGCGACTTCTTCATGAACATATCTCCCCGGGCAAGGGAAACAAAAGCAAAAATGAACAAGTGGGACTATATCAAGCTGAAAATCTTCTGTACAGCAAAGGACACCATCAGTAGAACAAAAAGACATCCTACAGTATGGGAGAATATATTCATAAATGATGTATCCGATAAGGGGTTGACATCCAAAATTTGTAAAGAACTCACACACCTCAACAAACAAAGAGAAAATAATCCAATTAAGAAATGGGCAGAGGACATGAATAGACACTTCTCTAAAGAAGAAATTCAGATGGCCAACAGGCACATGAAAAGATGCTCCACATCGCTAATCATCAGAGAAATGCAGATTAAAACCACAATGAGATATCACCTCACACCAGTGAGGATGGCCAACATCCAAAACACAAACAACAACAAATGTTGGCGAGGATGTGGAGAAAAGGGAACCCTCCTACACTGCTGGTGGGACTGCAAATTAGTTCAACCATTGTGGAAAGCAGTATGGAGGTTCCTCAAAAAACTCAAAATAGAAATACCATTTGACCCAGGAATTCCACTCCTAGGAATTTACCCTAAGAATGCAGCAGCCCAGTTTGAAAAAGACAGATGCACCCCTATGTTTATTGCAGTACTATTTACAATAGCCAAGAAATGGAAGCAACATAAGTGTCCATCAGTAGATGAGTGAATAAAGAAGATGTGGTAATATACACAATGGAATATTATTCAGCCATAAGAAGAAAACAAATCCTACCATTTGCAACAACATGGATGGACTAGAGGGTATTATGCTCAGTGAAATAAGCCAAGCCGAAAAAGACAAGTATCAAATGATTTCACTCATATGTGGAGTATAAGAACAAAGAAAAAAAGTGAAGGAACAAAACAGCAGCAGACTCACAGAACCCAAGAACGGACTAATAGTTACCAAAGGGAAAGGGACTGGGGAAGATTGGTGGGAAGTCAGGGATAAGGGGGAAAGAGGGGCATTACGGTTAGCAGATGTAATGTTGGGGGGGCACGGGGAGGGCTGTACAACTCAGAGAAGACAAGTAGCGACTCTATAGCATCTCACTATGCTGATGGACAGTGACTGTAATGGGGTTGGTGGAGGGGACCTGATGAAGGGGGTAGTTTAATAACCATAATTTTGCACATGTCATTGTAGATTAATGATACCAAAATAAATTATTTAAAAAATAATAATAATAATCTTTTATTACACACACATTTTGCTTATTAAGTATCAAGGTATACACTTTACATCCAAAGAAATATGAACTCCTTACTCCACCTTCCCACCCTGTTTAGGGATGAGGTTCAGAACATGCTACCCCAAAATATGTATTGAATATTTTAAGCTGAAGGAATCTGAGAAAATGGAAGAAGCGGTCACTCTGACCCCCTCACCCTTCTCCCCTCATATGCCTTCCATACATCCAGAGTAAAGGAACATCTTATCTCCAAAGACAAGGGGACTCCAAGAAGAATCCTAATGAATAGGCCTTGCTAAGTTTCCACCAGTTTATTACATTTGCCTCATACTCTTTTTGTTTTGTCTTATTTTATAAAGGTATTATTGATAAACACTCTTATGAAAGTTTCACATGAAAAACAATGTGGTTACTACATTCACTCGTATTATTGAGTCCCTGCCCCATACCCTATCGCAGTCACTGTCCATCAGTGTAGTAAGATGCCACAGAGTCACTATTTGCCTTCTCTGTGCTACACTGTTTTCCCCATGATGCCCCTCACACCAAGTGTGCCAATCATAATACCCCTGAATCCCTTTCTCCCTCCCCCCCACCGGCCCTCCCCCAACCCTCCCTTTTGGTAACCACTAGTCCCTTCCTGGAGTCTGTGAGTCTGATGCTGTTTTGTTCCTTCAGTTTTGCTTTGTTGTTATACTCCACAAATGAGGGAAATCATTTGGTACTTGTCCTTCTCTGCCTGGCTTATTTCATTAAGCATAATACTCTCTAGCTCCATTCATGTTGTCGCAAATGGTAGGATTTGTCTCTTTCTTATGGCTGAATAGCATTCCATTGTGTATATATACCACATTTTCTTTATCCATTCATCTACTGATGGACACTTAGGTTGCTTCCATATCTTGGCTACTGTAAATAGTGCTGCGATAAACATAGGGGTGCATATGTCTTTTTGAATCTGAGAACATGAATTCTTTGGGTAAATTCCTAGGAGTAGAATTGCCAGGTCAAACGGTATTTCTATTTTTAGTTTTTTGAGGACCTCCATATTGCTTTCTACAATGGTTGAACTAGCTTACATTCCCACCAGCAGTGTAGGAGGGTTCCCCTTTCTCCACATCCTCCCCAACATTTGTTGTTGTTTGTCTTTTGGATGTTGGCCATCCTAACAGTGTGAGGTGATATCTCATTGTGGTTTTAATTTGCATTTCCCTGATAATTAGTGATGTGGAGCATCTTTTCATGTCCCTGTTTGACATCTGAATTTCTTCCTTGAAGAACTGTTTGTTTATATCTTCCTCCCATTTTTTAATCAGGTTATTTGCTTTTTGGTTGTTGAGGTGCGTGAGCTCTTTATATATTTTGGATATTAACCCCTTTTCATATATGTCATTTGCAAATATATTCTCTCATACTGTAGGATGCCTTTTTCTATGCTTATGGTGTCCTTTGCTGTACAGAAGCTTTTTAGCTTGCAGTCCCATGTGTTCATTTTTGCTTTTGTTTTTCCCTTGCCGGAGGAGATGCATTCAGGAAAAAGTTGCTCATGTTTATATTCAGAAGATTTTTGCCTATGCTGTCTTCTAAGATTTTTATGGTTTCATAACTTACATTCAGGTCTTTGATTCACATTTACTTTTGTGTATGGAGTTAAACAATAATCCAGTTTCATTCTCTTGCATGTAGCTGTCCAGTTTTGCCAACACCAGCTGTTGAAGAGGCTGTCATTTCCCCATTGTATGTCCATGGCTCCTTTATCATATATTAACTGACCATATATGGTTGGGTTTATATCAGGGCTCTCTAGTCTGTTCCATTGGTCTATGGCTCTGTTCTTGTGCCAGTACCAAATTGTCTTGATCACTGTGGCTTTGTAGTAGAGCTGGAAGTTGGGGAGCATAATCCCCCCAGCTTTATTCTTCCTTCTCAGGATTGTTTTGGCTATTCGGGGTCTTTTGTGGTTCCATATGAATTTTAGAACTATTTGTTCTAGTTCATTGAAGAATGCTATTGCTATTTTGATAGGGATTGCATTGAATCTGCAGATTGCTTTAGGCAGGATGGCCATTTTGACAATATTGATTCTTTCTATCCATGAGCACAGGATGTGTTTCCATTTATTTGTATCTTCTTTAATTTATCTCATGTGTGTCTTGTAGTTTTCAGAGTATAGGTTTTCCACTTCTTTGGTTAGGTTTATTCCTAGGTATTTTATTCTTTTTGATGCAACTGTAAATGGAATTGTTTTCCTGATTTCTCTTTCTGCTAGTTCATCACTAGTGTATAGGAATGCAACAGATTTCTGTGTATTAATTTTGTATCCCGCAACTTTGCTGAGTTCCAATATTAGATCTAGTAGTTTTGGAGTAGATTCTTTAGGGTTTTTTATGTACAATATCATGTCATCTGCAAACAGGGACAGTTTAACTTCTTTACAAATCTGGATGCCTTTTATTTCTTTGTGTTGTCTGATTGCTGTGGCTAGGACCTCCAAAACTATGTTGAATAAAAGTGGAGAGAATTGGCATCCTTGTCTTGTTCCCAATCTTAAAGCAAAAGCTTTCAGCTTCTTGCTGTTATGTATGATGTTGGCTGTGGGTTTGTCATATATGGCCTTTATTATGTTGAGGTACTTGCCCTTTATACCCATTTTGTTGAGAGTTTTTATCATGAATAGTGGCTGAATTTTGTCGAATGATTTTTCAGCATCTATGAAGATGATTATATGGTTTTTGTCCTTCTCTTTGTTGATGTGGTGGATGATTTTGATGGATTTTCTAATATTGTACCATCCTTGCATCCCTGGAATAAATCATTGGTCATGATGGATGATCTTTCTGATGTATTTTTGCCTCAGACTTTTTATCATAATATATTTCTGCACCAATGCCCACTCTTCATGGCACCCAGCAGAAAAGTACACAGGGTTAACTGTTTCTTCAGATCTTCATTTCCTTATGAAGACTCCTGTGTAATGTAAAACTTATAGTCAATAAATATGAATGCTTTTCTCCTGTTAATCTGACTTTGTCAGTTTAATTTTCAGGCTTATCCAGGGACCCTAAACAAGACTGAAGAGCAGTTTTTCCTCCCCTACATTGGTCTATTTTTGGTTATGGTAGAGATATGAGTACAAGAATTATCTCATCTCATGTTCTTGCTAGCTCTACAAATAATTAAAAAGCACAATAACTGTAAGATAGTTGATAACTGACCTTTGCCTGCTGTGGGGAAACATTGGTGGGGGGACCATCTGTAATAAAGGAAGAGCATCGAAGAGGGAAGCTGTGTTCACATCCATAACCATGGCCATCAGCATCACACGTCCATGCTTTCCCTGTCTTTCTAGTCTTCTAGACAACTAGAAATCCGGATATTTAGGGGAAATCTCCTGAGTTAAAATGCTAACAACTGATTGCAGTGGAAAGGAACATAGACATGTCCACTGGCCTTCTTCTGGCAGTGTTTCTAATCAGAGTTTTCCCTATCTGCTCTAGGAAACTGAATTTTTCCAGAATAAAACCCCAAATGAACTACTGGATAATCTTGCATCATTGCCATCAGCCTAATCAGGCTGAGTGAACAGGCTCAGTATAAAATGGTATTTTCCTGTTGCAATTCAGCACATTTCCAGTCTTTCTCAGCCTTTCCCAGAACAGTTCAATTACTTAAAGTTACTATTACACCCTGCCCAGTGCAAACCCAATTACTTACTGCAGCTTAAAGAATCCAGTACTTCCACCTTTCTTGAATGTACTCAAATAAAAATGTGGCTTTATATATTTAAACCCAGCAAGTTATTAATTGAAATGATATAAGCTCAATTTTTAGGTGTCCTTATATTCACACTGTGAACAGACATGTTTCACTAATTTAGATTTCGTGCCTTTGCTGAAAATGCTCAGATTCCAAAAGGCTGGTCTCTATTGCCAATCCAACACGCCTAGCAACATGGTAAAAATCTTCAATTCATATTTCACTGATTTGGTGTCTGTTGTGATCTAAGGGGAATGAAGTAAAGTTTATATTTGAACTCTCCATGAAAGAAGGGATTACTTAAGTAATGGAGTGATTGCGGGAACAAGATGTCTCTGTAAGATAAGCTATTTGGATGCTTCACGGAAGCCTTGCTTTGCCCATGAGTGATTGTGCTAATTATAAATCATTTTCTCTATACATTAAAACTGGTTCCTTAATTACGCAACATTTGGTTAGCCAAGCCCATGTTATTGTTTGTACTTGGAAAAAAGCTGCATTTCCTTTAAAAAAAAAAGAAAAAAGAAAAGCAATACAAAAACCGGACACTGCTCGTCTGAAATAAAATACACCATAAGAAGCACCTGTTTTGTGTTCTTAAAAGATAAACTGAGGCATCCTAAACATTTTAAGAGTTTGAGCAAAAATCTACGCAAATTGGGCAGTGCCAAACCATAAGTGGTTAGCTCTCCCCTTACAGGAGCCAGGAGAAAGATTTTTATAAAGTGAGGAAGCAAAGGTAGGAAATGATTGATTGGCTATAACTTAAGGCCCAGTTGGCTATTCGCGATTGGTTGTCCTTAGTGTCCTTAGATTTTGTAACCTTGAGACATTTACAGGCTCAGATTTTGGTTTGCATACTCAGGCCACCATGGCATGAGAGCCACCTCAGTCTCATGGCTCCTTATTTAATTAATTTAACATTGGCTGGCTCCAGATAGCAGCTTCGGATCTGACCTCTGGTGTATCTGATAGAGAATACAATCCCCCCTCCACTCTAAGAGCTCTCAGCCTGCCTTAGGCTCACAGCAGAGGCCGCACCTGCAGTCAGGGTTGGAGGCAGCATCTTTGCTGCTTCCCAAACTTGTGGGTGGAGGGCAGTTGCAGGGCAAAGGCTGATCAGAATAGTCCTTGTTCCTTCAGCTGAGTACTTTACAGTAGAACCTGTTGGACCCCCATAAGCCCCAGACGATGCTTCTAAATAACTCAGAGTGAGATGCCTGCCACTGCGTCTGGACATTTCCTTACTCATCTTCAGTGTATGCTGTTCTCTAGAGAAGGTCCATGCACTTGTGTCTTGGGGAGATCAGATAATGGCCTGAAGCTGCACACGGGCAGGTGGCCCCCTGCACCTGGTCTGACTCTTCATTCCTGCAATCTGCAGAGGAGCCAGTCTTCCCAGGCTCGACTCTTCCTCTGCCCATCAGGCCTTCTGAAGTCCTCTCCCATCAAGCCTTTTTCTCTACCAGCACCCCACCAGCCCTCTTCTCAGGGGCGCTAGTCTCCCATGGCACAAGGACATCCCAGAACCCTGCACTCATGGCACGTGTAGTGAATTCTGCTGCTTCAGATGTGTGCAGAAGGTCAGAGACTTATTTATCAGCTCAGGAGACTGATGAGATCTCTAACCACACTGATGCAGGAAGTCTGTGTTTTTGGTTTTCTCTCCTGGTAATAAATAAACTTCTTGCCTCTAACCCTTGCTCCTCAAACAAACAGTGTTGGCCTGTCTAACCATGAGCTCCTTAGAAATGCCTTGTGTCAAACTCCACCACAGACCTACCTAAGCATAATTTGCATTTTTGCAAGATCCCAGGTGATTCGTATGCACGTTAAAGTTCTGGAAGCTCCACTCTCAACAACCACATGAGGCCATGTTCCTGGGGAAAGGGCAGAGACGTGAGGCAGGAAGGAGATGAAAACAGAATTCCTAAGCCTGAAGCCTGGAAAGCAATTGCCCATTCCACCCAGGGCTGGACTGTACCAGCCCCTCAGCAAGTGAAAATTCAGTAAGGCCATGGACTTAAGTCTTCTGAATCTACACCCAGCTTCAGGGTTGTGGATTTGTTGGATGGGACAAAGGCAGACTTCAATGCTCTCATGTTGAAACATTTATTTGAATTAGTCTGTAATTCCCAAACTGACCTTGACCTAGCAAACATTTAATTCTGACAAGCATCATTGTTGGGACCTCACGTTGCCTATAGCACACTCTTCCCAGGGGTCCAGGTTCTGTGAGGGAGCTATTTTATAATTCTGCCCAGTGTCAGTAGCTGACGGAGATGCAAATTATGTCCTGTCTGGTAGAGGTTCAGTTTACTTTCCTCCCCCATTGTGGAACCAGTTTTACTCAATCTGCATGTTAATCTACAAATCTGTTCTTTAGATTCTCTTTTGAACTGGCTATAAGAGTAGCTTCCCACATGAGTTAAATAAAATCTTTATCATGGCTTCATTTTTTTTTTTTTTTGTCTGTATGAGATCGTGATTTTATCTCTTTTTGGAAACCTTTCTTCTCCTGTTTTAGTTTATGGTAGGGATTTTCAGTGTCCACACTGGTGACATTTTGAGCCTGATCCTTCTCTGCCCTGGGGGGCTGCCTTGTACATTGTAGGAAGTTTGGAAGAAACCCTGACCACCCCACTAGAGGCTCAGAGCCTTCCCCTTCCCCAGAGTCATGACATCATGACAATGAAAAAATGTCCCCTGGGGGGCAAAATCACAGAACCCCACCTGTGAACCAGGGGTTTGTATAGTTAATAAATGAGAATACTCTTCTTACTATTAAAAAACTGACAGAAAGTACAGCTAGAGTAGAAAAAGCATTATTCTCTTGATATTTTCCTAAAAGTAGGGGGGATAAGCAAATCTGGGAATATCATGTTTCAGATGAAAGGTCATGAGAGCTTAGGGAAAAGCAAACATCACTGAAAACCAAAACAGAAGCCAAGCAGTTTCTTTTTGTTTTGTTTTGGCAGAAGGCTTTTGGTTTCAGGGTGACTTGGGAGGTGTCAGTGCCCTGAGGCCTGAGGAAGAGGAGGGGGTATGGGCTGCCAAGAGAAGGTATTTGCTTTGGGCTTACTTGGGACTGAAGAAACTGAGCACCTGAGGTCGGTGCCCTGTGTAATTTACCTGAGCTGCTCTCACTGGACAGCAGGTAGATTCAACATTCATCCATTCATTCACTTGCTCATTCATTCATTCACTGACCATCCAACACATGTATCTTGGGTGAATGGGACTGAGGCAGAGATGCTGAGATATAATCCGTCCCCCTTGGGAGGAGTCAGTCCAAAAGCAGAATGGAGATGTGGTCACCCCAGCCCTGAGAGCTGCTTCTGTGATTGAAGGCTATGTGCTCATTGTAGACATCCTTTTATGTAATTGGTCACAATAACTCTAGGAGGTAGGAATTAGTTATTATGACTTCCTCATCAAAAGTCATTTGACTGTATATGTAAGGGTTTATTTCTGGCCTCTGTTGTGTTCCGTTGGTCTATGAGTCTGTCTTTATGCTAGTACTACACTGTTTTGATTACTGTAGCTTTGTTTTAAGTTTTGAAATCAGGCAGGAAGTGTGAGTCCTCTAACTTTGTTCTTTTTCAAGATTGTTTTGGCTATTTGAGGTCCTTAAAGATTCCATATGGATTTTAGAATTAGTGTCACTACTGGATTTAATGGCACAATTCCTAGAGCACTTTATAGTATCCAAAAGTATAACTTCTTTTTGATTTTTTGAATTCTCTCTACTAAATCTGACCAACAGTCTACTTCATTGCTTTTGATTCTGCAATCTTTTGATTAACAGAAATGTCACATACCCTGAAAATTATATTACACCTCCCTGATTAAGAACGACTGTCTTTCGTGCATTTCTAGAGCCTAGAAAGTTGTCTACTTATTTCTTTTATTCCTAACTTGAAAATATCTTTTTCTGATTTTAAATAGAACATTATATAATGTTATAAATATGCTTTGAAAAATGACATTCCCTCAGTTCTAATTCAGTGATACAGTGATTCCCTGTTTCTCCCCATTTAGAATTGCTGACCTGGGGACAATAGGGACAAGAAGGAGGGATTCCTCCTGATCCTTGACCATCTGAGGGCTGTGCATTTGAAATGAGCAGACTTCCTGAGATGGGACCTGGCTGTTAGGTACTTTCTAAGACACAGGCTGTCCAGAGATCACTCCAATTGGAAGGCTGCCTTGAGCACTGACAGATTCTCTCCTAGCTTAAACTCTAATCAGGTCCCTCTGAGCTCTTTTTGAGCTAGGCCCTTCAGCTTCTGTATGTCTCTTTGTATTACCCAATTTTGCAAGAGTCCTGCTAAGTCTGTCTAGCCAGAATCCCTCACCCTGGACACCTGAATGCCCTTGATACCTGATGGGTTTCCTCCCCTGCACTGTCCCCCAGGGGATGTCTGGTCACCCAGGCCTGCATTCGGCAGGAATCTTGTTAGGTTGGTTTAGCCAGAATCCCCCCTTATCCCTGACATTTTCTTAGTGATTTTCCATCCACTGGCAACCCCACTCTATGGCTATAATTCCCCCATCTGGGGTTGAGCCCACCCACTCCTCCTCCTATGAACCCCACTGCAGTGGTCCCCCCACCCATTACCAAAGCTCCCTGAATGAGGTCTGCCTACGCATTCCTGAGTCACGAAGAGTCATGAATGATTTCTTCTTTAACAGTAACTCTTCATAAGGAGGTGAGGGAGGGACTTCCCTCAGGCCCAAGCAACATGAAGAGTTGCCTTTTCTGTGAATATCAGGTTTGTTTGTGCTTCTGGAAGAAATAAATATCTTACATTTTTCCCTCTGCCAAGTGTGTGGGAAATATGGCATGTATTTTTTTCTGTTATTCTCATCCTAGTTGTTTTATTTTCATACCCATTGTTTTTCTAACACCACTTCCCTCAAATATTTATATATCTTTAAATATTATGTATATTTTTTGTAAGCTGCCTCAAACCTTTATGAAACATAGTTAATATGAATAGATTTTTTAAGTAGATTGAATTGTCCTCCTCAATGACACTTGCTCTTACTTTTGCCCCCCAGAGCCACAATACCCCCACCAAATCGGGCATCGGCTTGAAGGCTGGCTCCATGTCAACTCTGAGCCTTTTGGGGATGAATATCTTAGTAAAACTTCTAACATTTAAATAGAAGAAGTGTAATTTCCAAAAATAATTTCATATTGATCTACCTGTCAGTGGGGTCAGCAGAGACGTGTTAAGTGTTTCTGATCGCGCAGGTGTATGAGTGGCCTCATGACCCCACCTGGAACATGCTTAAACACTAAATTAGTCAGTGCTACGGGGCCTGCCTTTCATTTCCACAGGGTGATGGTTGTTTGAGAGAATCTTGAAGTTTTTGAGCTCTTACAATACAATGTGAAACATAGTATTTTTAAGCCTGTCCATGTTTTCAAAAAGAATAAAACAAGCAAACAGAACCATGGTCTTTGGCTAACTTTCTAGAGAGAAGAAAACAAGCCATCTGCCCATAACAAGCTGGGGACCGCTGATCACAGGGCCTGACGAAACACTCCTAGTAGTTAGTGGCGGCACCAGAAGAGAAACTCTTCAGCAGCGTTTTCCTGTTGTTATGGTGACAGCCCCCAAACAGTCCCCTCCCTTCCAAGGCGCTCAGCAGTTTCTGTGGCCTTCCATCTGGTGTGCGCTCCTGTGAGCCCTGAAATTAAGTTGACTGCTCATTTGTTACCCGGAGTTGTGTGTGTGTATTGGGTTTGGGGACGAGGAGGGCGTGGATTGTAAGGAATGGAGCTGGGGGAGGGCTGTTCCCTCGCTCAGCGAGAGGGACAGGAGAGCAGCTGGCACATGAACCCAGATCACAAGACAGGTCCTGTCCAGGGGCCCAAAACTCGCCGACAGCGTCTGGGTGGTGATGAATTAGAGCTGGCCTTAGACAAGCAGGTTGTTAGCCTGCCAGGAGGAAAAGAGGTGCCGAGACCCTTGATGTACCAAGATGGCCTCCACAGCCACTCTTTATTTCTAGATTGTTAGGAATTTCCATGGGTTCTTTACAAGTTGTGATGTGTCTGAAATTCTTGTTGCTCTGCTAACATTCTAAGAATTTGGCCAGAAAGTCTGGTTTGCTCCATATTGTAAAATAGATTGCAGAGTAGAAACTGGGCTGCCTTTTTTTCTTAGGGTCTCATTCATTTTGGAGCTAGGTGTTAAGGACATTGATTTGAGTACACGTATTGTGCTGCTGTCCACAGCACTATCTCTCCAGAAGCCCCACAGGCTGTAAATTGAGGAGTCCGCTTAGGCTATAGCTTCCACATCACGGCACTCAGAACTGCGGCGATGGCGCATGGAAGGAAGTGCTTAGAAGAAATGTGTGCTGTACTCAGGAAAGGGCATGGTTTGCCTGTAGCACAAGAGCTATAAGTTTTACATGTTTTGTTCCCATAGTAATTCTTCCTATATTGTATTGCCCCGAGAACTGGAGAGTTTGTGTAATGGATGAAGTTGATACCATTCATCTGGGCTGCTTAGTGAAGAGATTTCCTAAGATTTCTGGGTGGAAGCTGAGCCATAAGAGGGAGAGACGGCACATGATTTCAGGCTGCACCTGTCCCCGTCTATGATCACAGCCTCAGGGCCTTCCAGTTAGATGGCTGGTATCCTCCTTGCTGAGTTTCTGTGATGTTCATAGCCAACTTTGAGGTCATTGCACTGATGTGTGCATATTTATCTTACAATTTATGTATTTGGGAGCCAGACTCTGCCATTCATCACCCATGCTTATTTCCAAGGATATATTTCTAGTGTGATGCTTTTAACAGAACTGCAGTGGGATTGATAATCTTCGCATAGGCTGGGTACAGTCCTGTGGAAGGGAATCATCTGGGGGTAGCAATTCGCTGAATCATAGAAACAGCTGTTAGAGCTGGGAGCTCTTAGGGGCCAACTAGTTACATTTGGCAGAAAAGCAAACTCAGATCAGAGAGCTGCTCTTAGTGGCAGAGCTGAGGCTGGAGTGTGGGGAGCAGCTCCATCCCTCTGCAGTCTAATTTCATCAGAGATGTTTGCATGAGCATGGTTGAGGGAGGGGTATATAGCGAGAAGGTGTGGCAATTTCTGGCCTAGCCAGAAGGTTGAGACACAGAATCATGTCCCAAGCGGGCTGCTCTAGGGCTGTGGGAGCACAGGTGAGACGGCGTGGTGCCCCCGTGGTGTGTGGGTGCAGTGGCTGTGGGGGCTTGGGCTGCCTGGGCCCTATACTTCACCTGCCTCTTGCTAGCTCTGTGTCCCTGGGAAAATTACTGTGGCTTTCATTTTCTCAGTTGTGAATGGAGATTAAGAATACCTTCTATGGAGGGTTGTGAAGATTCGAAGAGACAACACAGGGAAAGTCTGGGCTCACTCCCCAGCACAGACTGAATTCACATCATCATCAGTTATTCTCATGAGGGAAGCAAATCCCCATTGCTCCTTCCTGCCCGACTCCTTGCTCACTCATTTCTTAGACCTTGGTTTCCCTTCAGGCTCTCAGTAAATAGACATATGACTCTCCCTGCCATGCAGCTGTTCAGTCTCCGATGGCAGATGGCCAGCGTCCTCATGCCATTAACATCTGACAGACTTTGTGAACAGAAGTGGTTTAGGTCTGTCTTGACTAGATGACTGGCAGCATCAGATCCACAGTGTCTGTTGGCAATTTCTGGTACCACAGGAGTGGGTCCAGCCTCACTCCCCAGGGAGGGAGGCAGGTTCAGGGAGGCAGGAAACCAACGTGAGTCTCTGGAGCCTGGTTCTCCAAATTGCCTGTCAGTCCTTCTGGAGTCCCCCAGCCTTAAGCCTACTTATCTCTATCTTTCAGGGTAAATCCAGTCAACAAACGTGCCAAATACTATGCTTAGTGCTGAAGACACAGAATCAAATAAAAGAGAGTCCCTGTCTTTGAGTTGCCCATGGTCTAGTGAGCTGGATGCCTAGACAGCAAGATGGGAAAGACAATGAGCCATGGAAATTCAGTGGCATTTTCGGGCTGAGGCTTTACCAGCACTGTTCCAGAAGGCCTATGACATTGAGTCCTCACCATATGGCTGTGACATGGTGCACTGTCTTCATTTCCCAGATGGAGGAGCTAAAGTCTGGAGAGGTTAGCTGCCTGAGCAAGGTCTCCCAGCCTGTATGTGTGTGGTCAGGGCTGAAATTTGCATGCTGTACTCAGTTCTGTAAAAGCAATGCTCCTTTGTCACCTAGTACCAGCTGAGACCTACTGATTGTAGCACACACTGAAATGTATTCCTTACGTGTACCTCCACCTCTTCCAGCCCTTTTCAGTTTAAAACAGTAGTTTGCAGTTGACTACCTACCTAGGCTCTTTTCTTCATCCTTCTCCTCTTTGCTGAGATGCATCTGTGTTTGAGGAAGAGCGCATGGATCCCCCGGCATGCTGTTTCCTGCTAGCTGAGGAAGGATGGGATCTTGGTGTATAGGTAATGTCCTGGGTCTCTGTTCAGATATGAGTTTTCCTGATTGTTTGGTAGCTGTGCAGGCCCTGGTGCTGACGTGTCTGCAGCTGATCTGATTCAAGGTCTTTTTCTCAGCCCAGTCAGAGGCTAGGGTCTGTATAACTCACCCCTCCTCCCCGCCAACCTTCTCCCACTTCAGCTCTTCCTATCAGCCCTGACCTGATCTGACTCTGGGTGTGGTGACCATCCTGCCCTCCTGCTCCCTGGTCAGCCCACCCCCCTGGGAGAAGCACAGCAGGCCAACGGCTCTCAACCTGAAGCTCCCTGCAAGGCTCCCCGAGAAGTCCCCTGGGACAGTCTGGGACCCCAACTCTTTCATTCAAGTCAGCCAAGCCTGACCATTGATCTGTAAGCAGAGTTTCTGGAATTTAGAAAACACTTTCTGTCTCCACAAGTCTGAATTGTTTGACTATTGTCTCACTACAGACTTTAGAAAGTCAGCCTTTAAGTAGATCAAGGACTTCTTTGTTCCAGGTAGCACCTACTCCTTTATCTTAGGTGGGTGAAAATCCTCCTGGGTGAGCTTCAAGAGTGGAAAGGCTTCAGGGGAATGAACAAGCATGGTGATGAGGGAGTAAAACGTTAGGGGGCATGGCACGGAAACTACCCCCAACACACAGCAGAGGCAGGACTTGCACTCTGTCTTTCCGTGCTGGGTTTATTGTGCTGTAGCACCAATCTGCACTCATGACTGTTACAGGAACATAGACGAGGGGCCTTGACCACCGGGTTTGGGTGGTGGGTATGGGAAGAGTGACTTCTAGCTTAGTCTTAAAGAGTTAAATGACTCAGTTATGAGTGGGCTAGTGCTGGGAGTAAAAGAGGAGGCCTGGGAGGTGGAAATGCTAGAACACAGCATGATTTGTGGAGCTGCAGAATTCACTTATTCATTCGATAAGTGGGTGTTGAGCAGGTGCCAGTGCCAGGCCAGGGCTGGGAACAGGTGAAGAGACACTTGCATCCCGACTTAAAACCTAGTGAGCTTCCCCTCTCACTCTAAGGGGCTGCTGGGCACCCCGTGGGTGGCAGTGCAATGTTCACTATGAAGAGCACAGAAGACAGAGGGCGAGGGGGGGCTCTGCGTAGACAAGCTGCATCTGCCAAGTGAGTGGAGAATTGGCAGGTGTGCATTTCTAAAGGGATTGGTCTGGGTCAGTGTCTCAGCTCTTGCTGGGTAACAAAATAACCTGCAACTTAGCAGTCAAAACAACAACTATTGTATTATCTCTTGGGATTCTGACTGTCTTGGCTGGAGGTTCTTCTGCTCCTTGAGATATTAGCTGGGGTTGCAGTCATCCAGGGTCTTGCCTGGCCGGGAGAGGTCCGAGATGTTCATGTCCATGAAGTCTCGGAAAAAATGACTGGGAATCTGGGCTCAGCTGGGATACCAGGGCAGCGAGGCCCCTTCCTTCTCTCTTTCTCTCCATAGGTCTTGGGACTTTCCACATGATATCTCCATATTGTCTCTTCTTGACTCTTGTCTCTTGAACAAGATAGCCAGACTTCCCACGGCTTCAAGGTTCCTAAGGGCATGTGATCCAGGAAATGAAACCAGGTGCTGAAATGGACACAACATCATTTCTACCACATTCTCTTGGCTGATGCAAGTGACAGGCCAGCCCAGATTCCTGGGAGGGGTCTCCTTAAGGCAGGAATACTGGGAAGCATGGTTCAATGGGTGTCATCCTTGGAGACTAGCGATTCTGTCAGTTTCTATGGAGATGCACAGAAAACATGGAATGAGCTGTAACCATATTTTATATTCAGGGTTAACACATTTTATACATAAAATGAAAAAGGTTTTGGATCACATTGTGCCTACTGCTTTGAAACCATTTTTCTTTCACTCAATAATGTATAATAAACATTTTGCAAAGTAATTCAATATTCTTCTACAAAAGCACTTGCAAATGTATTGTATAGCTCAGTGCATTTTTACGTGTCCACCTGTGTCCACACACTTCTTTGTTAAGTTACAGAATATTACCAGGACCCCAGAGGCTGGCTTGTGCCACTTACCAATCCACACCATCCCCCTTCTCCTCACTGGTCTAGGGATTATCTTGACTTCTAACACTATCAATTAGTTTTGCCTGTTTTTGAACTTCATGTAGTGGATCATATAGTATGTACGCTTTGAGGTCTGGCTTCTTTTGCTCATCAAAAGTCTGTTAGATTGACTAATATTGTCACTTGCAACATAGTTTATTTTCTTTATTTGTATATGGTATTCTACTGTATGAATAAACCACCATTTAATTATCTGTTCTACTCTTAATGGATATTTAACTCATTGATAGAAGCAGTTAAATTACTGCATTCATATAAATGATCTATAGCTAATTTAACCAATTCCCTTTTGGTGAATGTTTAATTTCCTTTTCCTTTATAAACAGTACTGTCATAAATACCCTCAAAGACAAACCCTTATGTATGTTATACATTTTTTCTTTATATCCCCTTTTTATTTGTTATTAAAAAATTTTTTTAACTATCTCAAATACAAAAAGATACAGGAAAAAATATAACATACATTCAGATAGGTGCTGCTAAGTGAAAGTTTGCTAAATTTGCTTCAGCTATCACTTTTTTAAGAAATTTAAAATTAGAGGTGTAGCTAAAAACTCTTTTCCAAACAGTTCACCTTACCATCCTCTCCAGAGAAATAATAATTGAAAATGGTGGCATTTATGCTTTTGATTATTTCTGTATTTTTGTACATTCACTAAACAATGTACACTACAGTTTAGTGTGTTTAGACATGTTATATAAATGAAATTATGCTGTATATACCTTAACACCTTTTTTTATTCAGCATTGTTTTTTATATTTATTCATATTCATAAATATTAATCTAGTTCAGGATTTGGCAAACTTTTTCTTGTAAAGAATCATATGGCAAAACCTTCAGCTTTGCTGACCATACAGTGTGTCACAACTACTCAGCTCTTACAAGTGAGAAAGCAGCCATAGACAATATGTGAACAATTGGATATGGTTGTATTCTAATAAAACTTTATTTACAAAACAGACTGGGATCCAAGATTTGGCTTACAGCCAGTTTGCCTGGTGCCTGATCCAGTTCATTCATATTAACTGTTGAATACATTGTATGAATAAACCAGTTTATTGATTTGTTTTTCTACTAAGGGAGGATTAGGTTTTCATCTTTTTGTTATCTAAAAAAAACTGGAATGAGCATTATGTGTCCCTGTGTACATATGAGAAAGTTTCTTAAGGTGGACACGTAGAAGTGGAATTGGTGTTCTCTCTTTCTCTTTCTCTCTTTTACATAGAAAATAATCTTTGCTGCAAGTGGGCCCACAGGCAAGGATACATGCCTCTCTTTCAGAAGGACATTCATATTATTCATGTTGCTCGAATCTGTTTATTATGTGGATGGGTGCAATGGGTATTAGGATGAGAAAGATGGGACATTTTGCATCTTCAGTATGTTTCACTAATGGCCTCAGTATAGGAATCCTCCTGACTACTGCACACTTAAAAGAGAGATTAGGTAAGAGGTCCTGAATCTCTTCTGAGTATTACTCTAAGAGTCCTGCACATTTATTCAGCACATTATAGTTCACAGGGATCTCTCATGTGCATTATCCCTTTTGGACTCACAATAACTTTTTTAGGAAGGCAGAAAAGCTTTCCCAGATCTAGAAACTCAGGCTCAGTGAAATTAAGTGAATTTAAAAGATAAGTATCAAATGTGTCAAAATATTCTTATTCCTGGTCCATTCCATTGACTCTGAGGTTGACCATAGCAAGCAGCATGTGCACACACATACACACACACACACACACACACACACACACACACGTTCACATAAGGAAAGTGTGGGGGACTATTTGGCTAAAGTTTGATATGCATGGCCATATTGAGTATTATAACAATCCAATTGGAGTAGTTGACATTACATCACCATTTTACTGATGAGGAAACTGAGGCACAGGGATGTGATGTTATTTGCTTAAGATCACACGGGTAGTATGTGGCCGTGTCAGGATTCATACATAGGTCTGTCTGGCTCTGGAGACAGAGCTTTCCCTGTGACCCTGTGAGCTTCCTGCCTTACCATGCAGTGATTCTCATAGACTGTTGAATAGAATACTTGAATGAATAAATGTTACTAGATTCTTCAGATACTTTTGTCAACAAGTAAGCTCATCAATATCATTTCCAAAATAAGTTTCCATAATGCTGTATTTGTCTTTGCCAGGCAAAATGAGGCATGGTGAATGCACACCCACAATATTTCACAAATTCCATTTTCTTGGTACTCAGAAAAGTGACATGATGTCTGGGTATTGATCATCATGTTCTAGTATGAAAAGTAAGGGAATCCAAATAGATGTGCTCTAAGGCCCCTTCTGCTGGCTCTCAGAAATTTGGAAGCTACATGGGATTTCTTAGAGAACAAAAGATCCAAACCACGAAGTATTTCATAGTTAGTGTCAAGGCTAAGCCTAGAAGAAGAGTTGCTTGGCTATTTCCTGAATAAGCTCTTTATCTCTGGCTAGTCCATAGGAACTCAAGTGAATTCCTGCTACTACAATTACAATGAGATCTTTAAACTGCTAACCAAAGCTAAGAGGTGAATATTCTCAGATGGAAGTCAGTCTGTTATGCCAGGCTGAGACTATGGGCTGGGAACCTGTCATGTCCTTAGGACCTTGGAGAGATGCTGCACATGTCCTGCAACACTGCAGTGTTGATGGCTGTATGTTTAATTATCAGGGAAAAGAAGAACATTTTCATGCTCAGTTACTCTGTCACTGGAGTTCTATCACATATTTAGGTTTTGTGCTTTGGAGGGTTTTGGAGTCATCAGTATTAAAGCACTCAGTACTACAGGCAGAAAGTAAGACAGCCTTTATCTTGTGGAATACATTTTATTATTAATATAATGCTTCTTTGAGGGTTTGTGATAAGAATTGCTCTACATATTTCTCATAGTAAGGATAAAATGAGGTGAACTATGTAAAAATACTTTGTATACTGTAATTATCACCAATAATCATTCAATAAATACGTGGCCACACGCTAGTAGAAGATTTTGTTTTCTCTTGTGTGTTCTTTAACTCCATGTTTTGGTTCTTGTACCACATTTTCTTGGTTCTTGGGCAGACCTATTGGCCAATTTGAAGTTGGACCAATTTCTGTAAATTAGCAATAGCTCTCGATACAAATACCAAACCAACTGTCTTTGAATTGCAAGAAGATTCAGAATTGATGCTGGCCATTTTCCTGCTACACCACCTTACATTTCTCATCTTTAAAATGTGAGTGAAAATTTATGCTTCAAAGAGTAGCTACAAGTTATAGATGAGCTATATATGACAGCACTTTGCAAATGCACAGCACTGATCAATTGCACTGCTTTATTAGGTATGATTATTACCTCAAAACATCCCACAATATATTTCTACCAGTCCAATTATCTCTACTCTACATCTTATCAACTTTTCAAGAGATACTGGGAAATTTACTCTTAACATTTAGATTCATTAAGGCACATTTGATGGTAGTACAGGACATATTATTTCAGCTATTACTAACTTACAAAAATGATCAATTAAATCTTAGCTTAAGTCCAAGCCAAAAAAGACAAGTATCAAATGATTTCACTCATATGTGGAGTATAAGAACAAAGAAAAAATACTGAAGGAACAAAACAGCAGCAGACTCACAGAACCCAAGAACGGACTAATAGTTACCAAAGGGAAAGGGACTGGGGAAAATGGGCAGGAAGGGAGGGATAAGAGGGAAAAAGGGGCATTACGATTAGCAGATGTAATGTTGGGGGGGCACGGGGAGGGCTGTACAACTCAGAGAAGACAAGTAGTGATTCTACAGCATCTCACTACGCTGATGGACAGTGACTGTAATGGGGTTGGTGGGAAGGACCTGATGAAGGGGTAGTTTAATAACCGTAATATTGCACATGTAATTGTAGATTAATGATAAAATTAATTATATTAAAAAAAATCAACCCCCCCCAAAATAAAAAAAAATCTTAGCTTAAGTGAACATACATCATTATGCTACATACTTTACTATTTGTAAAACAGTTTTCAACTACAAACACATTATCCTATATTAAAGCTAGTGATGGGAAAATACTGTTGTCTCTGAAAATAGATGAATGTCCAGATGCTCATTTTTAAAAAAGGAAACATTCATCTTGTGACAACATTGGTTTCCAGTAGTTTTATTTCCATTACATAAGTGCCAGGCAGGGAATTATTGTCCTTAAAGAATGTAAGGATTAGTTACTTCATCAACAGAGAAACAGATTTCCCATTAGACACCAGATATGGTCTGAAGTGCTAGACTCCAATTCAATTTCTTGATTTGAATTTTTAAAAGTTTGTATAGTCTTTTCATACATAGTATAAGTAGTGATACAAAATTCAGAAGGCTCTCAAGGGCATGAAATGAAACATTGCTCTTCCTCCCCTTTTCTCCAGGCACCCAGGTCCCCTCCTTGTATATTCCAAAGATATTTTAGGCATATATGGACATATATTGATATCTATAGCTATCTTTCTTTTCCCCCTATTATGGGCTGTATTGCACCCCCACACACACACACACATACCACTTAAACGCAGAGGTTCTAACCCCAAGACTGTATTTGAAGATAAGGCCTTTAAAGAGGTGATTAAGGTAAAATAAGGTCATATGAGAAGACCCCTAATCCTAATAACTGTTGTCCTTATAAAAAGAGGAGATTAAGACACAGACACACAGAAATTATGTGAAGACACAGCTAGATCTCAAAGCCAAGGACAGAAGTTCAGAAGAAACCAACCCTGCCAACACTTTAATCTCAGACTTCTGGACTCCAGAACTATGAGTAAATAAGTTCCTGACATCCTAGCCCCTGTGGTGGTATTTTTTTGGGCAGACCTAGCAGACCAATGCACCCCCTCCTTTACAGACTGCTAGTAAACAAGCCTCACTTTACTGCACCTTCTTCTTCACTTATTATATTTAAAGAAGTTCCATAACAGCTTTGTACTTCATTTCATTGTATGGCTATATGGATTCGGCATAATTTATTTGACCACTCTTCTATTGATGAGCATTTGGATTATTTCCAATATTTTGCTGTTAAAGTCAATACTGTAATAAATAAATAACCTTGAACATGGAGAATTTTACACACGGACAGGTATTTCCATATTATTGGAGAAGTATTACCCATAATCAATTTCCAGAAGTAGAAAAGGCCTAAAGTCATGTGCAGTATAATTTTTATAGTTATTGAAAACACCCTTCTTGGAGGTTATACAGACTTATACTTCTACCAGAAAGACTGAGAGTACTCAGCGCCCTCCCTTCCCCCCACACAGTTTGTAATCCAACCTTTTGATCTTTACCAATCTGGTGGGTAAAAAAATGTCCTGAGGAGTATTATTTTGCATTTCTCTCATTACAAATTTCTTTTCATAAATTTAGAAAACATTTGTATTTCATTTCTTGGTTATGCTTTCTCTACTAGTTAGAAAAAATCTATCATTTCCAATGATATGCATGGCAAACATTTCTCCAGTTTGTATTGGTCTTTTTATATTACTTCTTAGGAGGCCATGTAGAAAAATTTGAGTTTAATATTATTAGCTTTACTATTCCCTTTTTAATGCAATAACTTCTGACTTCAATTACACAGAGTTAGGCCAGACTTTGTAGGTAAGGACACCATTCTTCTCAAGACCATACTCGCTTCAGACACCCAGGACCACCTGCACTTCTGACCAACGAGTTAATAAGGGCTACCCCTGGAGGTTCAATAATTCACCAGAACACCTCACTGAACTCAGGAAAGTGCTATCCAGTTTTATAATTTCAGTTTTGTTATAGTGAAAAGGATACCAATCAGAGCCAGTCTAAAGAAGAGACACCTAGAGAAAGGTCTGGTCAAAGCTTTCAGTGTCCTCTCCCTGTGGGGTCAGGACGCATCACCCTCTGGCACATCCTTGTGTGACAACAGGCAGAGCACTGGGCAAGTAGGGATGCACAACTGAGCATCGATGTCCAGCATTTTTAACTGGCACATCACCATGTAGGTGTGATTAACTGAATCATTGTCCACTTGATTGAACTCAGTCTCCGGCTCAACTCTCCCTCCTGGAAGTTTGGGCTGATATCATGGGATTCAAAGCCTCAGCCCTCTAGTCACATGGCTGCTCTTCCTATCATGGTCAGACTTCATGTGAGCTATCTCCATGGTATAAACTCTCAGAATGATAGAGATATATTTTTTTTAAGTTTATTTTGATATCATTAATCTACAATTAAATGAGCAATATTATGGTGATTACACTACCCCCTTCATCAGGTCCCCCCCACCAACCCCATTACAGTCACTGTCCATCAGCATAGTGAGATGCTATAGAGTCACTACTTGTCTTCTCTGGGTTGTGATAGAGATATTCTTATCATGCACAGATGTAGAGGTTACCTCCCAGGAACCATAGACAAAGTCCAGCTGAATTCTTTTTTAAATAGAATACAGATTTTGGATTCTATACCATACATAGAAAGTTCTTCCATTTTCTAAGAGTGTTACAAAAAAATTGCCCCAGGACTTCCTCTAGTATCTGAATGATTTTATTTTCCTGCCAAATATGTTTTTGATCAATCTAGGACTTACTCTAGTAAACCAGATAAATATTTAACTTAATATTTTTTCTAGATAGTTGTCCACAAACATTTAGTAATAAATTATTTTTCCTCCACTGATTGAAATGCCAACCTTACTATATACTGAATTCCTGTTAGTATAGAGATCTATTTCTAAACTTTTTAGTGTATTCCATTGATCTGTTTTCATGTGTTCGTACCACAGTTTTTAATTATATAATGCATTATGTCAAATTAATATCAATAGTAAATTTCTTAAACTTCTACAAAATATTCCCTTGGAACTAGATTTAAAATCAAGTACTAATTAGAAGTAAGATACCAATATAGCAATCAGATGAGTTGTCAGTGTCCTATTGATTTGGCTTGTGAGTGGGTTAGCAACTTACAGTAGGAACTGCTTCTAATGAATTTACTTACTTTATACAGCAGAATCGAAGGTTACTCACAAAATTGTGCTCCATACATTTGTCTTTTGCAAGAAGTTATTCAGAATCACACAGACAGTTTTCACTGCATTGGAAACAGCCCAGCCAACTGTGCCTGCTGCTCTCCTCCAGTGCATCCAGAACATTCTAGGTACTTGACTTTCTCAACAGGCTGTTGTTGCGTGAGTTGGGCATATGCTTCGCCCAGTGCTTTCCATCTCCTGGCCCTCTTGACCCAGGGCTAAGTCACTTGCTTGAGTCCAGCAGAGTCAGTGGGCTTCCTGCTGCTCCTGACCAAAATGGGTCTAAGACAGTCAGCCCAACCTGGGTCCAGAGTTGGCAGAATCTAGTTCTTTGGTCATAAACCCTGGTATTTGCATCTTCATACTGGAATTTTCTTTCAGACTGGGCAAAGAAAATTTGTGGAACAGACTCCAAATTAGTGCCTCTCATAGGTAAAATGTAGCTTTGTGAGCTTGTCTCTGAACAGTGCATGGATTTCAGACCCCGCTTCCACAGCACCATCTAACAGGAGAGATTTAAGAGTTCATCAAAATGCCTGCCTTATCCTATCTTCCCATCTTATTAATTTTTAAATCCACTAATATTTAAAGGCCATGGGATGTGTTCTTCAATAGAAAACTATGGTAGTCTTATTTATGTAAATATATATTTATTTATATCAGATGCAGGTCAGATCCACTCACTGCTGAGCTCCAAGTGCTGGGTTTAGAGAGAATAACAGATAACAGATTACCCTTGGGCTTCAAAAAGCCTGTGACTGACTGTGGGCAGACACATAGGGACCAGGCATTTAGAAATCAATTCCTACAGAAAGCTGAGTTGGTAGAACTCAGGCTATAAAGTGAACCCATGGGAACCCATAAACATTTGATGGTTTTATTTCTCCCTCTGTCCAGAAAAGATTTGAGGTGGCTTTAAAGTTTTGTTGACATAAAAAAATCCAGTAAAATAATGTACTCATAAATAAAAATCAATAAAATGTTATTAAACATTAAATTAGTGATACTGGCTATCATACATTTGAACACAGGCTTTCCCCCCACTATCCACAGAACATTCCAATGAAAACTTTTGTAAGCAAAAATGGTATAAAAAAGCAACTACCATTAATTTGATATGGAAGAAATTTTGAGTGTTCCCAGACCCCAAAAATGACCTCTGTTAGGCTTTTCTGATACCTTAGGACACATCTTGCTAATGGATGCACAAAATAAATAGAGATAAAGCAGATACTCACCGACAACAGCTCAAAACTCTGGCGGCTTGGTGCTTAGATGCCGAGCGTGGGTCCCAGGCTGGGAGCTCAGCAGGGCCCTGCCTCTATAATGGCTCACTGCCTGACAAGCACTGACTACGACTTTCTCTTTGCGCCTTTCTTTGTAAAAGCAAAAATCCTCTTCAGATTTCTTTTTGTTAGCAAAAACAGGTACCAATGTAGGTCTTTTGTAAAAGTGAAGTGGTGTAATGTGAACTTTCAAAAAGAGGACACCTATAGCCGTCTTGCTGTGGCGGATGATTCAGGAGATACGAAGCCTTTGGCGGCTGAGGCACAGCAAAGTCAGTGGATAGATATGCCAGAGTTCTTGGCGTATGAATTCAAAAGGAAACTTCCAGGTTTAATGTAGAAAAAGTGGAAAGGAGAAAAGTTGGGTGGAGTGGATATTGTTGTAGGGTTCTGGGTCCTCTTCTGGGCCCAAGACTCCTCTCCCAGCAGCTGGGAACAATGGCTGCCTCCAGCTGGGTCCCTCACTGCAAATCACCCTTGGCTCCAGGAGCTGCCTCCCCTGAGATTATGTGTCACCCCCCCTCTCAGGAAGTGGCTTGTGGCCAATGACCAGTTGATGTGGAAATAGTCCAGCTTCCTTGTCTCAGTTTGGGCTGACTCTGAAGGGCCATCCCCTCTCCCTTTAGCACAGGCTGGAGCTGAAGTTTCCAATGTGCTGGGGGTCAGTTTCTCTTCCCACAGTTTGTCTTGCTCACTCCTGAAGATCAGCTGGGAGAGGGAGAAAGATCCTAGCCCCAGCCCCTGCCCAGGGCTCCAGATATGGGTGGTGTGGGCAGCTGTGACACAGCTGCGGCCCATGGACTTTGACTGTGGAGGATGTGGTAGGCAGAGTTCTCAGATGCCTCCCCCAACCTCCCAGCCCATGGTGCAGATGCCTGTTCTTCCCAGGTATTCAAACCCCCATCTAGGAATTGCTGTGTTGGCATTTTGCAGATGTAATTAAGTTTCCATATCAGGTATTGTTAGATAGGGAGATTATCTGGAGGGGTAGGTGGGGGATATATCTAATCACATGAGCATTTTAAAAGCAGAGTTCTCTCCATGTGATTACAGAAGAGGAAGTCAGAAACAGGAAACATATGAAGGACTGGATGCACCCTTGCCGACTTGAATATGGAGGGGTGTGTGTGGCAAGGGTGTGGATGCTGAGAACAGTTTCCAGCTAACAGCCAGCAAGGAAGCTGGGACTTCAGACCCACAACCGAAAAGAATTGAATTCTGCCAACAGCAAGAATGAACTTGAAAGTGAATTTCCTGCAGAGCCTCCAGACAAGAACTTCGCCTGGCTGATACCTTGATTTCAGCCTTACCCTGAGGAAGTCTAAGTGCTGCTATGCAGGGCTTCTAATGTAAAGAACTGTGAGCTAATAAGCAAGCGTTGCTTTAAGCTACTAAATTTGTGGCAGCTTTTTATGCATGCAACAGTAGAAAACTAATGGAGGAAAATGAATGGAGGGTCTTAGGACAAGCTCCTCCCCACTGACACAAACTGCATTTAAGTGAGTGAGTCCATGTGACAGCATCAGCTCCTGGAGCAAAGATGGGCGGAGCAGTGTCCTGAATGTGACTACAATTAAAAACTCACTGGATCTGATTAAATTTATCTGAGACTAGAATGAGTTTTCAAAAAGAGACACACTAAGGACTAAAGTCTAATTTAACAAAATAAATTAAAAATTAGTAAAATGAAATTACATTTTTAAATTTATGAGTCTATGACATGTGAAATTTATACTCACTATGATTTTCATTTGGTTGTTGAGAGTGTTTAAGAATTTCCGTACCCTATAGTTTCCACAGGACACTGATACATTTATCTTGTTTTGTTTTAGACTACTCACATGCTAAGAAGTCTTTTCCCCTGTGCCTAGATCTTCACTGAAACATGGAAGAAGCATTTACCAATTGTGATATATGGACCTAATATAAATCCTGATTCAAACAAACTTTAAAGAAAAAAATTGTGACATAATGTGGAAATTTGAACCATGGTTGAATATTTTATAATGATAAGGAATTATTATTAATTTTCAAAGGTGTGATAATGAATTTATCTATACATGCATATATACATACATAATGAGAGGCTTATGGGTGAAATAATAAGGGATTTGCTTCCAGATAATCTGGGGTGGGAGTGGGAGGTTAGTAGGCTTATAGAAGACACAAATTTGGCCATGAGTCGATGATTGTTGAATCTGGGGTGGTGGGTGCTGATTTATTATGTTCATTACATTTGTTCTCATCATGACACATATTTACTCTTTTTCATTTTGTGTATTTGAAATTTTCCTTTAAATAGAAAATAGGCCCACTTTGGTTCTATTCTGGTTCTGATGTTTGAAGCAGCAGCCAGGCCAAGCCCTGATGGGCACCGAGGTCCTCAGAGGACCACCTCCCACTGAGCAGGAGCTGTTCAATGTACAAAGGCCATTCCCTTACTCCCTTCATTCCTCTTAAGGCTTCTTGGCAGAATTCCTACTGCTCTTTTATACTAACTAACTTTTCTATTTCTGAGCTCCATGCTTTTTGTATTTATTCCCAACAGAGAAGAAACTTGAAATCCACATTTGCTGCACTAAAAATTTTGTTGCTGAAAGAGCATGAGGAAATAGCCTGAGGAGTAAAATTCTTCCCAAGGAAAGCATCTGGGGAAGGATCTCTGCCTTACTTTTCTTTCAAAATATGGTTATTTACTATAGGTCTGAGAAAAACTTTGTGGGCCATGTTTCATTTTCCTTTAGTTGTGTGAGACCCTACATTTAGCATAAGAGAAGCCATTTTAACAAATCTGACTGTGTGAACCTAAATGAAGGACAGAACAGGACTGACTCTGTTTTTTGTGCCTAATCTCCATCTGAGGCCTGAGCTGGGCCTGGCTCTGGAAGAAACCTTGAAAAGTTTCCTAACCACAGGAACTGATGTTAGAAGGTCTTATCTCAAGGCTGGCCATCTGTGCCTGATGCTCCCAGGCGTACGACATGTACGTGTCTTGAGAACATGGACAAATGGCCACCCCAGATAGTTCCCCTAGCAACGCTCCTGCTACATCATCATGGTCAGGCCAGCTGAACTTAACCAATAACAATTGTTTAACTTCCAGAATTTGCCCCAATCAGCTTATGCCAAGTTAGAATCCCCTCTTCCTGAACCTGTAATGCATAAAAACCTTGCCTACCCTGAGCTCAGGGCTCACATTCCTGACCCGCTGCGTCGGTGAAGGGTGTGAGTCCAAGCTCGAGCTTGAAATAAATGACCCTTTTGTGTTTGCATCGGAATCGGCTCCTTGGTGGTCTCTCGGGGACTCGCGACTTGGGCACAACAGTTGCACTTGAGCTGAGAACAGAAAAAAAAAGCATTTCCTTTCTTTTTTTTCAACAAGAAGTTTAACAACAAGATGCTTGACTTGAAGGGGAACTATATAGAATTCTTTTCTTTTAGAGTAATTTATTCCTACTTAAAGATAGATGGCTCTACATGTAACAGCTACATACAAAAGAGTAATAAATGATTAGGTGAGCCTCAGGGAATGGACTAGCGAACAGGCGGGGGACCAGGGCAAGGAAGGCACTTGCTTCAGGCATAAAATATACTCAGAAATCAGGATCAATAATATTTTTTTTTAAATCTAATTTAGTGCCCAAAAAATCCATTCTGAACAAAATATCAAATTTCTTTTAAAAAGACAGGATCAAATAATAGCAAAAAAAGAAAAGAGTAATAAATTGTCCTTGGTTTTACAATAAGTGAAAAACATTAAAATTCTCTAATCAAACAAGGTATATGAGAACTTTACGTTGTTCTCTTTTTTGTTAAATAGTGAAAGCAAAAATACTTACTGGAATAAAAAGATAAGAGCTAAATAAACATGCCATTAATGGAAAAAGGGGGTATTTTCACAGAAGCAATATTTTTCCCCATTGCACCTCCATTGGATACTGATCAAAACATACCATTTAGTAAAAAAAAAGAAAAAAATCAATGTTCTTGTGCACATATACCAAGTACTTTATGTACAACAAAGGCGTGGAGAAGGAGAAAATGAAAGAAAAGAAAAAACTGTCCTGTAGTAGTCAGGATGTGGTGGAACCAAACTGCAGTGTTCTAACTGAGAATGTCTGCTTGGTCTGGAGGGACAGGGTTTTGGAGTAAAGTAGCAGGTTCCTCTTTTACTGGCTACTTCCTGGCTGCTGGAACACATCCACTGAATCTTCTTCCTCCATTTCCAACTGTGCTGGTGGGTCTGTTTCATGGATTAGTTCCCGTCAAATCAGAATCTGCCCTGCCTCATGGACAAGCCCTGTCCTGCATGGTAGGCTTTCATTAGTTTAAGAAGTGGCGTACACCTGTTTAAGAAGTGGCGTACGCCTGTTAATCTTATACTGCACCACAGACCCATCCTGCCTCACCACCTTCAGATTAACATGATTGCGGTTCTCAGCCTTGACTCCTTCCTTGGACTTTTCATCAGCCATGGAAGCCCTGGAGTCTCCTCAGCTGCTGCTTTACAAAGGAGGTGCCAGGCTGGCACCAATTAAGCACACAGTAGTGCCAGGAGCAACAGCCAAAAGCATTTTCTAAAATTTAAAAAAAAGTCATTTGAAAGTTTTAAATTTAATTTGTTAGAACCTATTAGACCAGAAAGGGGAAGATCTTTATTATGGAGCTTATTTCCAATTGGTTGATTGTGAAACAGCGAGGACTTAAGAAGAGAAGTCTGAAACTCCCAGGTGACTGAAAGGCTTGTGTAAGATCAAACTCTTAGCAAAGAAGGGCTTCTCAATACAGCCAAATGAGCAACAACTGTTTGTTTACAACAGCATTAAAAAGAATAAAATACATCGGAATGATTATAACAAAAGAAGTGCAAAACTTACACTCTGAAAACTATAAAACATTGTTGGAAGAAATTAAGGAAGACCTAAATAAATAGAAAGGTACCTCCAGTTTAAGGATCAGAAGGCTTAATATCGTCAAGGTGGCAACACTCCCCAGTGGACCCACGGAGTCCCTCAGTGCCAGCCCCATCCAAATTCCAGCTGAGTGTTTTGCAGATATTGACAAGATAGACCCAAAACTTATATGGAAATGCCAGGGACTCAGAGTAGCCAAAACAATCTTGAAAAAGAAAAAAGTGACCGCTCACTTCCTGAAATCAAACTTATTTATGAAGCTACAGTAATCAAGACAGTATGTTACTGGCATAAAGACAGACATATATAGATCAATGGAAAAGAATTGAGAGTCCAGAAATAAACCTTTACATTTGCAGTTAATTGATTTTCAGTGGATGCCAAGACCATTCATTGAGGGAAAAGAATAGTCTTTTCAATAAATGGCTCCTGGATAACCTGATATCCACATATAAAAGAATGAAGTTAGGTGCCCTACCTCTTACCATATACAAAAATCCACCCCAAATGGATCAAAGACCTAATCTAAGCTATAACACTCTCGGGAAAAAAAGTGGATATAAATCCTTGTGATTTGGATTAGGCAATGGTTTCTTAGATATGACAGCTCAAGCACAAGCAGCCAAGGAAAATATAAGTAAATTTGACTTTATCAAAATAAAAACCTTTGTGGTTCAAAGGACCATTAAGAAAGTAAAAGAAGACAACCCACAGAATGGGAAAAAATATTTCGTCATATATCTGATAAAGGGTTGATATCTAGAATATAAAGAACTGTTACCATTCAACAATAAAAAGACATATAACCCAATTAAGAAAATGGGTGAAGGATCTGAGTAGACATTTCTCCAAAGAAAGTGTGCAAATAGCCAATAAGCACATGAAAGATGCTCAACATCATTAACATGACAGGAAAATCCAAATCAAAGCCCCAAGGAGATACCACATACACACTAAGATAGCTATAATCACAAAGACAGATAATGAAAACTGTTGGCAAAGATGCGGAGAATTGGAACCCTCATACATTGCTCATGGGAATGTAAAATAATACAACTGCTGTAGAAAACAGGTGGGCAGTTTCTCAAATGGCCAAATATGGAGTTATCATATGACCTAGGTATATACCCAAGAGAAGTGAAAACATATGTCTACACAAAAACCTGTGTATGAACACTCACGGCAGCATTATTCACAGTAGCCTGGGGGCTGGATAACCATTTCCAAGATGGTGCCCTCACAGGGCTAGCTATTGGCTGGGAGCTCAGCTGGGTCCATGGGCCTAAGAACTGGGGTCCTCTCTTCAGGAGCTTCTTTCTCTATGGGCTGTTCAGCTTACTCACAACATGAATAATGGGGTTCCAAGAAGAAGAAGGAGCATCCCTAGAGGGAGAAGGTAGAAGCTGCTGGTTTCCTAGGGTGGGTCTAGAAACTGGTACCATTACTTCTGTTGCTTTTTGTTGACCAAGCAGCCTCTGAGTCTTGGTTCAAGAGTAGAGGACATAAACCTCAACTCTGGCTGTGTGCAGTGTTAAAATGGTGATGACATGTTTTATAACTGCCAACCTCCCTAGTAATTTCCTGAGCTGGGATGTGAACCTAGGTATGTCTGAATAATAGAATTCAGAGTCTTAAAAATGGTGCTTTGCATTTCAAACAGGAAGTGTGAGAGACCTGGGGATGGAATAATGGGAAAGCTGTTTTAAATATTTTAATTGGTATTGGCAGAGGCTGTTGTTATTGAGGTATTATCCTACTCACAGGCAAAGAAATATTTGCACTGTTTATGGCAAATTTTATTTATGTCATTTTAAAAGTAGGTTCCTGGAGGTGAGATGGTCATTTATATTAGAGATGAGATTATTAAGAGAACAAACAGGAGAAAGGCTTGGTTCCCTTTTAGCAACAGCTCTGAAAACGAACTCCGCATGAGCGGGAAGAGCTCTGTCTATGCTTTGGCTTCCACGGAGAAGAGCAGTCTCTCTTGTGGGCATGCCTTAGCGCAACACCAAGTGACTCAGCTGGGACTGAATCCTAGTGCTACAGCTCAGCCATTCCAAACCCCATTATTAGACCTGACAGATGCAGCATGGGCCAAAAAGATTCAAACCTGGTAGCACAACAAAATGGGAAGTTAGGGCTTCCTTCAGCTGTTGGCTTTAAAATATGAATAGAATCCAACCACTTTCCCATTCTATTCTGTCCTGGTTCCCAAAATTTTTGGAGAAATGCCAGCCATGGCCCAGATTCACTTTGGGGATCTTGGATTTGGATACCACTAGAGACGAAGATTTGTATAAATCACAATTGCTCAAAGATGAGGTTAAGTGAATACAACATGGTAAATAGGATCTTGATCCTGAATAATAAGAGGTGCTCTGATGTGAGACTGACGTAACTGTGTATATATTGGAGCATCAGGACTAAAATGACCCACAGACTAGGTCCAGGAGTATGTCATTTTCTCGTGGTACTCATTAACAAGGACAACACAGTCATTTTTGCTAACCATGGATCTGGTTTTCCAGAATAAGAGGTATCCTTCCTGGGATTCCCAAAGCCACCATCCTGGACCACACCAGCCCACCAGAGGCCCCTGCGGCAGCACTGTAGAGGCTACACTGTCCGCTGTCCCCAGCCCTGGTCCTCAGAGGGGTCCACTTAAAGGGTTCTGTGAAGATAATTCACAAGAGTGGCCTGCAGTCCTGGCAGGATGACTAAGCAGTTAGGTTAAAGGAACAAGAAAGCTGATTCACATGGTGACTCTCTGCAAGGAGTTGTTTCCTTAGGACTAGGAAGGAGGAGGAATCTAGCATAGGTCAGGGTAGCCAGAGGGCCCAGAGAGGTTTTTCTTTCCACTGAACCCTTTCCTGAGAGCTTGGGGAACTACCAAGAACATTCCCAGAATCTCTGCCTGGTGGGGCTGATAAGCAGTTTGCTGTGGCTTTGCCCAGGCTGGAGCCTTTCCGCCTCTAATGGACCAGAAGCCATTAGTGCCACCGATTGCTGGCCAGGATGCAGGCCCGGCCCCTTCCTGGGTGATTTACAATCTGGCTGAGACGGGAGTCCCAGCAGACTGCCTTCCGAAGATGTGGTCTAGGCTGTGCTGGAATCTTTTCAACACGAGCCTTTAATCAGTGGCAGGGACCTCAAAAGTTGAAAAAGAAAAGAAACCTGGGCAGAATTGGAGGCTGACAATCTGCATCATTGCCAGCCTGAGGCAGCAGACTTGGAAAAGCAGCTGAGGGGTTTAGGAGAACTGTTGGAAGAACAAATTCTGGGTTGAGTAGTTCATCTCTGGGAAGTCAGGGTCAGGAGTACCAGCGAAAGGCCCCACCAGTCTACTTTCTTTCTGTGGCCTCTGCCTTCCAATGTCTTCTGGAGAATGGTTTGCCTGTCATGCCTGCAGTTGGCCTGAGGAGTTTCTGCTTCAGTCCTCCCTGCACAGGGAGCATTGCAGAGCCTCATTCCCCAGCACCCCCACCCCATCCCAAGGGGATTTAGAGATCAGAGATTCCTGGGGACAAAGGGTGAGGGAAGGCCTATTGGTTACATAGTACCAATTGTTTTTTTTTGTATTTTTTTGTATTTTTTTTATTTTGGTATCATTAATATACAATTACATGAGCAACATTATGGCTACTAGACTCCCCCCATTATCAAGTCCCCACCACATACCCTATTACAGTCACTGTCTATCAACATAGTAAGATGTTAACGAATCACTACTTGTCTTCTCTGTGTTGCATAGTACCAATTCTTTTTATGTTACTGTAATAAAATATATGTAACATAAAATTAACTTTTTAAACCACTTTTAACAATTCAACAGTATTAAGTACATTCACTTTATTATGCAATCATCACCCCTATCTATTTCCACACCTCTTTCATCTTCTCAAAGAGCAAATTTGTATCCCTTAGGCAATAATGCCCATTAGCCCCTCCTCCCAGCCTCTGGCACCCACCATTCTACTTTCTGTCTCTATGAATCTGACCACTCTAGGGACCTCATATAAATGGAATCATACAGTCTTTGTCCTTCTGTGATTCTCTTATTTCACTTAGCAGACTGTCTTCAAGGTTCACTCATGTTGTAGCAGGGATCAGAATTTCCTTCCTTGTTAAGGCTGAGTAATATTCCAGTGTGATCATTTTGTTTATCCATTCATCTGTCGATGGACATTTAGGTTGCTTCCACCTTTTGGCTCTTGTGAATAATGCTGCTATGAGCATGAGTGACAAATATCTTTTTGGGTCTGTGTAGATACCCAGAAATGGAATTACTGGATTATATGTTTATAATTGTATGTTTATAGTGCATGTTTAATTTTTTGAGGACCTGTTATACTATTTTCCATAGTGGCTGCATTTTATATTCCCATCAGCAATGTACCAGGGTTCCGATTTCCCCACATCCCTGCCAACACTTGTTGTTTTCTGGGTTGGTTTTGACTTTTTGGGTTTTCTTATGATAGTCAGCCATTTTAGTTTTGATTTGCATTTCCATAATGATTCATCATTGTTGAGCATCTTTTCACATGAGTACTTTTTGGAGAAATGTCTATCAAGTCCTTTGCCCATTTAAAAATTTTTTGTTTTTGTTTTTGTCTTTGAGTTGTAGAAGATCTTCATATACTCTGGATATGACTCCTTTAACTGACAGATGATTCCTAAATATTTTCTCCCATTCTGTGAGCTGCTTTTCACTCTGTTGATAGTGTTCTTTAATGCACAAAGTTTTACATTTTGAGTAAGTCCAATAAATCTATTATTTCTTCTGTTACTTGCCCTCTAGGTGTCATTTCCAAGAAATTACTGACAAATCCAATGTAAGGAAACTCTCCCATGTTTTCTCCTGAAAGTTTAATGCATTTAGCTCTTATGCTTAGGTCTTTGGACCCTTACCTTATATGATATATAAAAAATAACTCAAAGGAAATTGCAGCTGGTTTCCCCTCCTGTGTTGGAACTGACTGCTTTTTGGTGGGTGTGGGGTTGGGAGGCAAGTGTCAGATGCAGTGGTTGTCTTACATGAAGGGACCATTTTTTATACCAACAAAATCACTTCCAAGATGGCAAGATGCTCACCCAAGGTATGCTGTTCTAGATGCAGAGACTGTCCGCAGGAACAGTAGAACCCTCACTTCCCTGCCTGCTCATGCCCCATGAGACGGCATGCTGCTGGCACTAGTACCTTGTATTTTTTTCTCTCTGTAAGTTACAGAAAGCTTAACTTGTGTAAATTAAAAGGCATGTAGTATGGCTCCACTCTGGGCCATGGGCAGCTGGGCAGCTGGCTTGCTTGTGGGTTCTGGAATTGCTTCAGGTTTGCCCTCGTCCTGCTCCCCGTGGGGCTTATTGCCGGGAGTACCTTGCCTTCTCACCTCAGTGTTGATTTGGTCTCAGCTCCTCCCCTGGATTAACCGCTCCTTGGGATTTCCTTCTGGATGGTTGGAACTCTTTGGTCCTTGCTTTGTTGTTTGTTGAGGCTTGGTTTGCTTTCAGGTTAGCGTCTCAGCCTGGCCTGCGAGACAGTGGGGCTCAGGTTCACAACTGAAGGGCTTGCCCTCCCCATGCTCCTGCAGGTGCTAGGCCACTGCCCAGCATTTCCTACCCAGCCCCACCCCGTCTGCTGGACTGCTAGGTCAGACCCTGGAGGGCTTCCAGTCTTCTGGAATCTGCTTCCCACATTGGCCCTGGATGCAGCTTGGACTCTTGGGGCTGGGGCTGGCCTGCTCTTCCTCTGGGACATCCTGGCCCTCCTGAGCAAGGAAGGAATTTTCCATATCACTTCTGAAATATCACCAGGGGTCTACATGGTCGCCACAGACCCCAAAGCCACTTCTTTCACTCTTCTCTGGACACTCCATCATCCTGAGTCTCTGAAAAATGTCTTCTCAAGTCCAACTAACCGCCCTATGCTCTTGACCAACCTCAATGTGTTCCCTAGTTAAAGGTCACAGCTGGCTCTTCAGGGAAACCTTCCGTCTTGCACTCAGCAGGTGATTAGCTTTTCCCAGTGCTGACCACTGCCTTGGGGCATCCGGGATTTACTGGCTCCTCTTTGGCTAACTCTGACGGAGAGATCTTCCATGGTCCTCTCTCCACTGTTTATGATAGGAAACCAAACTGCACAACCAAATCCTAACAATGTGTCCCACACTCAGAGAGCATAACTATTTCTCCCAATGCCAAGAGGCTGGACCTTCTACCCCACATCTGTCCACCTCTGGAATGGGTGGGGAAGCCAAAGATAAAGTTGAATGAGTCAGAGGTTCCCACTCACTGCGGCCTGAGCTGAGCCTGTCATCCTTGCCCGTCCCCAGGGTCCGCAGACTTCCTGATAGAGTTTATGAGCAGCACACGAAGGGCCATTTCTCGAACACCTCTGTGTGCCATCTCCTGCTAGATACTTTACCTATAAGATGGACAGACAATGACTCACTTCACAGACAGTGGACCTGGAGGGAAGGCATTAAAATCTCCAGTTTGTGGTCAGTGGAAACAGAGCTCCAGGTAGCTCACGCAGCTGGCCCAGGGGCCCATAGCTGGTGATTGGCAAACCCTGTCTGCCTAAGTCCAAAGCTCTTATTCTTAACACTCCACCACACAAATACCCGGCAATGTTCTGAAGTAGCTAAACCTCATCTTTGTTGCTTTCAACTTTTTTCCTGCCCCTACACTTCATCCATAGAGCCACAATTCACTGCAGTACGTCATTTAGTCCTGGGCTTTTGGGTGGAATTCTAAACTTCAGTTCATTCCCTAATTTTTCTCTTCATTCTGAAATAATTGGCCCTGAGGCCTTCCCAGCAGGCTTGGCGCTGGGCTGGGTACTTTATAATGCAAAATGGCTGCAATATTAATAGGAGATAATGGCTCCATATGTCCTCCCTTTTATTAAAAGGCTTGCACTTTTACAAACTCTAGCTCAGAGGGCTGTTGATAGGAATTTGAGTTATGTAACAATCCTGGAGTGGAAAATATTTTTCAGTAGGTTTTGTTGATGTCCTGCAAATCCCAAGTCACACACAGAGGCCAGTGGAGATGGGCAGGAGCCTCAGCACTGACAGGCCCCCTGGCAGGGAGGATGAGAGGCAGCATCCCCTTCCTAACTCCCTTTCCGTGAGTGCTGTGATGAGACAGAAGGACCTTGTGGTCAGCACTCTAAGCACTTTGATGGGATGTGTGAGATCAGACACACTGAAATCACTTTCAAGGAGCCAGGCAGAAAGGCAGGGTGATGGAGCAGTAGGGAACCAACCTGGAGCTGACAGATGGGGTTTAAATCCGAGATCTGCCATATGCCCTATGCGACCATCCCCCTCTTTGCGCCTTAGTTTCGTGAGCTATTACGGGGAAAATAATACTTCACAGGGACTAAGGGAGCGCTCCATGCAGCCGGCTATGGGTGTCCTGGAAGAGCACTCCGCCCATGTCATCACAAAAAGTGTGGAATACCACTGACCTGTACACTTGAAAGTGGCCAAGGAGGTAGACTTTATGCGTATATGCTATGGACTGAATATTTGAGGTCCCTCTAGACTCATACATTGAACCCTAAACTCCATTGTGTTGGTGTTTGGAGGTGGAGCCTTTGGGAGGCGATTAGGTCATGAGGGCGGAGCGTCATGTTGGGACTAGTGCCCTTATAAGAAATGCCCTTGCCCCTCTCTCTGCTCTGCACCATGGGCAGACACAGTGAGAAGATGGCTGTCTGCAAACCACAGAGAGAGCCACTTCAGCCTCTGGGTCTGCCAGATGTTGATCTTAGACATTCAGCCAATAGAAGTGTGAGAAATAAACGTCTGCTGTTTAAGCAACCCAGTGTGTGGCATATGTTACAGCAGCCTGAGCTGACAAGGGCAGTATATTTTACACAATTTTTAAGAAGTGCAAAGAGACATGGCACTGACTCTCTGGCTTCCTTTCCTTATTCTTCCCAGATTAAGATAATTCACTGGGGTGACAGCTAGCTCCTTGCCTTACATGTTGGCTGGATGTCACAGTGTCGGGGTTCAGGCCTGGGTCTCCTTTTCTGGAGCAGTGATGTAGGACTTGTCCAGTCTGGGCCATGTTCTCACCCCATCACACAGAGGCCTGAAGTGGCAGCTCTGACATAACCACAGAAGAGTGGATGCAAGGCGTGTGGAAAAACCCTCTGGGCACTGTGTGGGGAGGCAGCACCTGGGCTTGTCCACCCAAATGCACCAACACACAGACTGAGCGAATCCATCATCCAGGAAGGGCTGCCACCCTCACTACCATCGCAGCCTACCTGGACTGCCAGTTGGGGCCCAGACCATCATCATCAGGTCAGATCACCTGTGATTCCCAGATGCAGTGGGCAGAGAGCCCGTGGCCTCCGCTCTCCAGTCACACTTGCCCCCTGGCAAAGAACAGACATGAGCTGTAGCAGGATGGGGCCCAGGGGCCATGGGCAGGTGACTCTGGCTGAACTTCAATGTGTGACTCATCCCCATCCTCTAATAAGAAAAGCAAATTTGCAAAGAAAGAACAGAGATAATATCTTCTCTCGATAGCTGGGGGCCCTCCCGGGGAACACAGATTCTTGGGGCTGGACAGCAGGGTCCTGGGGAAATGGCAGGAGACTGTCTCCCTGTTGAAGGTAGCTGCAAGGTCTAGGGGCAGAAGGGTTAGTAAGAAAGAGCAACAGGGCTTCAAGGACTTTCAGTGATTTTGTGAAAAACCTAACAGCTGGCAGGGGACAAAAAGAGAAAGTCCAAAATGCCATTGATTCAGGAAGTCCCCGAGCTGGTGTAATTGCAGTAGAGTGGGACTTCCATTCCCACCATCAGGGGATTCTTTAAGAAGCTATTTCCAACATGTGGCAATGTGGACAAATCCCAAAAACATTCTGTTGGAAGAAGAATCTGGGCAAAAGAGTACATATAGTATGATTCCATTTATATGAAGTTCAAGAAGAGACAAACAAATCCAGGGTTCTAGAAATGTGAAAGGTAATATTCTGGCTAGGGACAGACTGTTTGGGACTGGCTGGGAAGGGAACTAGGGAACATTCTCAAGTGATAGGAATGCTCTCCATCTTGACTGGGTGGTGGTTACTGGGTATAAAACTCAATGAACAGTACACTTAAAATTATTCATTTTATGGATTTAAATTATACTCAAATAAAATTAAACACGAGACGTCCGGGAAGATGGTGGCGTGGGCAGAGCAGCGGAAATCTCCTCCCAAAACCATATATGTTTATGAAAATACAACAAATACAACTATTCCTAAAAGAGAGACCAGAAGATACAGGAGAGCACTCAGCCTGCATCTACACCTGAGAGGACCCGGCACCCTGCAAGGCGGGTAAGATACGGAGCCGCGACCCAGCAGGACCCAAGCATGCCCCCCTCTGCGCACAGGCAGGGAGGAGAGGATTCAGAGTGGGGAGGGAGTGGAAGTACAGGCCCACGAAATAACCAGCCCTGGTGATCTGTGCCGGGAGCATTGACACACATCACGCGGTGCACCGGAGATTGGAGAGACACAGGGTGCAGGATCTGAGTCAGGGAACACACCCGGGTCCTCGCAGTCAGCTCCCCGGGACAAAAGAAAAGTGCCTGCTTTTTTTAGCGGTCTTAAAGAGACAGGGGCCCAATGGAGGAGCAAGATCATCCCAGCAAACTCAGTCCAGCAGGCTGGGAGTCCTGGGGAATTTCGGAACCCTTTGCTGGCGACTGGGAAAAAGAAGCCGTACTGAGACTTCCCACAGAGATCAACAGCCTCCAATTCGTTCCCGCACCAGCCAGAGCTACAAAGGGCCCTGTGGGGTGGCGTGGCCATGGAGGCAGAATAGTGGAGCAACAGCGCCACCTACAGCATCCACACAATCTACTGCTGGTGGGCATTTTGGGTTTTTTTTTTTCCTCTTTTCTTTTATTTCTTTTTTTTTCTTTTTTATTATTTTTTCTTTTTAAAAGTATTAAAGAGCCCAGCTGACATACGTGGCACCTACCAGCTACCACTTCTTTTGCCACGAAGAGACAGAGGAATATAGCACAAACAAAACTTACCCAGACCCAGACAACACCAAAGAGGGTACATCAAGGAATGGAAGTGCACAACCTTCCTGAAAAAGAATTCAGAATAAAAGTCATAACTATACTGATGGATCTACAGAGAAATATGCAACAGCTGAGGAGGGAAGTGACGGAAGTCAGGAAAGACAATGCAGAAATGAGACAAGCGATCGACGGGCTTATCAGCAGACAGGACAAGATGCAAGAGGCTGTTAATGGAATAGAAATCAGAGAACAGGAATACAGAGAAGCTGAGGCAGAGAGAGATAAAAGGATCTCTAGGAATGAAGGAATATTAAGAGAATGATGTGACCAATCCAAATGGAGCAATATTTGCATTATAGAAGTACCAGAGGAAGAAGACAGAGAACAAGGGATAGAAAGTGTCTTTGAAGAAATAATTGCTGAAAACTTCCCCATGATGAGGAAGGAAATAGTCTCGCAGTCCCTGGAAGCCCACAGATCTCTCAACACAAGGGACCCAAGGAAGACAACACCAAGACACATAATAATTAAATGGCAAAGATCAAAGGTAAGGACAGAGTATTAAAGGCAGCTACAGAGAGAAAAAAGATCACCTACAAAGGAAAACCCATCAGACTATCATCAGACTTCTCAATAGAAACTTTAAAGGCCAGAAGAGAATGGCATGAGATATTTAACATAATGAAAGAGAAGGGCCTCGAACCAAGAATACTGTATCCAGCACGATTATCATTTAAATATGACAGAGGGATTAAACAATTTCCAGAAAAGCGAAAGCTGAGAGTTTACCTCCCATAAACCACCTCTACAGGATATCATAAATGGACTGCTATAGAGGGAAGCACCTCTAAGGCTAAAAAGATGTCACCAGAGAAAATTAAATGATAGCAAAGAAAGCAGACCATCCAAATACTAACTAAAGGCAAAGAATAAAACCCCTAGTATATAAGGAATGGAGGAGGAAGAATAAGAAGGGAGAGAAATCAAGAAACATCAGACTGTGTTTACAATAACTTAACAAGAAAGTTAAGTTAGATTTTTAGATAGTAACAAAGCAACCCTTGAACCTTTGGTAACCACGAATCTAAAGCCAGCAATGGCAATAAGTACATATCTATCGATAATCACCCTAAATGTAAATGGACTGAATGCACCAATCAAAAGACACAGAGTAACAGAATGGATAAAAAGCAAGACCCATCTATATGCTGCTTACAAGAGACTCACCTCAAACCCAAAGATATACACAGACTAAAAGTGAAGGGATGGAAAAAGATATTTCATGCAAACAACAGGAAGAAAAAAGCAAGTGTTGCAGTACTTGTATCAGACAAAATAGACCTCAAAACGAAGACAGTAGCAAGAGATAAAGAAGGACATTACATAATGATAAAGGGGTCACTCCAACAAGAAGATATAACCATTATAAATATATATGCATCCAACACAGGAGTGCAGGCATATGTGAAACAAATACTAACAGAATTAAAGGAGGAAATAGAATGCACTGCATTCATTTTAGGTGACTTCAACACACCACTCACTCCAAAGGACAGATCAACCAGACAGAAAATAAGTAAAGACACAGAGGCACTGAACAACACACTAGAACAGATGGACCTAACAGACATCTACAGAACTCTACACCCAAAAGCAACAGGATACACATTCTTCTCAAGTGCACATGGAACATTTTCCAGAGCAGACCACATACTAGGCCACAAAAGAACTTCAGTAATTTCAAAAATATTGAAATCCTACCAACCAACTTCTCAGATCACCAAGGTATAAAACTAGAAATAAATTTTAGAAAGAAATCAAAAAGGCTCACAAATACATGGAGACTTAACAACACTCTCCTAATTAATCAATGGGTTAACGACCAAATCAAAACAGAAATCAAAGAATATATGGAGACTAATGACAACAACAACACAAAGCCACAACCTCTGTGGGACGCAGCAAAGGCAGTTCTAAGAGGAAAGTATATTGCCATCCAGGCCTATTTAAAGATGGAAGGACATTCCCAAATAAATAGTTTAAAGACACAATTACTGAAATTGGAAAAAGATGAACAAATGGGGCCCAAAGTCACCAGAAGAAGGGACATAATAAAGATCAGAGAAGAAGTAAATAAAATTGAGAAGAATAAAATAGAAAAAAATCCATGAAACCAACAGCTAGTTCTTTGAAAAAATAAACAAAATAGATAAACCCCTAGCCAGACTCATTAAGAGAAAAAGAGAATCTACACACACAAACAGAATCAGAAATAAGAAAGGAAACATCACGACAGACCCCACAGAAATACAAGGGATTATTAGAGAATATTATGAGAATCTATATGCTAACAAGCTGGAAAACCTAGAAGAAATGGACAACTTCTTAGAAAAATACAACCTTCTAAGACTGACCAAGCAAAAAACAGAAAAACTAAACAGACCAATCACGAGCAACGAAATTGAATCGGTAATCAAAAAACTACCCAAGAACAATACGCCGGACCAGATGGATTCACCTCTGAATTCTACCAGACATATAGAGAAGAAATAACACCCATTCTCCTTAAAGTTTCCCAAAAAATAGAAGAGGAGGGAATATTTCCAAACTCATTCTATGAAGCAATCATCACTCTAATACCAAAACCGGGCAAAGACCTCACCAAAAAAGAAAATTACAGACCAATATCCCTGATGAACGTAGATGCAAAAATACTCAACAAAATATTAGCAAACCGAATTCAAAAATACATCAAGAGGATCATACACCATGATCAAGTGGGATTCATCCCAGGGATGCAAGGATGGTACAACATTCAAAAATCCATCAACATCATCCACCACATCAACAAAAAGAAGAACAAAAACCACATGATCATCTCCATAGATGCTGAAAAAGCATTTGACAAAATACAGCATCCAATCAGGATTAAAACTTTCAACAAAATGGGTATAGACGGCAAGTACCTCAACATCATAAAGGCCATATATGACAAACCAACAGCTAACATCATACTTAATGGCAAGAAGCTGAAAGCTTTTCATCTAAGATCAGGAACAAGACAGGGATGCCCACTCTCTCCACTGTTATTCAGCATAGGACAGGAGGTCCTAGCCAGGGCAATCAGACAAAACAAAGACATACAAGGCATCCAGATTGGTAAAGAAGAAGTCAAATTGTCACTATTTGCAGATGACATGATACTGTACATAAAAAACCCTAAAGATTCCATTCCAAAACTACTAGAACTAATATCTGAATTCAGCAAAGTTGCAGGATACAAAATTAACAAACAGAAATCTGTTGCTTTCCTATACACTAATGATGAACTAACAGAAAGAGAAATCAGAAAAACAATTCCATTCACAATTGCATCAAAAAGAATAAAATACCTAGGAATAAACCTAATGAAGGAAGTGAAAGGCCTATACTCTGAAAACTACAAGACACTCCTAAGAGAAATTAAAGAGGACACTAAGACATGGAAATTCATCCCATGCTCTTGGCTAGGAAGAATCAATATTGTCAAAATGGCTATACTACCTAAAGCAATCTACAGATTCAATGCAATCCCTATCAAACTACCAACAGCTTTCTTCAATGAACTGGAACAAATAATTCTAAAATTCATATGGAACCACAAAAGACGCCGAATAGGCAAAGCAATCCTGAGAAGGAGGAATAAAACAGGGGAAATTACGCTCCCTGACTTCAAGCTCTACTACAAAGCCACAGTAATCAAGACAATTTGATATGGGCCCCAAAACAGACCCATAGACCAGTGGAACAGAATAGAAAATCCAAACATTAACTCAAACATATACAGTCCATTAATATTTGATAAAGGAGCCTTGGATATACAATGGGGAGATGACAGCCTCTTCAGCAGCTGGTGTTGGAAAAACTGGACAGCTACATGTAAGAGAATGAAACTGGACTACTGTCTAACTCCATACACAAAGGTAAACTCAAGGTGTATCAAAGATCTGAACGTAAGTCATGAAACCATAAAACTCTTAGAAAAAAACATAGGCAAAAATTTCTTGGACATAAACATGAGCAACTTCTTCATGAACATATCTCTCCAGGCAAGGGACACAAAAGCAAAAATGAACAAGTGGGACTATATCAAGCTGAAAAGCTTCTGTACAGCAAAGGACACCATCAGTAGAAGAAAAAGACATCCTGCAGTATGGAAGAATATATTCATAAATGACGTATCTAATAAGGGGTTGACATCCAAAATTAATATAAAGAACTCACGCACCTTAACAAACAAAAAGCAAATAATCCAATTAAGAAATGGGCAGAGGACATGAATAGACACTTCTGTAAAGAAGAAATTCAGATGGCCAACAGGCACATGAAAAGATGCTCCACATCGCTAATCATCAGAGAAATGCGGATTAAAACCACAATGAGATATCACCTCACACCAGTGAGGATGGCCAACATCCAAAACACAAACAACAACAAATGTTGGCGAGGATGTGGAGAAAAGGGAACCCTCCTACACTGCTGGTGGGACTGCAAATTAGTTCAACCATTGTGGAAAGCAGTATGGAGGTTCCTCAAAAAACTCAAAATAGAAATACCATTTGACCCAGGAATTCCACTCCTAGGAATTTACCCTAAGAATGCAGCAGCCCAGTTTGAAAAAGACAGATGCACCCCTATGTTTATTGCAGCACTATTTACAATAGCCAAGAAATGGAAGCAACCTGTTTCCATCAGTAGATGAATGGCTAAAGAAGAGGTGGTACATATACACAATGGAATATTATTCAGCCATAAGAAGAAAATAAATCCTCCCATTTGCAACAACATGGATGTAGCTAGAGGGTATTATGCTCAATGAAATAAGCCAAGCTGAAAAAGACAAGTATCAAATGATTTCACTCATATGTGGAGTATAAGAACAAAGAAAAAAAGTGAAGGAACAAAACAGCAGCAGACTCACAGAACCCAAGAACGGACTAATAGTTACCAAAAGGAAAGAGATTGGGGCAGATGGGTGGGAAGGCAGGGATAAGAGGGGAAAAGGGGCAGTATGATTAGCAGATGTAATGTTGGGGGGGCATGGGGAGAGCTGTACAGCTCAGAGAAGACAAGTAGTGATTCTACAGCATCTCAGTACGCTGATGGACAGTGACTGTAATGGGGTTGGTGGGGGGGACCTGATGAAGGGGGTAGTTTAATAACCATGATATTGCACATGTCGTTGTAGATTAATGATATCAAAATTAATTATAAAAAAATTAATAAACACACACACACACACACACATACACATTTATGTCCAAGTATACAAAGCACTGCACTAGGTGTCTATAAGCTCCAGGCATAAATTAAAAAGAACCAGCCCTAAGGAAGTAGAGAGCAGGTAGTAGCACAGATGATAAAAGATATGACCCCAATAGTCATGGTGCAAGATAGCTAGTAATAATGTCTGGAAGAGAGGTAGGTACAAAGTGACATCGGCTACCAGAGGAAGGAGGATGACTTCTAGCTGGAAGAACTACTTTGGGCTTCACGGAATAGGCAGCACTAGATCTGGACACTGAAGGAATTGGGCAAGAACATTCTAGGGGAAGAAATGGCAGAACAAAGGCAGTGAGAGGTTGTGTAGGAAGCAGCTAATAGTTCCAACTGGTTGAGATGCAGTGAGGGAAAAAAGGCTAGAAAGCAGGTAGGATCAATTCGTACAGGGTCTTTAATGTCAAACAAAAGGGTCTGGATTTTACTAGTAGTTAACTGAGGGGTTTTGCACAGGGATATGATACAGGTGTAATCTCCAGGTTAGACGGGGAGGGGAATCTGGGGTATGGAGGCTGGTTTTTACAGCTGTTTGGTGTCTTGCTACCAAAGAGTGATGCATGACCAACAGCACTGCATCACCTGGGGCTTGTTAGGAAGGCAGATCATCCCATCAGTCAGGCCTAGAACATCAGAACCTACATTCCAACAAGATCCCCAGGTAATTCTTGTGCACAGCAAAGTTTGAAAAGCTTTGGTCTAACAGGTCAGACAATGACACAGAGGTCTTGTGTGGGGACAGGGGGTTCTGAATCAATCCCTCATTACCAGAAATCCTGGGCACCACAGAGAAATATATGTAGATAATGGATTGTTATGAAGCTGCTTGATGTGACTGGAAGACAGTTCATTTTTGGAGACTGCAGAAGAGTAAACAGTATCTCAGGGGAAGGAGGGGGTAAAAACAACACAAGCAGAAATGCTGTCGTGCCTCCATTTCACATTGGCATTGTAGATGAAGATCTCTAAGGATTAGTAATGGTGGAATCAATACTCTTGTGCTACCGTGAGCGGAAGACAGGATTATTTCATTTCAATAATTTATCATCCCCCTCATTAGAAATTGAAAACCTGCCAACTATTGAGTTCTTTAAAAGGTTATGGCTCCTTCCTGTCCTGGCTGGTGTTTTAAGCCAGCTCTCCATATGCTTTACCAGGCTTTATTAAGACAATTCCAGTTTTAAAAAAAGCTACTTTGTCTTCTGTGAATTATTCTGCTTTGGATCTCCACTCAGCCACCACCATAATCATGACCTGTTAATGATGAAGAAGCAAGAGGCAAGGAAAAGCTTGGCCCCACTCAAAGACCAACTCCCTTCTCCTTCCTTCAGAGGTCCATCCCCAATGGCAATCTCGTTACTTCCCAGGGAATGGTGGAGAAATGACAGCGCAGATGGAAGAGTGGACCAATCCAAATATGCTAAGCACATAAAGAAGATATAAGGATCCACATTTTCTATCCTACCCAGACTCACAGGGCATATTCAGTAGACAGGTCATGTTCTCCTTACCCAAAAGCTGCTGTGGCTCCTTCCCCCGTGTTAGGCTTGTGAGGGGAGATCGTTTTCGGTCGTGGAAAGAGCTTGCCTGCCAGTGAAAACTATCACCCCTTGTGTCTGGGCCTTTACTTCCTCTGCATTGTTGTCCTTAGGCCATAATTAAGAATTTGTTAACATTTTAACTATTTTCTTCCTACCTGTTTTTCAGGGCAGCCATGTATTCCTGAGGTTTACTTTTTCTTCTAAAGACTGACACCCAGTCTTGGGGAATGCCTAACAATCCAAAATAAGTGATGAATCTAAATAGCAACAATCTAAAATGCTGAATACAGACCCCCAGGCTGTTCTTTGATTAAGGAGGTGTGCTTGAGTGGCTGGATTTGGTAAAACAGAAACCCAGGTACTGAGTACTATGGTAAAAAGAAAATGCTGACAGGCCAGACTCCTTGCCTGGCCATGGGGATCAGCCCCCACATCTTGTCCCTCCTCCTACAGCTGGATGACTTTGATGAATTATTTCATCGATTTGAGTCTTAGCTCCTCTTTTGCAGAATGTGGATAAAACAACACCCATCATAGGGATTTGGGAGAACTATGAAGATAATGTTCTATAGCATTCACACCAGAACCCACTAACAAATTCCAGCCCTCTAAGAGCATCTATGTAACCCACAAGGCTCTCAGTTAAATGCCATGAGGAGACCCATTCCTGTATCAAGAAGCAAATAGGCTCCCAACTCATTTGAAGAGTGGTTTGGGAGCACTGAATGAGAAAAGTGGAAATAGGCTTATTTTGAGTGTTTCTTTAGGGGAGGTATCCTTTTCCATGATCCAGCCCATGAAACACCAGTCTTCAGAGCACTAAAAAAACCAAACCTAGAGTTGATTTAGGCAGGCCACTCTTCACTAGAATGTCCAAAAGCTGGACTCCAGCCTCCCAGTCTCTCAGAGGGCTCCCTCAGCAGCTCCGTCCCCGTGGGTTGTGAACAGGGCAACTAGAGGCTTGCGTGCTGCTCGTTCCTGTTACCCTGTTAGGTCAGAACCTTTGTTCTTTCCCAAGGAAGAGGGAGAAAAGTGATCAAAAGACTCTTTGACTTCCTACAGTTGGAAAGTTGCTGACCTGAACAACTTCTAAAGATCTTCCCAAAGTCAAGATTCAGGACTGTTGCAGAATTCTTACTGATTTCCTGGTCCAAATTAGAATGTCCAAAGACCTCTAAGGTCAAAGCAAAACAAAAAACTTTCCAAAAATAAGTCACTCAAAAGAAGTCACATTCTTTTGGAGAACCTCAGGTAGAGTTTAAGGAAGAATGAGATTGATCTCTCGAGAAAGGTAATTTTTCCCATTTGTGTGGTCACATTATTGCTTGTGAATTTATAATGTCCTGCCTGGATTCCTATTTCTGTATGTATTTTAGTCCATTCAGTAAATATTTATGGAGTGCCTGTTTGCCAGGCACTGTGCCTGTAAAGTGACAACAGAAACAAAAGAGAGGGATGGTCTCTGCCCTCACAGAACTTACCCTGCAAGACCTCACACCCTTCCAGCCCTTACTAAACCCTGGAGTCCATCCTTTGCCCATCAGAAGACATTTAAGCATGCTACTACTTTGATGACTCACCAGTCACTCTGCTGTCAGCCCTATTCTAAGCTGGAATGCTGGCTGGAGTGAGCAGGCTCTCGCCCTCGCCTGGAGGTAGCAGAGGAGGGAAACCATGGTAGACGAGCCGCAGGAATCTGACAGGTCTGGGCTCCCACGTTCGCTTAGCTCCTTACTAGCTGTGCGGTGGAACATTGGATGAGTTACAGAAATTCTCTAAGCTTTAGTGTCTTGGCTGTAAAATGGATTTATTTGGAGGCTTATAAGAGCTGACTTTTGAGAACTGCTCCCTTCAGGGCCTAGCACACTGAATATCTGATAAATGCTGGCTGTTGGTGCTATTACCCCCTGTGTTCATCTAACAGGCCCTGTGCTTCAGTCTCTGCCTTAGCACCCCTGGCCCATCTGAGACCAGCATCTTGCCTGACTCACTGAACAAAAATTTCTGCATCCCTTCTTTGTAAAGCATCTGATCATATCCTTTGACCATTTTTAAATTGGGTTGTCTTTGTATTGTTGAGTTCTTTCTGTTATCCTAGATACTAGTACTTAGTTTTTTGACTATTTTATCTAAGTCTATAGTTTGCCTATTTGTTTTCTTAACAGTCACTTGATGTGCAGAAGTTTTTAATTTTGATGAAACTTAATTTACCCATTATTTTTCTTTTATGGTCACCATTTTCTGTTTCCTAAGAAATATTTCCCTGTTCCCAAATCATAAAAATGTACATTTTCCCTTAAAAGCTTCATTACATTTACATTAACATGTATGTTTTGGTTGATGTCACATCTTAAGTAACATTTTCTGTATGATGGGAGGCAGGTACTGAGGTTCACTTTTTCTGTGCAAGTACCCAGTTGTTTCTGTGTCATTTGCTGACAAGACTTTCCTTGCTTACTGTATTGCTTTGGCACTTTTGTTGAAAATCAAGTGAACTTTTGTCTCTGGCCAAAATGGTGTGATGGACCAGATTTACCACTGAGCTATAACAATACACTGGACACCTGGACAGAATTCGTGAAACCATGGTTTTCACCCTGGCCAACAGGCAGCCAAGGGAAGTCTCTCCTGGGAGAGGGGAGCCCTGCTCTGCTAGGGCTCACTGCCTGGAGAGGCTCCAAGCTCAATGCAGAGAGCGAGGCCAAAACAGTGTCTGGGGTCTCTCTGAGTTGAGGAAGCCGAAGAGAGGACTCAGGCAGGCTGAGGCCTGGAAATTTCTCAGGTCGAATGCCACAGAGGGGAGAGTGGCCAAGGGCCAAGGAGATGCCCCACAGAGACCAGGCCCAGAGGGAGAGGGGTGAGTCCAGCGGTCAGCAGGGGCCAGGCTGGGGTTTGCCGATGCTCTGGTGCCAGCCAGTGGCAGCCGGGCCAGTGCTGTCTGGGGCAGCAGACTCAGTGGGCTTCCTCAGGCCCCCTCTCGGCTGTCACCCAGCAGGCCTTTCTCTACGCCCCGCCTCCTCCAGGCACCGCTTTGGCTCCTTGCTCTGTGTTAGGCTTGTGAGGAGAGATGGTTCTTGGTCTTCCGGTCCTTCCTCATTGTTAGGCAGGGTTTCCTTGCACTGTCTGACAGAGGCTGTGAAAAGAGCTTGCCTGCTGGTGAAAACTACCACCCCTTGTGTCTGGGCCTTTACTTCCTTTTGCACTGTTGTCCTTAGGCCATACTTAAGAATTTGTTAACATTTTAACTAATTTTTTCCTACCTTTTTTTTATTCCTCCATCTCTACCACAGGTGAATCAGCTGTGTCCTGTCTGTCCTCAGGGAGGCTGGTCACCTTTTGGAATTATGTTCACTTCATCATCTTCTGGCCTCACCTCTGATAGAATCAAGAAAATGATTTTTTTTTTTGCGTTCCCTGCCTTTTCTTGTTAGGGTGGAAGTCACGTTCTCCTGCTCGGTGAAGTGGAGTTCTGTCTCCTTCATTTTAACAGAGTCGCTGAGGCCTTGCTTGCCAGGCTTTGCACGTGCAAAGGAGATAACCCAGGTCTCCGCGGTCCACTGGCTGAGCACCTAGAGCATCAGGCTAGCGGATGCATTCATTGCTGGCATGCATGACAGTCACCAGACAGGATAGGAGCCAGCACCAGGCCTGTTGGGGAAGCCCTGGGAAGTTAAACTTCCACCAAGGTTCCATCACACAGAAGAGCAGCAATTTTTGGGTGGACAGAGGAGTTGAGGACATACTGGACAGAGAAGTACCACACCTGTAGTGACTGCGGGATGGAAATACATGGCTTTCCTTGTGGGGTCCTGGTCCTTATCCCCAACTTTTCTGTCAGCTGCTAGAGCTTGCTGACAGTCATTGCCTCAGAGCCCAGGCCTTTACTGGATATCATCCAGTTATCTCAGTTTTCTACCAGACAACACCACCACACTCCTAGTCAAGTGGGCCTCCCCAGGGCCCCACTGTCCTGCTCTGCCATAAGCCCCTTACACAATCCCTGTGTCTTTCTCCTCAGCCACGCAACTGCGAGCCCCTCAAGAGCAGTGACAGTTTTCACATTTCTGCATTCCCAGCACCCAGTCGGTGCCTGGTTTACTACGAGCTCAGAAAGTGCTGGATGAATTGAAATCAAATACTCTTCCGGGACGCCTTGGCAGGGGGGTGGGACCACTCACTCTCTGGCTCTCAGGTCTGAATTGCACTCCTGCCAAAAAAGTGTCTGGGAGCTTAACATACAGATTCTGGAGTCAGTTGATGTAATTATTTCTAATTGAAGAGCTGGGTTCATCTTATTCCAGGCAGTCCCTACCTCCTGGAATTTTCATCAGGTGTCTTCTAAATGTTAACTTTTACTGGGCTAAATTATTCATTCATTCCTCTAACCCAGTGACATTTTGATTGCCGCATTCGCTGTTTAAATCTGGAACGATCTCAGAGTCTATGTGAGCCGGTCTCCGCATTGTGATGACCGTGACGGGCGGAAAGGAGACACTTGCTCTGCAGCACTGGCTTCAACTGTAATTTTGCCGAGCAAGTAACTTACGCTGAAACGGAAGAAACAAAAGAGGCATCTGTTCTCAAATGTGACATTCTTTCCCATGGGAAATGCTTTCAAATGTGTTCTGTTTCTGCCTTTTGCCTTTTCCTGCCTCCTTGCCTCTTACCAGCAGAACAATGCCATATTTTCCAGAACACAGCTCAATCTTGGGTGCACGGACTAAGAGGATGACTTAAATATATAATACTAAAATTTCCTGGCTAGTAGTTAATGGTGGAAAAGTTAAGGCTATCAGATGAAAAGGTAAAGAAGTTTCTGTTAGGCATAGTTCAGTCATGACTCAGATGTTTAAAATAAGTAAAACCACACATACTTATATTCATAGTTCTGGCTGCAGAGCTGAGGGAGAAACAAAATCTGGGGCAGTAGGAAGGGAAAACTCAGCAATGGCTTCAGGGAAGTCGTGGTGAGACTAGTTCCTAAAAAGATGTGGGAGAGCTGGGGCCAGCCTTCCAGAGAAAAAACAGTCTGTGCCAGGTACTAGATTCACTGTTGTCTCAAATTTAATCCACCCAATTGTTAACTACCTACCTATTTTCTTATGTTTCTCATTTTAGGTACCCTGTGTTTTCCCCTTGCTTTTTAAATGAAACCACCCCCACACCTTCAACGTGAACCCTTTCCATATTATAGGCTCATTTTATTGTCGCCTTCCCTATTTAAACTTTCTATTTAACTCCCATTCCCTTTGTGATTCAGCTTCGCATCTTCCTACAATGCTTCTGAAACCCTCTTTCCCCTCCCGCTGTCACAGGGCTGCCTCTGTCCACGCTTGTCTGCTGGTGTGCAGTGAGCCAGCAGTTGGAAGTCTCCTTCTGAAGATGAAAGTGGCTGGAATGAAAGCAAACGAAATTGGCGGAACAATTAGCAAATAATTGCACAAACCTCGGTTTATATTTTCATCACTAATATACACTTAGCAAATGCTTGTTGAATACCTTCTATTGAAACAGAGGTCTGAACAGAAAACTAGCACATCTGGTCAAATCATAGGTGAGGTGATAAACCACGGTACAGTGCGTGAAGGTAGAGGTAAGAATCAAGAGCTACGGGACCCAGAGGGCTTCCTTTTAAGGAGGTCATAGAAAGCTCACCAGGGGTGGTGATCTGGGCCAGATGGGCAGGAGTCTAAAGCTTGGAGAGTTCTGAAGGGCATACAGTTTGAATGCCCTTTAACAAAAAAAATCTTAATTTTGTAATTTTACAAAAACAACAAAAGTCCATGTGAACACAGCACTAGAATCTCCCCTGTGGTCTTGGAGGCCTGTACCAATGCAAGACATGAAGCTTAAACTTCTTTGGCTTCACAGTAAATCTCCCTCTGGAGATGACATTTGGTTTGGCTTTTGAAGGTTGTCTAGTATTTCAGACAAAGAAAGAAGGAAATAACCCACCTGCAAAGCTGTTAGTATCTGCAGAAGCAAACGATGTGTAAGTGATGTGTATCACACACAGCATTAGTTAGGTGGAGCTGAGGGATGGGGATGACGTCAGAGAAATGGCCCTGGGGTCAGATTGAAGATGACCTTGATATGCTGAGGTGTTTTCACTATATTCTATATATCATGTGCTCAGGAGAGGTTTACACACCAGAATACCATAACCAGGTTTGTTTTTTAAGATAGCTCTTCTGCTATAGGAGGAATAACAGCTTTTCACTGGAAGTGCCTAAAACCCTTGATGACTGATAACATCTAATCACTGAGTCTGCAATTACTCTACTGAAGTTTCAATGAATGATTTAGAAATATATGTTTCCATATAAATAGATTCTGAAAATAAACACAGTTAAGTAGGTTGCAGAACACTGAAACAGTATGATATCATTTATGTAAAAAAAAAGGTATAAACCCTACAAAGCCATACCACACTCTTGTTTATGGATACACACACCAGAGGCTCCCAGGAACCTAACCTTATTTCTCCTATGAGCAATGATTCAGTAGTGGCTAATTAAGGATTCATGGTAACTTTGGAGTGCATAAATACCATGAATAATGAAAATCAACTGTAACTTATATTATTTATTATTTTATTATAATAAAATTATAATAAATTTTATATTTTTATATTTTTCTTTATTATATTTATTATTTATTACCTTTATTGTATCATTCAAAATGAAAAGGAACAGTTTGGAATGTAAACACAGGATAATCTGAGAATGTTTTCTTTTCTAGTACTGACATTAATTTGATATTCGCACTTGCAATTCTCACATTAAAAAAAAGGGCTTCCTAATCAAGGATTCCAATGACAAAGACTGCTGAGGCACTCTTAGCACCACATAAACATTGAAAGTGTCATTCTCCATCTCTGTGTTAGTCTCAAATTAGACCTGGACCTCACTTGCTTTAGAATCCGTGTTTAGATTTGCATGAGGCTGTTCCAGGTTTCTGATCCATCTCAACTGGCCAAAGTTCATCTGTTTGCCTTCCTAACCCTAACAGCCAACTGATAAACCCACCTGGAGGGAGAGGCAAGGCTCCTGCTGGAGGAGGAGAGAAGCCGGTCAGAATGAGGTCCCTGCTGGGGGCACTGTCTAAGATGCAGTCTGTGGAGTCAGGGGGGCGACCAGATGTGTGAGCCAGTCCCTCCGCACCTCCCAGCTGCTCTGATGGTGTCTTCTAAGTGTGCGGTTTATACGGAACCCAGTAGGTTTGCTTTATATCTTCATAGGAAGGAGAAAGAAGTTACTCTGTCCTTCTCTTTCCAAATCAACAGTTCTATTATTCAGTAAAGAATAAAGGAAGTGAATGCCCTGCCACTTGGCTATTTTGGCAACAGATGCTGCTGCTATTCTCAGTCTATTATAGCAGCATCACAACACAAAGAAAATATCCTATTTTTTGTTTGTTTTTATTTTTTATTTTTCCCTAGACTGTTTTCAGTCTTTAAAAAATAAATGGGTTGCCTGTTAAGCTGGGCAGCTCACCAAAATGAAGCACCAAAACAGAAAGACTGTTTGTCATTTTTCTAATGCTGAGTTGGTGAGGGCTTTGTGGGAAGAGGACATATTTGGTTATCTTCTAGGACCCAGCGAGTGTTTGGGATTTGTTCACTCAACTTCTGTTTATTGTGTTCAGTGTCTCCTGTACTGCAGGAAATCAAAAGGGAGATAGCAGACAAGGTTCCTGATTCTTTAAGGTACACATACATCTAGTGAGACAATTAGATGAAATAGTTATAGAATGACCTTGAGCTGATGGTCCATGTGGCTTCAAAGTTCTACCTTGCAGCTAGAATTTCACCAGTCGTCGCAAAACCTTCCTCTCCACCCTAACTCCTTCAGCCAGCCTGTGTGGCTTCCTCTTCTACACTGTTAATGATCTATCCAATTTGTAAGCCTCACCTTCCCTTCCTTTGGCATGTCAATGACCACCATTTTGATTGCCTTTCAACCACCTACTCCTGGGGTCATATTCTTCATTTTGTTATCACCCAGAAATGCTCCATATCTGACATCTTAACCTTCATTGTTTTACTCAGGACATTTGCAGAGACTGCCTGAAAACCTTCGGTTGCCATTTATGGGCACAGCCTGTTCAGAATAAAGCGTGTATTTTCTAGTTTCCCTTCCAACTAGGAGTAGTGATATGTCTAAGTGCTAGTTCAGTGGAATGTAAGCAGAAGTGATTTATGCAACTTCTGAACACTGTCCTCATAGGAAAGAGGCAATCCATTCTTTACTCCTTCTTCCTTCTTGCTGGGTGGAATAAGGATGTGATGACTGGGGCTTGAGCAGCCATTTTGGACCATGAGTTAGAAGCTATTATGTTAAGGGTTTCAGAGCTGCAGTACAGAAACTATCTGAGTTTCTTATAATTGCATTGCTCATGTTTCCATGGGAGAGAAATAAGCCTCAATCTTGTTTAAGGCACTGTTGTTTTGCATTTTCTGTCCCTCACAGCCAATCTCAATCCTTTTATAGCTCTCTTTTCTCTATTATGTTTGCATCTCAACCTCCTTGAGACTTCAGTCCTTGTTCTTCCAGCTTCTCTCTTGGTATTATTTCCTTCACTGTCCACATTCTCTCTGTCCTGCTTCTATAGCCCATGCAATGTACATCATGAAGTGACTCAGAATTACATGGTGGCCTGTTAATACCCTGGGGTATGCAGAAATTGTTCCACTGTTCTTGTGTCTGTGCACTGGAGTATCTGTTTGCAGACCAGATTCCAAAGGGAAATACTGCTTTTCTCATAGCTGCAAAGATAGCCCAAGGGATCCAAATTCTACCAAGACCACTGACCTTGCAGAGGGAGCAGTGATCCAAGCAGAAAACTTGGGTTGGAGGTGTGTGTGCAGTTTTACAGGCAGCGTCCAGTGGAGCCCACTGAAGAGATACACACCTGTCTGACGAGACCAGTGGAGAAAGACAGTTCTCATAGTCATCACATTAGCAGAAGACTGAGGTGAGGAGAGCTGGCACAAACAGGGAGGCCTTGCAGAGAATGACATGGACTAGATCTGCCTTCCTACCACCCTGGTTAGGAGACACCACCACCTCCTTAATGACAAGGGGCTGGGATCCACAGCCAGTGTTTATGATTCTCTCATTGAAGCTAATGTGGGTGCTCTGTGGTAACACATCTTTTATTATTTTTTTTGGTAATGCTTCTCAATTTAGGAATGTTTTCAGTCAGTCTCAATGAATCCTTCTGCCATCTTCATGAGTTTGAATTCAAGAAACTAGCTAAGTATTTCTATCTAGAAAAAATAAATTAGAAGGACCCTGAGTTGCGAGTCTCATCCCCAAAGTGGACTAAACAGGGACAATGATGTCTTCGTGGGGTTTGCTTTTGTTTGCCTTTGCTCCACCCAAGGTGGAATTAGGCACACCCCTCCTCATGGTTCAGTCAGACCTGATGCCATAGAGAGCTGGAGTCATGGCCTTCTCTTTCCCTGGACTCTGAGGGGTTCCTGAGACAGAGTCTCTACTTACTCAGCTCCAAATACCTGGAACCTAGACTGGGGTGGAGGAACTAGTTATAAATACTTGCTAAGTGTCTGACTGAATGAAAGAATCGTGACTACAGTATGGATATGTGATTAGACTTCACACTGAAACATAACCACCTAGTAATAATCCAGTTGATTGAATATATTGAAAAAGGAGACTCCACACAGGCACTGGATGCATAATGCATAATGCCATTCCTGGGGTAAGTTAGTAAAAGCATGTGATCAGAAGTTAGAAGAAAAGTTGGATTATTGTTGGTTTTATGTGTATTATGTATTACATAATATATTATTACATATACTTTGTGTGATGACTCATAGAATGGCGCTAGAGGCCTGTGTGAGCTGTATTCACCATTCTTTCTTGTACTTCATGCATATGAGGACGAGCAAGTGGTACAAAACAGCATGGCTCCTGGCTGCAGGAAATCGTGGTGTACAGCCCATGACCCAGAGACACCGTGAAGGGAGGAGGAAGGTTTGTCCTAGCTGCTTAGTGTAGGGAAGCCACTTAGCTCAGAGCTATGCTTTCCTGAGAGATGGGCTGGTCCACTCAGGAGGCTTTGGGGTGACACAGTCCCTAGGCGGAATCTCAGATGGGGGATGACTGCTCACGTCCAGGTAGAGCTTACCAAGTGGCTCTTCCTTGTGGGAGCCATGAGCTATTATCAGACAAGGGTTTCCAGAAAACATTTCCTCATGAGCCCCATCAAAGTTCTTTTACTTTCCAACCCAGCTTCCCCACTACAATCTTCTTCCTTTTCCTGCAAAACCATCTCTTATTCTGATCTGGAAGGATGCACTGGGGACCTCTTAATAGCCAGTGTCCTAGCATGAACAAGAGCATGAAATGAAGAGAAGATGGACAGATAGATGCATGAATGGGTGGAGGGGCAAAGAGATGATGGGACAAACAGCAACAAATTAATAATAATAATAATAATAATGAGTGAAACCAGGAATTGAGGCAGAGACATCAAATATCTCTTTATCATCTGGCTTGGCTGGGTAAGTGCCTAGAGTTATCAAAATCTAGCAGTAGGTTAAAACACAATTGGGATTTGAAGCACACCCTAGTACAAGCCCTGCTCATTTGTTACCAGTAATTGTAAACTCTTCATGATGGTGTACCCTAAACAATTAATACAAGAATGGACATTAGATCAGGGCAGTAAGGAAATATGTGTATATTATATTTCCTGGAAGATTTTGAGAAATTGGCTTATTCCCGTGATTACCTATTTTTGATAAAAAGTCTTACAGGAACACACTACTTGACAAATGTCAGCACATTAACACTCTTGACCCCAGGCCACCACAGACACCGTGTGCCTCTGTTCTCAATCACTGTTGGCATCTCCTGCAGGGGCTCTGGCTTAAACCAGCTTTGTTTCCAACTGTGTGTGTGCCAGCATTTTTAAATTGCACCACAATAAATCTCAGTATGTGTTGTTACAGTAACAAATGCATGGCTGAGCAGTGTTTCCATGTGATAGGTCTAGTGATAAAGCTGTCAGCTCCCAGAGGGAAGGAACCTGGTCTGTTCTGACTCCTGCCATGTGCCCAGACCTCAGCAGAGCTCCAAGCACATGGTAGATGTGAAATATTTGCAGAGTAGCTGAATGAAAGGGGACCACTGTGGGGAGACTGGGATGAGACTGGTCTTTTCAGGACCGTGGGGGTTGTTTGTGTATAAGGTATATGGGTATGAGCCCCTTATAGACCACCTGTGGGCTTTATCAATCTTATTTGAAGGTGACCACAAAGGTCTGAGTTCTCATCTCCTCTATGATGTCTTTGCAGAACCACCGGCCGAGTGGCTACCTTCCCTGTGCTTGTCCTGTCTAGCATGCTATTCAGAATGTATTTGCTTGTGTATGCATCTCCTTCTCTTGAAAGCAGAACCAGGTTTTATTTGACTCTTGTCCAGAGTCTAGCAGACAGTCTACCCAGTAGGGCTGGGTACTCACTATGTGTGTGCTTTATGAATGGACAAATGGGCACAAAATCTCACTGCTGCATTTTACAGATGGCCCTCAAATGGTGCATGGGTAAGAAACAGATTACTAATGACATATTTCTGGAGATATTCAGAAATGCTACTGAGGCATTTCTGCACTGAGCCAGGGGCAGAGGATAAATGGTGAGATGGAAGCATGTGCTGGCTGGCTGCTTCTGGCTTCTGGCTGCTGGCTCTGGGTCAGATGATCCAGGATCTGAACCACTGGTTCCACTTTTATTGCCTGTAAATGACCTAACCACTTTGAGTCTGGGTTTCCTCATCTATAAGATGCCTAGGATTTTTACATAAATGAGATAATACCTGGCACACAGTGGCTCTAGAAAATACCTCAATAAATGGTTGCTGTCATGTTCATTATTAATTAAGATGCTTGGACATATTAGTCCCAGCCAATAATCGTGGGAGCCCAAGGGGAGGAGAAACAGAAACTAGCCAGTTTACTGGAGGCAAAGGGGAGATGTGATATTTCCTACACCTCCCTGTTCTGGTCACCCCCTCCTACCTGCCCTGAGAAAGCTCAGGATCTGCCTGCAGGCTGGGCAGGGGCCTCTGAGACGTTCTGGGGAGAACAGATAACGGCTTGGGGGAGCAGCCAAGTGGCCAGAAGACCTGAGCAATGGGCAGCTGTAAAACAGTTGAAAAACGATAACTAAAGGGAAGAGCACTCTATTCAGGCCCCCAAATCTTAAATATATTAAAGAAAGGATGTGTGTAAAAGCACTTTGTGAAACCGTGAATTCTAATGCAACTCAGCTATTGGCATTACAAGGTGCTTACTATGGAGTGGAGTGCAGGGGGTCTCTCAGGTGGGTTAGCCTATCTTCCTTCCATTTTCATGCCCTCCTCCAGGAAAAAAGGAAACGAAAGCATTCAATTCAGAAAGCATTTCTTAAGGGTCTACTAATACTGCAGGGCACTGTGAGGTTACAAGGAAGAGACTGGCTGCCTGCGCGGGGGTCACAATCCAGGGCCCGACAAAGCCATACTGCCGTATTTCAGGGTTCCAAGGAAGCCAGGAAGAAGTCCCATCGGCTTTCCCCTCCGTGCAGGTGGCAGAGCAGAATTAAGTTGCAGGAAGCTGGAAACACACTCGAGTCTTCTTTGGTGAGCTGACAGCAGCCTGCCCAAAGCGCCACCTGCCCAGGGCAACGGACAGCAGGGTCATTTCAAAGGCAGAGAAAAAGGTGGGGTTTGGGCCTCCAGCGCACTTGCCCCATCCGCTCTATCTCCCACCTGGGGCAATGACTTAAATCCTATTTTACGTGTTGTTGAAATGCCAGAGTAATGTGCTCACCAGCCACCGCCGCTCATGCTCCTGGGTGACGTCTGTAGGGTGTCACGGGGCAGCCAGGCAGCGCCGCGCAACTGAGCGGCTCGGTAGCGTCCCCCTCCCGCCCGCGCTCGCGGCGCCGCGCCCAACCCTTGCCACGCCGCCAAAGAAGCAGTTTGCTGCCCATCTGGGCTCCCGGGAGGCGAGTTAATTTGCATCAAACCTGCAAACCGGTCACCGGCTGCTTTATGGGGCATCTGTGCATTGAGTTCAGTGTCCCAAATTTCATTTTTAAAAGGTCCAGTTGGTTCTCGCTCCTCCCCTAAGTGCCTCAGGGTAAATTTAGACAAGATCTTTAGTGGCTCTGGGAATTCAACTCAGTTTGGACTTGACTTTTGAGGACACAGTGTTCTCTGGGGGAAGATCCTCCTGCCTTGTTATCTGGGGCTTTAACCGGTACAGTCAGGGACTTCAGGACTGAGGTGGAGCCAAGGCGGCAAGCAGTGACTGGAGAGGCGCCCTCTGTGCCCAGAACGGTGACTTCTCGCACCAAGAAACCCTTCTGCTTCCTTGCTGTGCTCAAATTGTCCGCACAGGTGGCCCTACAACCTGCAACCCCTATCCCCCGGGGAAGTGTGTGTGTGTGCAGGGGGTAAATTCCGCTTTGGCAAAGCTGTGGCTGCCCCAGCATTCCTGTACAGGAGAGACTTAGGGGCTTCACTGTAGATGAGCAGGGACTAGGAAAGTTCTTGAAAGGGTGTTTTCATGTCACCTTTCATAGCAGTGAAAAATCAGTTGTTCATGTGTAAAGGGATGAAGGAATAATGGAGATGAGAGGGGGTGGGTTAAATGCCTGCCTCCCTCTCCTGGGCTCATCCCAGCCAACCCGTGGCTGCCCCCATGGTTTCAGCTCCTGCTCACACTGCAGGGGTGGGGGTGGGATGGACAGTGTCCTGACCACGCCTCCTTAGTGATGGACACACATTTTACATAAGCCAAGTAAACCTGTCTTCATACCCGGGGGTGCTGGTTGCCCCATCTAGTCCTGCAGTATGTACTTTTCTTCATGTGTTGGGTCAAAGTATTATATCCCAAGGTGCAGAAGTGCCTTAGGAACTTCCGTGTCTTCTCCATAATCCCTGCAGCAACTATAAATAATGTGTCACCAGTGCCTGAGTTCAGACTTCTGTGTCAGGAGTTGTGTGAGGACTTAACAGGTCATGATCCCTTTAGAAAGGGCATCATGTTAATAAAAGAAACAGTTGTAGTAACCATTCTTTTTGTGAACACATCAAGAAAAAGGTTGTGTTCGAACAGGTCAATGGAGGCTACCTTACAACTTTGAAAAGAAATGAAATTCAACACATGATTTAGTCTATTAAGCTCCAGGACAGAAGCAGATGAGCTGAGATGGGCCTGGGTCCACCTGACAACCTAAATGGGTCCTGTAGTGGGGCCAATTCAACCACATGGCTTGGTCCACTTGCTCAGCCAGGGAGGGGTGGTGAGCCGAGTGGGTGCAGGGCAGCGGCAAGCTTCTGCCCAGGAAAGCCTTGGGGTGAGTCCCACTTTGCCAATTGTGCCCTGTAATCCTGAGGCAGCCAAAAGCCTTTCTGATCCTTGTTTCCTTTAGTGATCAGATTAGGACAATAACCTTGATTTATGAGATTATTGGGAGAATTAAGTGAGAACATACTATCTTGCATTTCTTGAGCAATTATTGTCTGACAGGCCCCATGTTAACTCACGATCTCATTCAGTCCTCACAGCCACCTTGTGAGACAGCTGCTGTTATTCCCATTTTACAGAATGAGAAAAGTGAACTCCAGACAGGTAAGGACCAGACTTGCAACTACACAGTGCAGTAAAGTCAGGATTTGTGCCCATGTCTGCCTGACTAGACCACAAACTCTTATATCTGGTTAAGACGGTGACTCCCAAATGGTGCTGCAAAATAGAATTTCTATGGGGATTGATTCTTTAAAAAATTCTGATGCCCAGGCCCAGCCCCAGAGCAAGTACATCAGAAAAGTCTGGGGTTGGGAGCAGGCATAGTTATTTTTAAAGCCCCCACCTGATTCCAGTGTGTATAACATTTGGGCTCTGCTAGGTTAAGAAGTTCTGTTCTATGGATAGTTCTCCATCCTGGTGCCTAGTAGAACCACCAGGGAAACATCTTAAAATATACTGACAGCCAGCCCCAAGAGAATCTTGTTTATTTGGTCTGGGGAAGGGCCTTAAGTTACTCTGGGTGATTCTAAAATGCAGCCAGGTAGAGACTACTGTGCTAAGATAACACACCCTCAGGAAATGGTTGTGTCATTAAGTATGTATCAAGTGAAGGCTTGGTAAGGATGCTTTAAGATCTTTTCCAACTTGCACTTGTAATTCCCTTTAAAAATCACAATTCATCTTTGTCCCAGTTTGCTTGTTCAAGGGAGGAATGCAATATGACTTTTCCAACAGGAAGCCTGGCTAGGAAGAAGGAAAGGAGCAGGGAGGAGCCCTGTTGGAATATTTAGCCCATTTACTTCCACTTCATGCAGTCAACTAGTTCAATAAGAAGCATGGTTCTACCTTCACCTCCTCTCTTAGCTAAGGATCTAGAAGTTTCTTTTATGGTGAAGTCAAATAATTCAATAAGGAAAATAATTGTTTGCATAACTTTGCATTCTCTTACCTCTTTGCTAACCTGAAGTAGCACTTTCATATGCTGTGAAAACTTGATCTTCTGTTTTGATTTCTTCACATCATCAATATACAATTTTTTTTTCTTGGACAGTTACTCCAGTGAGGATAGGTGAAGTTTTGCTGCATTAACACAACAAGGACTTATTTATCCCTCATGCCACATATTTAGAATGGGTCTGTGTATGACAGTCCCTCAGAGGCCCAGCTGGGTACAAGTGTGCTTCCACAACTACCAGGACAGAAAAGAAACATGGCTTTTGATCACGTTTTATTGGCAAAAAGCCATACCAAACTTCAAAGGGGCTGGGGAAGTGCAATCATACTATGTGCTCAGAGGGAGTAGGTCGAATATTCATGAACAGCTCTAGTGACAACAAAAGTCATATTCATGTCATTTTTATTAGCACTCCCTGAAGCTTGCTGGCACCTGTCCAGAGTAACTCACAAGTGAACAGGCGTGAACCCACAGCAAGGTAATGTAGCTGAGGCTGCTGGTGTCATGAGACACACACTGGTAGTGAAGTCTTCCAACATATCAAAAGTGAAGTGACTTTCCTACAATATGTCACAGAAGATGGTGTGCCCAGGAAGGAGTAAGTGACATTCCTGCTAGGGAAGCCCTTATTATAGGATTACTATGTTGGGACAGATGCAGGATCCAGGGATCAAGATTGGGACCTACTTTTCTCCCTTTGGTTTTCTTTCCAATAAAGCTTAACATAGTGTCACATTGATAAAAATACCAATATACAAAAGTCATTGGGTATTATTTTAAATCTGTTTGGGAAAATGCCAAAGGAGTATTACATGCATAACCTAGGCAGTACTTCTTGAAGTTCTCTTTCTCACTCTCCTCCCTCACCATTTCTACCTGGAGAAACCTTATATATCCTTCAAAACTTTTGCCATCAGGGTCAGCATGCGGGCTCCCTTGGCCATCCCCTGAGACAGGATTAATCCCTTTTATGTGCTTATTCTACACTTACATACACCAATATAACACTTACCACATCGTTATTATAATGTGACATTTATATGATCATTTTACTTAACATAAAACTTAGTGCCAGGCACTATTATGAAGTATTATCTCATTTAATCCTCTTACCTATTAGGTGATTACTATTATTCTTTTTATTTGCATGGGAGAAAACAGGCTCAGAGGGCATAGGTAACTTTCCTGAGGGTGTTCAGTTAGAAAGCAGCAGGGCAGGATTTGAAGGTAATTGGGTGCCCTTGCTGAAGTCATGAGCTTCTTGGGAGCTGATGTGACACATTTTTGTTTGCATTCCTACTGGCCTACCCCAGTCCGTGGTCATTAAGAATGCTTTTTAGGTGAATGCGCATGATAGTTCAAACCTGTGGATGAACCATAACTTATTAGCCTGTTTCCAAATTTCACTGTAAAATTTGTGCTGCTGTGAAATCTACAAAATTACATTGATTTCATTGAGGTTATTTGGTGGTAAATTCCCCCAAGTGAAATGACTGAAGTATAAACTGTTTTATAGATAATTGCTTAATGACTCTCCAGAAATTTGGAATTTAGCATTTATAATTCCACCGGCTATTTTTAGGTGCACCTATTTCACCATAGTATCTTTAGGGCTTTGTTTTTATTGTAATCCTTTAAAATTACATTTATAGGGGACCAGGGTGGGCTGGGGTTGATGAATGGTGTTTGTTCTTGGATTACCAGGGGATTGTGAGGTTTGGAGTCCTGGAGTCCTGCTGACCTTTATTGGCTCACTGGGGGGTTAGAGAAGCTTCTTCTACCTTAGAAATGGAGTGAGTTCATCTAATCTAACAGACAGAACTTGACCTAGGAAAAACAAAGTCGGGACTGTGTTCCTATCCTGTGCTTCTAGGTGAGGCTGGCAGTCCCCACACGCCCATGCCCAGGCCCACAGCGCTCAGATGGTTGTCCCCCTCTATAGACAGCCCACCTTCACTAAATCACAAATGGCCGATAATACCTTAGAAGGGCCACCTTCCCTCTGGAGAAGGTTGGACCTTAAAAACAAAGTAAACAGGAATGAGAACTTGCTGTGTGGTTCTGTGCCTGAAGGGAAAGGAGCTCAGAGGGGTCTTGGCCCCCTGCCATTAACAAGGCTGCTGGCCTGCCTGACAGGCAGCAGAAGCCTGTGTAAGGGCTTCATTCTGCTTTTATCTGAACAACTGGGGCAGATTCTAGAGTTTGGTAGTGCAGCCTGTGGAATCCTCAGTAGCAGGATCTAAAGCTCAGTCCTTGATGAGCAGCACGTGCAAGCCTGGGGGTGGTGACGCTAATAGTAACAGCAGCAGGACAACGTCCAAGCCACCAGCAAGGCTTCTACGGGTCAACACATGAGGCTTTTATCGGGAAGCCTTCCACATTTGCCCCTTCTCATCCTTACATCACAGTGGTCTTCTAAAAAAGAACTCTCTTGCTTAATATCTTTCAGAGGATTTTTTTCCACCCAGCATAAATTCCAAACCCTTTGCTGTGGCCCTCGAGGCCTCTCCCAAGCTCTCTCGTCCTTCCTCCTTCTCCTCACTCAGGCCACAAAGGACTTCTCTCGATTCCTAGAACACATCAGGTTCATGCCCACCTCCTCATCCCAACTTTGCACCACTATGTCCTATGCCCAGGTCACAGCTGCTTCTCATTCAGGCCTCAGCTGAAAGGGTACCTCCCCAGGAAATATTTTTAGTGACTCTCCATCACACTTACACCAGTTTACCCTGTGTTTTTCTCACTAGAACATAAGCTCAGCAAAAGCAGGGAGCTTGTCTTTTCCGTGCAACTCCAGTGTTTGCGACTTTTAGTGTAGTACATTGCCCAAGGTAGGTACCCAATAAACTTTAGTCCTTACAGGTCCAGGAAGTAGGTATTACTGTGGCTATTTTTCTAATGAGTCTTAGTAAGATGGCCCTAGGTTGCATTACTTTAAGTGTTCAAACCAGGATTCAAATCCAGATTGTTCTGTTCTTACTGATTCTAGTGACCCAGAGTGTGTTACAGACCATGTCATGGAATTCAGACAGCCAACGTGGTTATGACTCAGCTTGACTTCTTGCTATACTGGTTTCCAGTGCGCACTGTCTTCAGAAAACGATGTGGTCAGGACTAAATGTAAATCAAAGGAAAGTGGGACAAGTATAATATGTACTGAGGGCCTCTTGAAACAAGGATATTTAAGAGTTAAAGATGCCAAAGTACCTTAGTTATGTAAATCGACTGATGAGAGTATCCTGATTATTCGTTGTGAATTGCCTTCTTTTGGGGAATGTTCCTGCTGTTTGAAGTAACTAAAACATTTCCTTTTGTTTTAAAAATAGATATTTTACCATCAACTGATGGACGGATAAACAAAATGTAGTACATTATACAATGGAATATTATCCACCTACAAAAGGAATGCAGTTCTGACACATGGTACAATATAGATGAACCTGAAAAACATTATGCGATGTGGAAAAAGCCAGAAAAGAGATTCATGGGTACCAGGAGCTGTACGGAGTGACTGCTTAATGCATATTTCCTTTTCGGGTGATGAATAAGTTCAGAGACTAGACAGTAGTGATGGCTGTGCAACATTATGAATGTACTAAATGCTACTGAATTGTACACTTTAAAATGGTTAAAGTGGTAAATTTTATGTTATATGTATTTTACCACAATGTAAAAAGACCCAATAGATTGGAAAATAGAAAATGATATGTTTTCCTCAGTTACATTTAGAATGCAATAAATACAAGTAAGTCTGGCAAAGCTTAATAAAAAAAAAAGGTGAAACACAAATGTACTAAATAAGAATTAGAATTATGATATGCACAGATATTTTTAAACAGATACATAAACCTTAACATCAACATGAACATTGCCATAATGTTAATACTGAAAACCGTATTATTAACATTTTCTCAGAAGTGGAAAAAAGAAAAGGATGGAATGTGGCCACTGCCTCCTGGCTCCATGAGAAATATCTCCAGGCTGCTGGTGCCGGTCACGACCCGGTGGGCAGGACATGCCCAGCGTGCAAGGGCTGTTAGCTGTGTTTCAGGAATCTACTTCTGTCTCTTTCTTTAGGACATAAAAGCAAATGGCACATTACCGTTGGCTCCTGGAGACATAAACAGACATTTCCCCCAGGCTGTCCCTCATGCAGCTGCTCTCCTTCCCCAGCCCTGCGATGCCTACTTAGCTGCCTCAGCATTCATTAGGAGTGCAGAAAATGATTTCATCCTACTTACTGTCTGGGCTTTGCAGAAGTTGAAATGGTTCCACAGTAAATGGACTCAAGAATACATACATTCAACGATTTGAAAATTGGATGGTTGGAGAAGCTGCAAACCGGCTTTCAAGGTGCTGGTGCTGCGTGGTGTAGCTTTGCTCGCTACCGATTCTGCTTCCAGCCCAGTAACCGCAGGGATGCTCCCGTTCCTTAGATGTACAGATGACCCTTGAACAACTCAGGGGTTAGGAGTACTGACCCCCTGCAAAGTCAGCTCCCCAGAGCTTAACTACTAACAGCCTACTGTTGACCAGGAGCCTTTCTGATCACATAAAGTCGACTAACACATATTTTGTATGCTATATTTATCATATAACGTATTCTTACAAAAAAGTCAGAAAAAATAAAATGGATTTTAAATTATCATATTTCTCCAAAAAAATTTCCATTATTGAAAAAAATCTGGGTATAAGTGGATCCATGTAGTTCAAACTCATGTTGTTCAAAGGTCAACTGTATTTATCATCACCTCAGGCCTCTGCCTCAACTGTACCCACCCAACAACTCCCTGCCTTCACATTTCAACCCTGCTCTTCCTTCCAGGTCCAGCTCAAGCCCTTCCTTACTTAGAATTTATACCAGACCACTTTGCATTTTGTTTTTGTTCCTAGGAATTTCGCCTCCTCCACCCAGATGGCAAGTTCTCCCTGAAAGCCGGAACCTCTCGTAATTCTGAGATGCCCCACACTCGGACACTGCCTTCACTGCCCTCTGCGCATCTTTGCCTTCTGGTTCTCCTTTGGAGTGGATCTGTCAGTGACTGGCTGAGGGTGAGACCGATGAACTATGGCAGCCCCATGAGATTCCCTAGTCCTGTGGCTTTTGCATGAGCTCCTGGTAAAAGACCGTCTTTTTTCTAGTAATTGCTAATCTAAGAGGAGCTGCTGGGAACCATCATAGCCAACTCTTGGGATGCTTGTCTGAGAATAAAGCCACACAGAAAAGCAGAGCCAGGAGACAGAACACAGACGGCACCGTTTGAGGCTCTGGATTGTAACCGTGCTCGGTGCTAGCGCTCTTCCGGTTATGAATGCCAGCAACTTCCCCTCTAGCTGCTGACTGATTCCTCCCAACTGAAAGAATGCTAATGCACCTCCCAGCACTGACTGCAGGCACAGAGTAGGCACAAAACCATACTTGTTGACTTGTTGATAGCTATGTCTAGAGTGGTAAAATGGGGCATTGAAAATGGCTGTTGTTTTAATATATATATTACGTTCATCATTTTAATCATTTTTAAGTGTAGAGTTTGGTGACCTTAAGTACATTCATCAGGCTGTGCGACCATCACCACTTTGTTTCCAGAACTTTTTCATCATCCCAAACAGAAATTGGGCACCGACTAAACACTAAACCCTGCAGTTTCATCTCCTCACCCCACTAGTAACTGTTATTTTACTTTTGTATCTATGAATATGACTAATCTAGGGATCTCAGGTAAGTGGAATCATACAGTATTTGTATTTTGTGACTGGCTTATTTCACTCAGCAGCCTGTCAGAATTTTCTTCCTTCCTTCCTAAGGCTGAAGAGTATTCTGCAGGTAGATACCATATTTTGTTTATCCGTTCATCCTTCAGTGGACACTTCTGTCACTTCTGCTTTTTGGCTTTGGGGTGTGAAATCTGTTCAAGCTCCAGCTTTCAGTTCTTCTGGGCCTGCTCAGAAGTGGAATCGCTGGATCATGATAATCCTGTTTGACTTTTAAGAAACTGTCACACTGTTGTCCTGTGCCCCAGGGTTCCAGTGTCTCCACATCCTTGTCAGTAGTTTTTTTTGTTTGTTTTTTTCCATTTTTTGGAAAATACTTAGTTTAAACATAGAACTCTGGTAATGCTGGAAGTAGACTTTATTCCATTAGCCCATCCTCATGAGAAGAAAGCTGGTGAGTTAATGAAACGTGAAAGCCAGCAGCTTTGGGTTGAAATAGTTCTGTGCTCTTTGGCAGCATCATTTCATCAGTGCCTGCTCTATTACATATCAACAGGTTGGGCTCCATCTCAGCATCAGGGATGGAAAGCCTGTTCTAGAGTTATTGGCTGCTCCCGCTTTTCCAAGGAGGGGAAAGAGAAAGAGGCTGGGCACACTTTGACTTGGGGATAACCAGTTGCCTCACCCCACTCACCCACCCATTATGGCTTTTTTGCCTAGGATGAAGCTGTCTTTTAATCTATCCCAGAATGTCCTCACAGAGCACAGTGACACTGCAGCACCACCCTGCCCTCAGAGCATTCCCACTTAGGTATGTTAGCAGCTGGTGCCTTTTTACATAATCTCCCCCTCCCTCGTTCCCCTGGCTATGGAAAGTTCCTGCTTGAGCACTTGGGAAAAGATGGAGGGCATGTGAAACATGAGATCTGGGAACAGGCTGCCATCTTGTAAAGGCTTTATTTCTACTTCATCATCGTCTCATACAGACTCCGAGGCACCATTTTTTGTTTCCATTTGGTATCCTCCTGACTTTTTTGTAGTGTTTTTCCTTAAACAAGAAAATTTTGAGTAAACACTGTATATTGCCAGTTAGTCTTTGAACAATAACTTAGAAAATGCATTGCTGTTGTATCATCAATGCAAGAGGACAACAGAAGTACAGTACGAGAGAATTTGCAACGTATTACAGTGACAGATGACTCCCACGTAGGCATGGTGAGACCACAGTAGCAGTATGTGCATGCACTCAGGTGCTTCGAACCCAAAGACATGCAAGTTGAGTAGAATACATGGATTATACGGCAAATTTGGTAAGCCCAGCTCAGTACTCTGGACCTTTTCAAAAATGTTGACTTGTATCTCCTCTAGGATATACGATATTTATCTACTGGTTTCATGGCTTTTTCACTACAAAAAGTTCACTGAATCAAACAGTCTGAAGCATTTCAAAAATTCTTAAAAAACAACACTGACAAAATAAAATTAACCTAAAACACTATTCAATGTGGCAATAAACCAAACCAAAATATAACAGTGCAAATTCAACAGAGAGGCAGTCAATACTGAGAGCAAGGGTATTCAGAATCCTCTTAAAATGTACATTTTTAAAACTTTTATTTCTTAAATTTATATCTTATTTACCATTTTTTGTTTAATAGACCATGTGTAAAAAAGATGGAGACAAAAATAGTTTTCTGAGCTATGAAAAAATTAAGTTATTACAGGCACATTTACTGTTTCATTCTAGAAACATCTCAGGTTCACAGGTTGAACATTCAGCAGCTGTGTGTTTTTTTTAAAAACATTCTTTGACCTTGGGAAAATGAGATCTCTCCTTTTGGGCAGAGTTTGGTTGATGATGACAGTGCGGTTGTGCAAATTACAGGGAATTATTCTGCGATAATCCATGCAAACTTGCATCACGTCACAGGTGCAGCTTCTCCCCGGGTGACTCCTGGTCGCCGAGCTCCTCCCTTGAGGTCAGGGCCCCCGGTGACTGAGCCAGTGAGGCAGTGGGGGAATGTGGAGCCCAACGGGACGGAGGACGACGGTTTGCTGGTCTCTCGGGCCTGGAGAAGCAGGGTTCTAGGGATGGAGCTAGGGCAGAACAAGGTAGTTCCTTCAAAGCAGAGAAAGAGAATGACAGGGTTACTCAGACACTTCCTCTAAGGTGATTTCTCCCAAACGCACTTCTCAACAGGCATAAGTTAAATGTAGTAGAGCTGGGGTGGGGGGACAACTTCTGAATGCTCATTTATATTTTGCTCTTGGAGAATAACTTAAAATGGTAAGTAAGGAATTCAACATAAATAATTAGTATGACAATAATGGGATACAAAATTATGATAAAAATATGGCAATGATGTGAGATGGTCGTGTCTACAGAGTGCCTTCAGAATTGGGCTGGAGCATATGGAAGGTGGGGAAAGCCACATGTGGCCTGCACAGACCACATGGTCATATTCTGATCCAGCCGATCCCTTCCTCTTGGCCCTTCTGAGTGACCTATGTAGCTGAGCAGTCAGTCTCCCCACGCCTTGGTCTGTGGGGAGCCTGTGAAGAGACCTGTATTAGCAAGACTCACCTTAAACTGAATTCTGCTACTGTTTATTCCACATTGACTGGCAGTGGGTTAAACAAACTCCCACAACATGGAAAAAAGGCTGCAGGCAGAAATTTTAACTTAGGCCTAGTTTTCTTTAATGACTCTTCCTTGCAGCAGCATTTTGAAAAGTTGAATCAGTGTGCTTGTGCTTTTGTGTTACAGGCCTCCTACACCTTCTGAGAACAGGTGATGCAAGACACACTCAACCTGAGTTCACAAAAGGCTGCTGCTCTTTTTGTGGTTCTCATGCACTTTGAGCTACCTGTCCTCAGTCGCATGAAAGGAATCAAGGACACCCACCCTTGGAAGATGCTGGCATACAGAAATGTGAAAAGCTGGGGTAGGAGGTAGTGACGAGCTCTATGGGGTGGAACTGTGTGCCCAAGTGACACTCAACCAACAAAAAGCTGAGATGGTAAAACCACCGCTGAGGAGAATGACACAGAACAGGACCCTCAGGGCCAGTCTGGAAGGAAGGAGATTCAGAGAGATGTGATGAGCAACTGCAAAGACCAGATGAGGAATGGTTTTTCAGCAGAACAGGGGGGTGACAGCAGCTGTGCACATGGGTGACGTGGAAGGAGGGAGGTGGAAGACACAGACAGCGCTGCTGAAGACACGGAGTGAGGTGGCTTCCCTGCCTCCTTGCCTCCCCGTGGGTCATTAGAAGAGGAGCATTAACACTGGAGACCAGACCACCTCTTCACAGCCTTGGCCTCTGTGGCTGGTACTTTATGACAATGGGTAAGCCTCGATTAACAAAGTGCTTATGCTAATGGGAACCATGACAAGCAGAAATTCTTCGCCTACCATGAGCCTGAAAAGAGCTGAAATGTGAGCTAACAACTAACGCAGGGGTGAGCTGCATCCTCACCTCACCTCACCCAGCCCAGTGCACCAGGGGACACATGGTTTGGGCAATCTGCTATTGTTTTGTATCTTTGTATCTCTGCTCCCAGTATTGTAAGAATTGTGTATGCACTGTGCATGTGTGTTGTCTGAATTGTGTGTGTGTGTGTGTGTTGTATATGGGTGTGCCATATTTGTTGTTTGAGCTGCATGAGTGTGTGTTGTGTAGCCATCAAAATACTGGGAGCAGGTGCAGGCTGACTGGAAAAGCTTGGCTCAAAGTCCCCCACAGACTAGACCTGTGTGCCAGAGACAGTGCCCTCTGAAAGCCTGCTGGCTACAGACTGCACAGGAGAGCAGGAATCTCAGTAGGGTCTCCATGACCCCAGGGCCTTTCTCTGCAGTGAGCCGTCAGCACTCAGTGGGGCAACCGGGAATGTCCAAGCCAGCCACTCTGTCCTGCAGATGAGCTCCAGGCCCCATGGGCAGATGTACCTGAGATGATTCGGCCTTGTTTCTGTGTGTCAGATGCCAACCCAAGTTACGCACACGACCTGTGCAGTTTGGGAGGAAGGAAGAAAGCACTTACGGTGTGAGGCCGCAGGGCTAGAGTCCCCAGGGGGCAGTTAGTAAGACAGTTTGGTTCTGGACAGAACAGACAGAGAAAGAAAAGAAAAGCAAGAAGGTTGGAAAGTGTTTTTTAAAAAGAGGAACAGTAAAAGGTTTAAAGTCAACAAGCCTGGTGGCAGTTCCAGGGTCAGCTACCAGGGGAACATGGTCCTGCAGAAACGGCAGCTGCACCCCAGGTACCCAGGCCTGCCCTCTGCACTGGGGCCTCATGACAGAGCAGCCACAGACCTCTCTCCTCTGTTCTATGATCGTCCCTTCCCTGCCCTCTGGCACTTAACATTTCAAACATCCTTTGGCCCATGAAGAAATGGAGATCACACAACTGTGGTACCTGAAACAGGGCATTAAATAGCCAGTTTGTTTCAGCCACAATCAAGCCACTGCTGCTCAACCTCAATATTCCCCATCATGTCTCCTCCAGATTATTCCCTTTCTCTTCACACCAGAATTCCATCTCACAGCTTCTCTCAGCATTTCTGAATTGGCATGACAGCGTCAAGAGGAAAAGGGAATAAGGAGCTTGTGGGGAGGGGCAGGAAGATGGGGAGAGGTCTTGGTGTGCACAGGTGTGCTCACCACAGCCAGGGATGCTCACGTGACCCCCATGTTGTGATGTCCCAGTGAACATTCAGGGGTCGAGTCTATGAAAGGGCACCCAGGCGGAATCAGCGTTAGTTCTGGAAGTAGACCTTGGAATGAAAACCCAGACAACTACATAATATACAGGGTGATGGAAAGGGTCTTCCAGGGGGCCTATACAGCCAGTCAGTTCAGATAATTATTATTTCACTGGAATCTAGAGCAAGCAAAATTCCGAAAGAAAAGGAAAAGAGCCCATGACTTCTGAACACCACCAGTGAGCGCTCCACGCGGGTCCCGAACCCCTGAAACCGTGCCGTGCTCCCTTCAGATTGGCCAGTCACCTCTTTTGGCAGTAAACACACCAAGTAAAGAGAAGCTAAATAGACATTCTGCAGGGAACCAAAGCAGGGGTGAGCACAGCTTTGCATCTACACCATTTTCATGCCTCAGAGCTGTGAGTCAAACATTAACTCATTTTCTTTCTATGATCATAGATTGCTTGGAACATTCACTGTTAGTAACTCAAAGCATTTTTTGGTTCCTGAAAGTTAATTTCTATTTAGTCTGTAGTATGAATGGACAGTACAGACACACAGCCAGTCAATGCCTTGGGACAAAGCCCTTATTTCAACTGACTCCTCCAGAGCCCTGAGAAGGCAGGGCATTCACACAGGCAGACCCTCTGCAGTAGCGGGTCACCTACCCAAGGGCCCGGGAGGGCTGGGGGTAACAGACGCCTGCAAAAGACATTGTTTGTCACCTGAGAATAATCACTCATGGTATCTGTCCTTCTCAGAGCATGTAAACACATTTACCACACAGACTTGAATCTTCACTACATGAAGGCCCATACCATCAATATCAGGTTGAGATACACGGCCTTGCCATTCCTGTAGGTCACTGACAATTTCAGAGGGCTTAGCTCATCTAGGATTTAAACTCTGTATTTTGAGATATAGATATATAATATAAATACTCCTGGTGGGAAGCTCTGGGAAGCTGACCATCATTTTTCTGCCTGTGGGAAATGTAGGGCAGAAGGTGGGCCAGGTGACACAGCAAATGCAACTTCCTCCTCTCCTCAGGTGAAGCAAAGGTGGTTTGGTCATGAAGGAAGCCCAGGGTGTGCCCTGCCCTCACCTCTCTCCTCTCCTCTCCGACCCTGCCATCTGCTGGAGCTGCCCAGCCTGCAGAATGCTATGGGTGTCCGAAGTCCACTGGTGTGGAGTTTGTTCCCCAGGGTGGGTCAGGCCTCACGCTTGGGTCCCCGTGGGGACTCGTGTGTCTAGTAGGATGTGAGCAAAGGCTGGGAAATGTGTCTCTCAGCACTGTGAGAACCCTAAGGCCCGCATCACCGCCAGCTTCAGCACCAGGCTTTATTTTGCTCAGTCTTGAAATGGAAATAGGATTGTTTCTTAAAGTGAGGTGGTACAAATACACTACATGTGGATACGTCGGCACAGAATTCAAGGTGGACTGTTGGGGGATATAACAGCAATCATGTAATAATGTGACAGTATGTATGCACATACGTAATGTGACAATATATGTGATGTGCAAGAGGATAATAAGGTCACATTGTATGAAGGCAGAATTTTAATCTTATCCAGGTGTCTCACCTGGTTGCATTGCCAGGGGGATCCATGGACACAGAAGGCATGTGATTTACGAGATGTAACACTCCTATTTTGTACTGAAGCCAACACTGGAGTGCGGATGCTCTCGCAGGTCCTAATGAGAGATGTTCTAGTATCCAAGCTGTCAAAAAGTCTCTGGCACACATCTTGTGTTGTCACACATAAAGACATGGCATGTGCAGAATGCCCTGACACAACTCTCACTCACTTCACACATACACACACCTTCCTAGGACAAAGATTCATACAGCAGGAGCACAAATTATAACTCCACGTGAGAAGTCCAGAAAAACAGACAAGCCGCAATACAGACCAGAGAAGAGAACCCGAATCAATGCTGGGCTCCTCCTGAAAGGAAAGCCATTTTATTGTCCTCAGGAGATCATCAAGGACAACACATGAACTTTTCCTTCAACAGGAGCCCAGGGTTTGTGTTTCTGCCTATTCTTTCTCCCATAAATCCTTAATCTCCCCAGCTCACAAGAACCTATGATGGATAAAGATTCTTGAAATCAAACAACCTGGTACAATCCCAGGTTCAAATGGGTTTTCCCGACATTTAAGGGGACAAGCTTAACCTGCATTACCTCGATGGACCCTGGCTCGGCTTTGACCGTTTCTCCCACGTGGCTGTCACTGTTAAGACTGGGGAGGCCATGGAAGGCCTGCCTCGTCTCTTCCTTGAAGGCATGCTCCAGCAGCTTCTTGTTGAGGATCCTGGCCACGTTCTCAGTGAGTGTGTAGCCAGGGGGAGCGGATAAGTCCTGCCTGGCAGGCGTCCCCTCTCCCCCTTCTTCCCTACCCGTCTCTGAGCCAACCCCGATGGGGCTGGGTGACCGTCCCCGAGAACTGGGGCTCGTTTCCTGGCCTGGGCCCAACTCGGGCCGGGGTTCCGCTGAGCGAGACTGACTCCCGGCCCTCATCCCCTTTTGGAAGGGGTCCTGCACTGCAGGGCTGTGGTCAATGATGCTGAAGAGGCTGGAAAGGCCATCGTTGATGGCAGTGTGCACTGGGCTTTCCCGTGTGGTGGTGGAGCGGGCCCAGGCCGACTCGCTGCACCCCTTCTGGGCCAGCCCCAAGGAGGTCCTATTGTTTGGCTGGTCAGCTTTGGGGAGGGGCTTCCTCTGCAGCTTGGGGGACCCATACTTAGGAGAGCAGCAAGTGCGTTCAAACTTGGCCTGCACCTTCTCGATGGCAGGGGCCACCTGCCTGCTTCTAAGGCCGCGGGAGGGGGACGATGCAGGCGTGGCACCACCTCCTGCCTTTGGCGTGAGACACTTATGGGGGCTGCTGGTGATGGCACTGCCACGCAGGACTTCGGTCTGCAGGCCAACGCTGATGGTCTGGACTGTCTGTGTCCCCGTTGTCCGGGAGCCGTTGGTCTGACAGGCAATGTCCTTGACCAGAGGCTCGGTGGGACCAGAGCATATGGCATTCCTGACGGAGAAGGCCACCTCCTTCATGTCATCACTCATGTTCTTGGACATCTCCAGGCTGTGCAATGGGGAAGGAAAACCCAGGGGGGTGCAGAGGGTGCCATCAAGGGGGTGGAGCCCTCCCTCCACATAGTCTCGGGCATGTCTGGTGGGGGCACAAGGCCACCTGCTAAGCACAAGTTCTGAGGTGCCCCCTTTTGGGTCCCCTCTGGCCCCTCTGGCTCTGCTTGTGGGAAAGGCGCACTCGGGCTCTGGGCGGCCCTTGCCCCCACCACCCGCCACTACAATACTGTCCATCCTTCGGACCGCGGGCGGGCTGTGCAGTACCCGCGCCGCCTGCTCAGCGCACACGTGGGTCCGCAGGGGCTGCTTCTGGCAGTGCTCCGGGCTGGTCATGGTGTCTGTGGTCATGGTGACACTCGTGGTGAGGTACCAGGAAGAGTCAGGGAAAGGCTCGGTGCCGGCCTCGTTCCTGGCCTCGCTCCCTGCTCGCCCTGCCTCCGTCCTGCCCACCCAGGAGTCAGGGGGCCTCTCGTCCCAGCTCTTGCTGTTGAACTCCTCGATGTACTTGAGGTCGTCAGGAGACAGGGGTGGAGTGATGTCCTCCTTACTACTCACAGTAGGCAGGCCTTTCTCTGGCAGGAAGGGTGAGATGTCCACCAGGCGCTGGAACTCAGACATGGAGGACACAGACACCGCCCTGGGAAAAGGGGAGAGAAGACGGTGTCAGCTGCCTGTCAGCCAGGGAGCCCACTGCCCCATGCCCCTGCCCAGCACAGCCCGCTAGAGAGGTGCTTGGTGGGGCCAGGCTCCACCTGGAGTATGGGAGCACTTACAGCTGCTTTGTGCTCTCCACTCCTGAGCTGACTGCATGGATGCTTGGTGGACTTTTCATGGCTCTGGGATTGTTCCAAGACTTTGTATTGGTCAGAATTTCATACTGTCAACCCTCAAACACTGCAGGGATGAGCAGAAGAGGGAGCTACAAGGCAGTGGTCGTTAAGCTCCAACCCACTTTGGAGAGGTTTCATGTTAGCCTGTCAATGCTCCATAGGAAGAATGGGGACCTGGCTGTGGCCTGGCCTTTCCACCTGCTGATGAGTACTAACCAATGAGTACTAACCAACTGGAAGCTTCCTGAGTCCCGTTTTATGGCAGGTGCTCATGCTACAAACAGGAGCACACCAGTCCCAATCCCAAACCAGCTGATGGTATGTGAGGATGGGAGGTGGAGATACAACAAAATAACTATAATCTTAAGTCTTTTTCACCCATCAGCCTCATCCTCAGTTGGCTTGAAGTACTAATAATCTTCAAAGGCCAAATGGAAGATGTAGGAGAAAGGAGGGCAGTGGGAGATGTGATCAGGTTGATAATTAATTTCCAAACACCATGTAACAGAAATTCCCCTCGACCCTGCTCAGATCCACCGACAGGTCTCAGTCGTCCCCTTCCCTCTGTTCCCCCTTTATATAAAGCCAAGCCTTCTTTTTGTTCTTGCTTCTCCTGATTCCTGGACAAGAGGAAAGCTCCGGCAGATCCACACATGCACAATGGAAGGGCGAAGTCAGTAAACTAAGGCCAGTTTGGGGCAAGCTGCTGCCTGATGGATGTGGATTTCAATATAGATTCAAATATATAGTAATTCAATATACTTCTATTTGACATTAACTGGCTGACTGCCTCCTATAGGCCCAGCAGGCACTTTATGACATGCTGGGGATTCCAACATGCTAAGACAGAAGGTTTCTGGGGTGCTCAGGCAGGTTGGCAGCTCAGCCAGGGCAGAGAAGTGGTGGCCAAGAGGGAGCCCTGAGGCTGCCATACCTGTCCGCTCAGACCCGAGACCCTTGGGGATTCCAGGCCAGAGGAATGGGGTGGTGGGAAGGTGCCATGTGTGTAGACTCACTGTCTCTGCAACTAGACACCTGTCTTTAGGACATACTAATACTCACTCACCCCCAAAATAGAGATTTAAATACCTAGAGTTCTACACCAGCCCAGAGCCTGCTGAAGGGATCACAGACTCATAGTGCATGGACCATGGACCTGTTAATGATGGTGAGGTCCGAACGGGGGATTGTGCAGACGCCAATGCAGAGCACCAGCAGGACTGGCCCAGAGAACCAGTGCAGCGTGAGTGGCCTTGTCCTCACCCCAGGAATATGTGCTCTTGGGGTTGTCATCATGGGGTAAAAGACACTGTTAGGCATACCATCTTGCGGTTTCTCACTAGTGACAAAAGTCAGTGGTATTTTTTTTTGTTAGAAATAACCTATAAACTGTCCAATGATCCTCTGAATCAAAGAAAGCTGGCTACAACCAGCACTGGAAATAAAAGGAAACAGAAAGGATGGGTCTATCTGTCACTTGGTCTTAAGCTTTTGGACAAGTGTGACTTCCCGCTTCTCATCTCTGGTCAAGTCCACTGGTCTCAGGGGGCTGGAAGTGCTCTAAGATGCCACAACTCTGACCCTTCCACATGTCTCGGACATAGCTCTTCTTACCCCTGTTTCTGCCCACAGAGGAATGACTTTCAAGGGCTAAATCACTAGCAGCCATGTGGGGACTTTGTGCCTCTAGGGCTTGGACAGATACTGCAGAACAGAGACAGTGTGGAAGGAGAAAGGAGAGGCGGCAAGCTTAGCAGTGGTCAAGAAAAAACAAAACAGTAAGTACGAAAGCCAGGATACATGTGCAACGGGCACAGGTGTGCAAAGAGACAGAGAAGAGAGTATGGAGGGAACACAAGAAACTGCTAGAAGCAAGAGAAACAGAGGGTGGTGGATAGCAGACAGGCACTGTTTTGCATTGGGCATTCTGATGTTTAAATTTTACAAGTAAGGATTACTTTGTGAAATTAACAGAAGCAATTAGGATAAAAAATCATAAATCATTACAAGGCAGAGGAGGTCTCCTAGGAAAGGAAGAAAAGTGGGAGGATGTAATGATAGCTGTACTTTGTTTACTGTTTATTCTATGCCAGGCATTGCTTTGTTTTATGTTATTAACACATTTAGGCTATTAACAAATCTAAATACCTGCTGTTTACCTATGAGGAGACTGAGGCACAAAGCAGACACATAACTCACCCATGGTCACATGGTTTGAGAGAGGAGAAAGTGGATTTGAAATCAGACCATGTGGCTCTAGAGTCCAAGCTCTCAGGTGCTGCGTGGTCCTGCCTAAGACTGATCAGACCAGAAGCCTGGAGGACAGAACATACCCTAAGCCATCCTAGGTTTGGGATACATCCAATAAAAGGCAAACTGGGAAGGGGACAGTAATTCATAGACTCGAAATTCATTGGATAACCAGGAATGGAGAGATCTGAAGACTGTGGACTGCCCGGAGGAGAAGCTTTATGTAGTGGAAAGGTGAGTGTTCACCTATAAAGAAGAAGTGGTGGGGAGCAGGGGCTAGCATATGGCAAATCTCTGTACTTCCACTTATTAATTTTTTTTAATGTTTAATTTAAACAAATTTGCTTACATGTGCCTTTTCAGACACATCCCATCATACAGATGACCTAAAATAAATGATTACTAATTAACACCGACTACTTCATATTTACTTCAAGAGTTACTGCCAGAAAATATTTTAATAAATCCCCCTAGCGGAGCTTTTAAACGCACAGTACATAAAATGTCTCACAGCATGTCAAGAGGGAGGTTTTCCAGACTTTCAATTACAAGAGAGGTTTCCATGGACTTTTCAAAACATGTAACACAATCACTCTTTATACACACAACACACAATACACAAGTTACTACAACATTCTTGCCATAACATTAATACCCACATGAACACAGCATGTCTCTGGCCTTTCTATTGCTAGTAATAAAAAAAAACATATTTATGAAATTAATAATAATAAAGCAACTACTTGTTCAGAAGTCTTATTTTAAATCATTTTTAAGAGAGGGTGATAATAGACTGAAGTGACAGGGTAGAATTTTAAGACCAAGAGGCTCTAGTTCAGTAGGTCTATGACTGTTTTCATCAATCTCACTCACCTTTGTAGATTTCCCTTGTGGTTTTCTTCTTCCTACAAAGAAGAAATAAGTTTGTCTGAATCAGTGAATATTGGTTGCCTAGGAGCCTTCAATGTGCTAAGTGATTTGTTCTGCAGTTCTGCCCGAGGAAAATACCATTTAAAATGTACATGGACTCCCAGGTTTGGGGCAGGAGTGTTTCTGCCCTTCAGCCCTTTGAAGTATGGTAATCAAACCAAAGTCCACAGTATGATGAGGGCTGGAGCTTCTGCAGTCCAGGCAGGAGCCCACATGAGGGAGAAAAACTGGCCAGAATCTTTGTCACGGAGGAAGTGGCTCTCCTGGGCTGCCTCAGAGGACTTCACTGACCACATGAATTTCAAAGCCAGCTTTTGTGATGACCTGAATACAGGTGAATGTATGTGTGCATGCGTGAGGGAGAGAAAGAGAGAGAGAAAGAAGTAGGAGGGGGAGGCAGAGGGGAAGATGCGGGTGACAGAGTAAGTTGGAAGACTGATGTCCCTTGGTCTAAGCCTCGCACCGGAAGTTGGAGTGAACATCCTGAAGTTTGAGTGCTTTCTTGGTTGTCTTGAGAAAATGCCCTCATGCTGGCATAGTCTTGAAGAAGGAGCAAGGATCCTAGCAAGCCTTTGATGGAAATTTATCCCTCTACACAATAAATAGCCTGGTGGACTTCCCCTTCATCTCGCCATGCAGGGGTCTGGGCCCCTGTGGAGCTGGGACTGGGACAGGATTTCTCTCTGCCAAGAAAATAGGTCATATCAGATTGTCAGCAGATCAGACAGGGTGGCCTGTTGGTGATGTCATGTCAACTGGGTGCATGTGATTCCAGAGATGGCACCCGACTTCACTGATACCCAACCCAAGTATAATTTCCCCACACTTCAACCACACTACTTGATGTGAAATCTTCTAAAGTCTCCTGCCTGTTTGCAACAGCTTAAATGACAGGTACAGCAACTGGTAAATTGACTCACAGGCTATAATTCCTGAAATCAATTTTTAAAACCAGTCTTAAAAAGAGCGTAACCAGCTGGTGTGAATGTAAACTAGTTCAACCATTGTGGAAAGCAATATGGAGTTTCCTCAAAAAACTAAAAATAGAAATACCATTTGACCTGGGAATTCCACTCCTAGGAATTTACCCAAAGAAAACAACTTCTCAGATTCAAAAAGACATATGCACCCCTGTTTATCACAGCACTATTTAGAATAGCCAAGATATGGAAACAACTTAAGTGTCCATCATGAATGGATAAAGAAGAAGTGGTACATATATCACAATGGAATACTATTCAGCCATAAGAAAGAAACAAATCCTACCATTTGCAACAACATGGATGGAGCTAGAGGGTATTATGCTCAGTGAAATAAGTCAGGCAGAGAAAGACAAATACCAAATGATTTTCCTCCTCATTTGTGGAGTATAAAAATGAAGCAAAACTGAAGGAACAAAATAGCAGCACACTCAGAAGGGACTAGTGGTTCCCAAAGGGGAGGGGTGGGGTAGGGTGTATGGGGAGGGTGGGAGAAGGGGACTGTGAGGTATCATGATTGGTGCACATGGTGTGTGGGGGGTGACAGGGAAGACAGTGTAGCTCAGAGAAGACAAATAGGGACTCTGTGGTATCTTACCACACTGATGGGCAGTAACTGCAATGGGGTATGGGGGGAAACTCGATAATAAGGGTGAATGTAATAACCACATTGTTTTTCTTGTGAAACCTTCATAAGAGTGTGTATCAATGATACCTTAATAAAAAAAAATTTTTTTTAAGTGCATAACCAGGAAAACCTAGCATTGTGCCATGGAAATTTCAGCACAGAGCTTAACTCACCTATGTGCCAATCCAATTTATGTAAGGTTTCTAAGTGTTGGGTATTTTCCACTTTGCACAGAATAAAGTATTTATAGTATGTCATTGTTTAGTGACACACACTATTTCTAAATGGGAGGTACTTTTTAAAATACAATGTTTTATGTTATTAATAAGTTTTCTAGAATCAGAAGACTTTGTTATTTTAAGAAAAGTTGAAGACCTGTACTTCCCAGAGTGATCTATTTTCTCTTGTGTGCTTCACTGGACAGGCCCATTTGTGAGGCCTTTCCATTTCCATAGGACACAGTCCTACATTTTCAACCTGGAGAAAGGTGGCAGAGTGAAGCGGACTACAGGGCACACAGGAGTTTGGGCTCAGGACCACCCAGGAAAGCTCTTGGCATTTGTGAAGGTTTCATTCTGACTCAACCCAAAGGCCGCTATACGCAAAGCCCAGGGGCCTGCAGCCGCGTGGCGGGCTTCCTGACAATCCCTGGGCGCTTCAGTGACCAGGCGGGTGGGTACCCAGGCCGACCTGGGGAAGGTGGCTCCTGAGCTCCATCTGGGGCCCACAGCCCAGGGACTCCTCTGCCTCGTCGTCCAGGGACAGGGCGTCCAAGTAGAGGTTCTCCCGGGCCGAGCACCTGTCTGATTCCTGCAGCTTGGACAGTGGCCGCTCTTCAAACGGGGTGGAGTCAGCATCCACGCAGGGCCACATCCCCACAGCACGAGGTATGCAGGGGCTTCCCGGGTGGACAAAGGGGTGGACGTTGCCTTGTTTTTGATCACAGAGGAAACTGCCACTTCTCCTCGGACTGTTTTCTTTCTGCAACTGGAGGGTTTTAAAAATGAAAACCATTAGCCTCACTTTTCTGTCTGTTGCTCTCCCTAAGGTCATGGTTTTTCTACAACTTGGATTTACATGTGGGTCCATCTGAAAGAGAAGTAAATGTTCTTGGAGTTCTGAACTGAATTTCACAAGTTACATGATACTACAAATGCTTTAAAAAAATATCAAAATTTTATCTGAACTTGGGACATCTGCATTAACTGCACAGAAGCCAGCTCCTTCCAACAATTTATGTTACTGTACATAACTTTGACTATTGTATTCCCAGGAAATTATACATTATCTTTTTAAAATATAACACTGTTAAATGACATATTTAGAACTCCCTTTTGTAATTACCGTTAGAACTTAAGGCACACTCAAGGGAAAACCAGCAGTGACAGCAAATTTCTGAGGGTGAATTTGATTTTTCTAATTAGCAGAGTTTCCTAATAGTAACAGTATTATTTCCAAATCAAGTGATCAACTGGGGTCATAACCATTTGTGGGGAAAATGGAAGTCCCTATGGTCAGGATCCTCACCTGGCCCTAAACTACTTGATGATGTAACTGGCCTATTGCTAGGCTACTGCTTCCACACTTACAGGCAGTGAGCTACTATTGACTGAGTCACTATATAAAGAGCTCTGGGCAGAGGCAGAGATGGAGGTGGATTACAGAACTTCAGACCACTGGATGCAGACAGGATTCTAGTGCTTGACCTACTGCCATGAAAAAGAAGCTGGGTATAAACCCTTTTACCCCAAGAATGTTCCATCGTCACTTCTTGGACTCACCGAATCCATAGTGAACCATCCCAGGGCTGAAACCCTCAGGCGAAACAGTTGGCATAGTTGGCAGGAATCACAGTAGACTGAAGGCTGGAACAGGCTGCCCTCATAGGAGGGCTGCTTCAGCAGCCTGCTCCTATTGATGGGGAGACATTCGAGTGTCCCCCACTGGGCATGTAGGCTGAGGTGGCTTGCCTTCTAGAGGACTGGGTCCCTCCCCAGGACTGGGGGCAGGTGGAGGTGATGCCTGAGGCAGCAGAGGTGGCCCTCAGAATAACAAGGAGGTCCTTTGAAAAACAGAGTGCCCACGAGGTGGGAATTGAGGCGGGTTGGCTGTTTCTCACAGCATTAAAAAAGGCTACAGATGAGAGGAACATGGTCTTGCAAGAGACCTGAGAAATGGCAGCATGAGTACTCAAGCTGTAAAGTGCTGTGGATTTGTTGAAGAATGAAATGGCGTTGATATGAGAGGAGGCAGTATGAGAACACGAGCTGTGAGGTACTGTGGAGGAGAAGTAAAAGATATGTGGAAAAATGAAATGGCGTTGCTGCAAGGCACCGTGGAAATGGTAAAGGCCACAAAGGAGAAGGACATACTTCTGTGGGGAGCACAAGAAGAGGCAGCATGAGACCACCAGCTGTGAGGTGTTGCAGTGAAGGTAAGAGACCTGTTGAAGACTGAGCTAGTGCTCTGTAAGGCACTGTAGAAAAGGTGAAGGGTGTAGCAGAGGAGGTACTCGGAGGAGTGGTAAGAAAGGTGCCATCAGCCCCAGAAATGGTGGAGGAGCTGGGGAATACAGAAGTTCCTATGGCCTGTCTACCACTGAAATTCCTATCAACTGCTGTGAGAATAAGGCTGGATATAAACCCTTTCACCTCAAAGACACTGCATTGTCATTTCTCAGTCTTACTGAATCCATAGTGAACCAGCCCGGGGCTGAAACCCTCAGGCAAGATACGAGTGTGTGTCAAAAATAACTTATATTTTGCCTAAAAGAACTAAAACTTAGCTCTAAAGGTAAAGATCTAGTATGACTTTTAAAAAATGTAAATAAACCACATACTTTAGAGTCAGACTGTTTTTGCCTGACTTGGTAGACTCACGAAGTGGTGGTGGGGAAAACACAGCGCCACCTGGAGTCAGGAAGACCCGAGGTGGAACCAGGGCCGGTGGTTGGCTGGTTTGCTAATGGGTAAAGTGCCCAACACTTCTCAGCTTGGTTTCCTCATCTGTCTTAAAATGGGGATAGCACACCTCCCTTCCTCTGGACCACAGGCAAGGGGAGCTCAGCAGAGGCCCGGCCCCTTGTAAAGCTCACTGTTGGACAGTGAAACCACTACTGACTTCCCTCAGGCCTGCCCCCTTCCTGCTGACACATGCCTTTCTTATTTACAGCATTAGAATCAGATGATGTGCAATCCATTCAGGGAGCCAGTGTGAAATCACAGGAAAATGGCATGCAGGGTGGACGCTCCTTCCTCAGTAAAGGCCTCATGGACTGCTCCCCCTCAGCTCTCCTGAGCTTTCCTCACTGCCTCCCTTTCAAAGCATGAGGATGAGCTGAGGATGTTTCCACCTACATATCATTAATGGGGTCTTTACCAGCTAACATGCTCACGCACTCTACGTGTTGATTGATCTTTTAAATAAGTAAATTATCTGAATGACTAAGGTGACATTTAGATTTGTCCTGAAGGGATGACAGAAGAAGGGGTGTCAAGTGCTGAGACAGTGCCAGGAAGTTCTAAAACTTCCTTACAAGCACATCAATTTATTTTTTAACAAAGCATCTTTCACAGACTATACCTTTGTGTCCTAATTTAAACCTTCATCTCTAAGTTGGAGATCAGTGTGGCCTTTGTATGATCAGGAAAAAGCCATATGAAATAATGGGGACAAAGCACTTTTACTCATTTTTTGTAATTTCTGAGGTGTGGAACAAATGTCGCAAGAGTATTATCTTCACTGCTGAGAAAGACGGAGATTCAAGCAGCCAGAGCTTAAGTGTTAAGAGTCTGAAGCAGGGTCACAGTTAAGGGGACAAGCAAGTCACTCCGGATCTCAGTCCCCCTCCCCAATGACACAGTTCTTCTCACTTCTCCTAAAGATGCTAAATGCTTTCTTGCAAAAAAAAAACAAAAAGGAAGGCCTTTTATTATGTTCATCTAATGCATGTCAGCAAAATTTAGGTTCAACACGTGATCATCTCAAAGCTATTCTGGGCAAGGAATTAAAATGCAAGAATCACATTTGAAGCTGTAAATGTGCACCGAGGGTGTGTGTGAAGGAGGACAGAATGGCTAAGGAGGAGAGCTTGGAACAAGCACATTCTAACTCAGTAAAGTGGGATTTCAAAAATAAACCCAGGCAGCCAGGAGCAATGTGCTCTCAAGCTGGTAAGTGTTAGGTATCCCAAAAATGAACTGGAATGGTTTTAGCTGGAGTTATCTGTTGCTAAGATGCCTCTGGGATGTTGTAATAGAATAATGGGTCATTAAAAGGATAGGGTTTCCTAGGAGAGTCACTTCAAAACCAGGCACTAGCATCTACTGTATTTAGAAGCCTGCAGTAGAACAACCTTTTAACGCAAATAGAAAATTTTAAAGATTTACATTTCAAATAATAGAGAAAACAAAAACCCTTAACAGCGTCACCTCACCTGAACTGGTCAAAAGACAAAAGGTCACTGTGTGAACAGGTTTTAAAAGAATGGCCTTTCATGCTGTGGAGGCAACTGCTTGCAGAAGCTACTGGAAGCAGAACAGAACGCCACATGAGCTTTCCTTTAGCTCTTCAGGATAGAGGCATGTCCTCTATCATCCGTGTATTAACTGGGAACTTAACAATTCTAAGGAGAAGTGTAATGTGATTCCATAAAATTAAGTATGATCCCATTAAATTTGGATTTGAGACAAGAAATGTTGATAAGACAGATGATTTGTGTTATATGACCTCAGCCACATTCCCACAGTCATTCATCACATAAAATGCTTCATGTGGCACAGAAATTATGTAGGAATTTAACAACACCGGACAAGTATGAAGCATGTGTTCTGAAAGTGGAAAATGGATTTAGTGTTATTTCCTTCACCATCTATATTAAGTTATCATAGTTAAGGTTACATAGCTCACCAAGTAATCAAATATCGAGAACATACGTTATGAAAAATGTTCACCTATATTTCTTACTTATCTATGGAATATGTAGCTAAAGTTAAATGAATGAGCAACCCGGTTACTGATAAAATCTACACACACTCACATACACACTTCAGCCAATTCACAGAAAATGCCTGTAACTGCTTTACCCGTTTTTCAGGACTGGGCATGGAGATTTATAAAATCTTCTCTGAAAATGTCAAATACTTTGGGGAAAAGGCCAGGTTTATTTTTGAAAGCCGCAGTTGTGTATCTGAAGCATCATTCACTGGCAACAAATCTTCTTCTAAAAACAGCAGTGGAATCATTGTACACAGCCTGTGGGATCCACCACACAGATTTCAGGAGCAGATGAATGCGCAGAACCCATGTGTCTCAAATCCATTATGCTTTAAGAAGTTAACCTTGAAGACTAAAGTTCTGAGGCTATCGGCTTGGTAGAACTGTTGCAGTATACAAATTTGGAAATGGGGTTCAGCTCTTGCCTACTCTTACCTTTTCAAAATAAGGTCTTACAGTGAGGGAACTGCTTACCCCCGAGTCATTAGCTCTTTGAACATTGAATATCATCAGATATCTTAACTCATTTTTTCTTTACTAGAACTTTCTCATTCTTAAAAGTAAAATAAAGCCCTAAAAGACTTGCTTAACTTATACCCAAGATGAAGCCATGACAACACCAACAAGCTCGCAGCCACCAAAGGGGGGCCCTGGAAGGGCCGTGGCAGGGAACCTTATGGATGGCCCTCCTGGAGTACGGGAGGAGCAGGGTGAGGGACCCTGGAGGGCAGGCCATGAGGGAACCTTCCTGACAGCAAGGCACCTGTAGTCACTGTGATACTGGTCAGCTAATTGGAGATGATAAGTTTGTGACCATTTCGCAAGAAGACATACTACTTAGGCCCCTACCACCCCATCTAGCAACTGATCCATTCAGTAGAGCACAGGCACAGGGGATCTCACGCAGAAGATTCTTCTCAGGTACTCCAGTTTTAGGCCGAACAGGAAGTGGCCAGCTCTCCTTTGGTAGGATTTAGATAATCTTGAAATGAGGCACATCACATTCCAGTGCAGTGACCCGTAGTGTGAGTAATCCACCCAGGAAGATTCAGCTCCCTCCTCTCTGCAGGGCAGTCTTCTCAGTGGTTTCTGAGCCAAGGCTCCAGGTCTCTTTCACTTCCTTCTCCCCACTTAGCCCCCAACAGGACACAGAAGCTAATCTTGGCCTAACACAGGAGCCACATCTGGGGATAACAGAGCACGTTTTTCAAAAGGCTCCCGCATAAATGCAGGCAGTGTGGGTATTTGCAATAATGAGGTTATTTTTCCCAAACTCAGTTTCTTATTAATAAGTTCCTTGAGACCTCATGAATTTTTAAGTATGACAGAGTGAAATAAAGAAAATGTAGGCTATGTTCATCTTACTATGCTAACAGACAGTGACTGCAAGGGGGGGGTTGATAATATGGGGGAATGTTGAAACCACAGTGTCGTTCATGTGAAACCTTCATAAGATTGTATATCAACGATACCTTAATTAAAAAACAAGAAAGTGTAGGCTATGTAAATATCCAGCCAGGGAGGAATTCCAAATCTCCATCAATTTAATGTGAAAATTGAATTAATTTGTGCATCACTCAGGCATGATCACAACTCTGCAAACTGTCCTAAGTCTGATGAAATGCTGAGAATGATTATCTGGGCAGTAGAAAAACAACTCCCCTTCTTCCCCTGAATTCATCTGAGTTTTGGAATCATTTGTTTAGCTGAAGATGATGAATTACCAGTGATCTCCCCCGACTATGGTCCTATCTCACCATAGCTCAGCCATAGCTCAGCGATAGCTACAGCAGGTACAAACAGCCTGGCTTCCTACTTAGTTCAGCAATTTCTTTACTAATGGACCACATTCCATTCATTCAAGCTGGAGCAGTCACTGTGACCACATCTTTAGTGGCAAACTTTAAAATTAGTTTGCTTTTTGGCAGAAATGATAAGACCTGAAATAACCTCATCTCTCAAGTTTAGCCTTTAAATTCCTTTACAAAGTTACTCATCACCCCTGACCACAGATACACCACACACAGACACACAAAGGGAAGTTACCTACACACTTTGCAATTAGAAGATCTGTGTAATGGAAGGGCTGAGCCTAGATGTTCAATGCTAGGAATTCTAGTATTTCTTCCTCTTGCTCTGGAAGCCCATTAATATCCTGATGCAGCCAGGACATCTGAGCAGCCTGATTTTCCTTCCTCCAGGTGCTCTGCTTTCCAGGCCTGCTTTGTTGTGCCCACTCTCCTCTGGTGCCTATGTGCTGCCTCCTTACCTGCTCTATTCTCCACAAGAGTTCCTGCTTCTGCTGTTCCCACTCCTGCCGGTCTCTGTCCAGGCGGTCCAGAAGCTCCACCTTCTCTCGCTTCCAGTTCTTCTCGCTGTGGTGGATCTGCCAGCGCAGGTCCATGACGAGGCCGTGACTGTCAGCAAGGAGCTGCTGGTGCTTCTCCCTCTCCTTCCCTAATGCTCCTCTGTTGTCAGTGGGGGAGCCTGGTTCTCCCAAGTTTTTCCCCGTCTTCTCCTCCAGCTGTCAAGGAGAACAGGCTTAGGAACTTTGTCCCTTACAAGTCTTGCATTCATAGGTGAAGAAAATCTTAGCACATCTACACGGTATCCCGGAAAACATGATGACAACAAGATTTGACCCATCCCAGCAGTTTGCATTTTTAAAGTCTTAATTCCATATATTTGACACAGAGTCACACAGAATGTTCAGCAATGAGTCCACCTAGCTTCCCACAGCTGCTTCTCAGTTCCCCTTCCCTACTCTGAGTCACCATCACCTCTTGCCTGTCCTTCTACCATGCTTCTTAAGGGCTCAGGTATATGTTTATCCTTATATCCTTAGCCCCTATATGCAAGCCTGGGATGGGGCAGTGATGGGACCTAGCAGTTTACTACAGATATCTGTCAAACGCCCAGGAGGTTAAATACCCAAAACAAACAGGCAAAAAACTCCCATCTAGACATATATGCAAACTGCTGAAAACCAGAGGAAACTTTGAAGGCAGGCAGAAAAAAAAGATGCATCACACATGGAGGCCCAAAGATAAGAATGGCAGCAGACCTTTCCTCAGAAACCATGCAAGTCGGAGAACAATACTGCAACATCTTTAAAGGGCTGACGGGGATATAACAACCTCAATACTCAGCAACAATATCTTTCCAAAAAAAACAAAAAAAAACCCTTTTTAACAAATGAAAATTGAAAAAAAAATCATTGCAACTTTTTTCCTGTTTTTAATTGATTTAAAATATCACTGAAGGTCTAAAGTAAAATAGCTGCAAAGTAATGTGTGTTTATAGAGCGTGTAGATGTAAACTGCATGACAACAAAAGCACAGAGGATGGGAGGATGGAAGTGGGAGTATATTACTGCTAGAGAACATGACAAATTTTAGTGAAAGATTAGAAAACATAAAGATGTACCTTTTTCCTATTCTAGTTCAGCAGATCCCTGAATTCTACCCATGGACCTATGTTAATCCATTCAATTCTAATGGCTCTGAATCCATTCTCTATCTTGAAGCCAAAATATCCTCTTTAAAATGCAAATCAAAATGCTCTACTTCCATGATAAAATGAGGATTAAGGTTTTAGTTCCTTGAACATTCTTCTTTCCCACCAACCTGAGTAGGTCCAGCATCTCAGATTTGCCATGCTCCTTTCTTCATGATGCTCCTTTTTTGTCTGAATGTCCTCTGCCTCCTTTTCCATGTCCCCACTCCTATTCATCCCCCAAGATTCATTCTGAGCAGGACTTTCACCAACAACTCTTCCGTGAACCCTCAAGCCAAAGCATGTGCCCTGCATACCTCCATCTGCCAACAGCACAGTGTGCAGGCCTGGCACTGATCACTCTACTGTAAAGTAGAGCCCCTGTCTGGGTCTCCCACTGCATCGAGATCCCCCCTCAAGGAATATCTTACTCGCTGCTGCAACCTTGACATTGAGAACAAGGTCTTACTTGGAAGTCAACTGAAGGGATCATGGATCTGGGAATTGACACAACTGTGGCTCCCAAGAAGAGATACTACTTAACTTCTGGAAGAATTAAACTGTTTTGCTTTTAAGTAGAAGAGTGTAAAGATGGGACTATTATAAATGAACTAGCATCAGCTCACAGTCACTGCTTCCTGGGCTGCAAATATTTTTAAAAACTTCTGAAATTATTTGGGGATAAGATGAATCTTTTTGCCTCTTACCACCCAGCTTCTAGGTTTGAAGTCCCAGCTTTCTTTCTTGGTGTTTAGTGACTCTCCTTGAAGATTTATTTGTAGCAAATGTGTGGGTAGATAGCAGGCTCCTCTTAAACAAAGATGAAATGTTTTGAAATTGGCTCACATCCAAGATTATGCCTCTTTTCTTTAGCTACACTTATGTCTTTGAAAATATTTAGCTTTTTCCCCCATAAACATATTTTTAAACAGGTTTCAAGGCAGCTCATCAGAGAGTGTCCTTACTCATTTCTCCTCTACCCCTGACTCTTCAGGCTGTTTACTAAGATAAATAGAGCCTCTCGTAGGAATCTCCCACCAGGCAGTCAGTAGGAGCCATAACTGGGGCAGCAGTTCCAGCCTGGCCTGGCACTGGTTTTGCTATGCTCTGCCATCTCTTCTGCAGAGAACGCTGGGTACTCTGCTCTACCAGGGCTGTGAGCCTGCCACTAGGCCAGGTGGCAATACAGGAGAACTTGTAGGTACCAGGGGAGCTGTTTTCTTTCGACATGACAGGCCCTTTCATGTTTCATCAAGGCCATTTAGAAGATGTCTCCTTTCTGGGCAATGTTTTTCTTTCATGGCTGGGCCAATTCATATAAAATTTTAATTACTTTATGATTTGCCTCAAAATAGGGCCTAGAAAGCAGATTATCAAAGATGCACAGACCTTTCCTCCCTCATTGTGATCAAGGGGCTGGAAGAAACCTGGAGAAACTGTCTGAGCGAGCAGACCCTGGGCAGAAATGACATTAGTCTTAAGGATTTCCAGGGGGAAAACACTTAGGAAGGAACGTTTCTGGCTAAGTCTGATCTTAACAACCATGGCCATGGTCCACAGTGTCCTAGGAGGCTCTGCTGGGAGAGTGCAGGCAGGAAGCTGCCCTCGCCTCCACTTAAGCACTAAAGGCTCTGTGCTCTGACAGCAGCCCCTTCTGGGCTTCCATTTCCTTCAATATAAACAAGGACACCAAAATGGATCAGACTTCCAGGGCATATGGTGGAAGGTCTACAAGCTCCTTCAGAATTTGGGAAAATCTAAGGGAAAGCCTGTGTTTACCTTCTCAGAGATAACTAAACCATGATCTGCTTTTTCTTCTCTCCTGTATGAATTAAATCAGATCTACGCTTCATGCTGGCCATCCTTCAAAGGGGCCAAATACAGTCTTGCTCAATACAGAGTGGTAAAATAAATGCTACTTTAGAAAAGGTGCTCGGTGGGTGAAGACCGTTTCACACTTGGGGGAGGGAATACGAGGGAAAGAAGGCACCTTCAAAGGCTGGGAGCTCCAAGGAGAGCCTGCAGGCGGCTGTTTCTGGCTTTCCCCTCGGAGCCCTCCCTCTCTCAGAGAGTGTCACTGTGGATCCGAGTCTCTGCGCCTCCTCCATGCCTGTCCCCAGTGACAGAGACCCTGCGGACAGAGACGGGAGGCTCATGGGTAGGCACCTGTTCCAGGCGGCACTTGAGTGCGGCCCACTCCACGTCCCAGGCGGCCTTGTCGCTGGCATATTGCTGCTGCAGCCGCAACCGGGCGAGCTCGTCCTCCCGCAGCTCAGCGCGCAAGTCCTCCAGCAGGGTCTTGAGTGCCCCGAACAGCTTCTGGCTTTCCACCACCTGTGGGGACACGGGAGTCGGCACTGCTACCTCATGCAATGGTATTTTTTAGGTCTGAGGAGGAGAGGAGCCTGGCAATCAAGGTGATGCCGAGCTCTTTCCAAGGTGCCACAGGCAACGGGAGCAGAGCAGGCGGGAAGTCTGCACAGACAGCGGGAGAGCCTGGGGTCCCCACCAGCCATCAGCCTCAGGGCAGAGACTGCTAAGGGCCTGTTGGGGTAGAACAGAGGCCGCAACTCAGGCTGGCCCTACAGGAACCCGGAACAGGAGTGCCTGGGTGAGGAGCAGAAGGGAGGAAGCCGCAGGAGACCACAGGGAGCCTGGGAGTCAGGGCCACCAGGATGCCCTGTGAGTTCACACATCCAAAGCTCTGGTTAGGGATGCAGATTTAAACACTCCCCAATGTATGCTGCCATTTTAACACCACCTATTGAACCAGAAGGGAAACAATAAAAGCCTCATGTCTCTTATAAACCAAGGTATTCAAACTCTGACTTGCAGTTACTACGAGGTCATATATATAATGACAAGCACAGCCATGGGTGATGGGGGTTTTTGAGGTTTAATAATTAAAGCCAAAGGTAAATACTTAATCTGTTCATGAAGGCTTCCTTGTGGTCCCCCAAGATAGAATCACTGGCCCCTTATTCCATGTCACTAGCAGCATGAATAACCAGGCACCTACTTATTTATCTGGTTGCCACCAACGCGAGTGCCCTGGGAGGGACAAAGTCTGACCCCCCATTTCCAGTGCTTCACACCATGTTCAGCTCATGTGAGCTATGCAAACAGGTCTGATAGATAAAGAATGGATTTTTATTACTAATCTGCCTAAACTACTTAAAAGATTTTATATTTTCTAAAACCTGTTGCTTTGGGAGGCACATTTCAAAACCACAACTGCTATCTTCATACGTTTCAACACTGTCATTATATCAGAAAGGTTTGTCCAAATGAATTAAATCCATTGAACCAAATATGGTACCTGGGTAATAAAAGCCACATGGGCCCATCTCTTCTGATCAGACAGAAAACACTAAAATTCCTCAGAGGCTCTCAGACTGGCCTAAGGGCAATCTTGTTTGGTACATTTATGAGGAAGGAGGGAGAAATGCTCTCCCAGTCCTGAAGATGGATGCAGATGGCCTCTACTATGGGAAGACAGATCCCCTTCCTCCCAGATGGAATCCCCCTACTTGATAAGCCTCTCATGCCAAGGGCAACAAGGAGAGCGTGCCCTCGGTGCCCTAGCTTGGGATCTGCACCCACATCAGCCTTGTCTCCTCCACCACGTGGAGAGTCAGTTGTGCTCCTTAAAACCCTCTAATCAATCTGTTAAGCACACACATGTACATATCCAAAAGTGGCCACCACATTTGGGAAGAATTTAAGATACTTTGGATATATGTTTGGACTTAAATAAAGTTGATTTAGAAAGGAAAAGAGAAATCAGTAACATGAGCAGACTTATAACTAAAAATTCCAGTTTTCTCCTGTAATATGTATCTGAAGTTATATTAGGTACAGTAGACATTTGATAGAGTAGAAAGGCCTATTTGTTAATATTTATTGCTTTTCAATGTTTGTCACCTTGAACACCAATTTGTACTTTAATAGCTCTGAGTTGAAAAGCATTAAGAGTACAATTCAGCTAACATTTGCAAAACTCAGCAGAGGACCTTCTAAAAATCCTATATATTCTTTCCAGCCATCTGACTACATGTAAATCACCACTATACTCAAAGAGATGCTTATGAAATACATGAAATTGTAATTAACACAGAAGTGTTTCTTTAAACTCTACAACAAAAGTATTTTAAAATTATGTGAGTGAAAAATTAGGTAAGTGAGAAGAGGTGTAACAATATTTTCAGAAATACACATCTTCCTAACTATAGAATGTGTTTGATGAAAAATTATGCATATTTTATAGGAGATTTGTTTGTTATTTTCATCTTTGAATTTAAAATTTTTAAATCACTACTTTTTAAGTCAAAGTATTTTAAGCATATAGTAGTGGCAATAATTTTGATGCAGTCTTTGAAGTAGTCATCTAATTTTCCCTGAAGAAAAGTAGAAAACCACATAATTCTTGTAGGTAATCAATAGCTCTCTATGACCATGCCCAAGTTTCATAAGTGGTCAGCCTGCAAAGGTCTTAGCTTTACACCAAACGGCTATGACAACATTAGGACCAGAAGAACTTTGTGTTCCTCCAATGCAGGGGTTCACATGACAGTCCTTTTGCAGATTGAAAATTTGGTTCATCTGGGAATAAGTACTTTTTGGCATTAGCAAATATCAGATTAAATCAAATTAAGTCTTAATGTTTTCATGCACATTTGGATCAGAGTAATTAGCATACTGTCTTCTTATACCAGTGTAATGTTAATTTTATGGAATGAGCTCAAAAATTGCTGTGGGGTGAAGGATGGCAAAAGAAAGCCCACAGAACTGATGCCCTTAGGCCCTGGGGCTGCTTGGGGCATGGCAAGAAGCCAGACTCTGCCAGTGATGCACAACAATAAGACTTGATGTCCAAGTAAAACTTTCTGAAGACTCAGAATGAGCCACAGAGAGGCATGATACTTCTAAATGGCTTTCTGACATACAAAGACCCCAGTAATGATAATTAATACTAATTATTTCCAATGGACCAGGGGGTATGTTAATTCATTCACCTACAGGACCCCACTTGCATTTCGTGTCAACCCTGGGTATATCCCTGTCCTATACCCCGTGTCCCAGAGGAGGAGCTGCAGCACAGGGACTGAGTTGCTGCTGAGGTCAGGCTGCTAGGAAGCACAGAGCCCACACTGTGACCCAGGTCTGTCCCACCCAAGGCTAGACAAATCCAGCCAGGATATTGGAATTCTGTCATTATACTCGGCCCAGGCTTTTTTATTTAAACTTTGCCTTAGAGAACTCATCTAATCTCTGTGAAACAAATTCCACGCCCCATATCAAGGGAAATAATAGTGAGCCATTCTGAAAGAACGCCTAATGAAAGGTGCTTTTCTCACATTTTCCCCTGGTAGTCAACCTTGCTGAGCTATGTTTTCGGTAAAAGGATGACCCAAACCTAGTCAGGAATGAGATCTAGACTCTCTAGTCCGTTTACAAGTCTTTAGATGAAAATCTTGGATTCAGAGCTTCTGAACCTTCTGTGCCAGGGGCCCAGCTATGCAACATTTTAGCTATGTATGTGTTAAATATAGGTCAATTTCAATTAAAAAGGCCAACTTTTCAATCTCAAGATCAGCTGGTTGGTTTTCTCACTAAGAAATTGGGATGAAATAGTTCCACTATTTTCTTCTCCTCAGTCTAAGGGAATTTCAGTTCTTGCAAGCTCACCTGTCTTCTATAAGGTAAGGCTTAAAAAAAATCCCAAAATTGGGATCAGGAACTTGACTGTGCTATAAAGTATTACTTTGTAATAGGCTTAAGGTTGGTCTTCAGCCAATAGGACTGCTGTCCAAGTATTTAATATATATTATTAATACAAAGTGAAAAGGAAGCTTATGGGAAAGGTAACATACCAAGATATTTGTGATACAATGCCAGCTATTTTACAAAAGCATTCTTGCCTACAATTTCTGAGTTGTGCATCAAAATTCTGTGAAAGAGTTAAACTGCCACCAACTACTTTTGCTTTAGCCATTCACTTTGGAGATGGGTTTCATTTAAAGCTAGAACTGGTACAGTGACCTGCTGCAATGGGCTGACCCACAAAAAGCCAGTCACAAAATAGAGTGGCCTCCACTTCCTACTCCTCCATGGAACTAGACCTTTAGGCAACTAGAGGTAGGCAGGGGTTCTGGAATGTTGTGTTAGCGGCCCTGACCCCCAACACATGCATGCATAGTTTGTTCCTATTTGATTCATATAAACAGGGGGACCTCATGCAGCATTCAATAAAAGTAATTCCTCTGCCAGGAGTCCCAAGACAATCCTTTACTGTGAGATTAGCCAGAAGGGGCACATGTGAACATCCAGCAATGTTTTAATAAATAAGTCATTTGTTATTCTTACCTTCATTGTTGCATTCTGATTAATTTTAAGATTCTTCTCTGAAACCATTATCCCTCCCCAGACAGAAGAGAATGAGTTACTGACAACCATAAAAGAGGACGGCCATGAAAATATAAACTATGATGGAAGTTTACAGATGTGATAGATCCACTTATGTATAGAAGGCATTTGAGAGTGCCTCTGGCTTCTGAGACTTGCCATGAGGGCTCTGTGCCTGCAGGTCACCATAATTTTCACTGAGAGCTTCCAAAGAATAAGTGTGGGTGTGTGAAATAACTAATGGGCATTATTTAATAAGTTATAAAACCAGAGTTATTGGCCAAAGGCTTCAAAGAAGCCAGGGCAGGTCTGCTGATAAGTCATGTGGTCATATGGGAAAAATTCATTGATTAGTGAGGTGTAGAGTTTGTTACACCCTTTGGAAGGTACATCATAAACAGCCACCCATGGTTAGCTCTGGAAGGTGGAACTGGGCAGCCAAGGTCCTTTCATTACCTCCTACACATGCTATTTTCACAGTAAGAGAGACAAAAATGCACAGCAAAAATAAAATATCTCATAAATAAGCTCTTTATTTCTTTTCTTTGCATAAAGTTGTGTTCTCCTGAGTGAAGTTATAAAGTTGCAGCATCTGAAAAATAAACCATGCTACAACCTACAAAGTTGAAAGGTAAAAGCTACCTAGCCTCAAGAGGAGAACTTTCTTACTAAAAAAATTAAGTCATGGCAAATCACAGTTCTGACATGCAGGCCTTATCTGAGTCACTCTTTCCAGAAGTTTCTGCATCTTCGGTGAAGCAGAAAGCTGGGAAGCCAGAAACTGGGCTTCTGGGCACCTAGGTGGGTCCAAATCCAGGAGGCTCAGGGAGCCAAAGGCACTTTGTCTACAAGAGAAAGGCCAACTTTTACTTAGGGGAACCCCTCCTGAAAGCCCTAGGCTTCCGATGAGTCCTGGATGGACAAACATCCAGGGGAACAGACGCTACTCCATCCTACAGCTGCATCCTAAGAGACTCTTCAGTGGCCAGTTGCAGTAGGAAACTTGGAAACTAGTATGAAACAAATTCCATTAAATCTTGCTCTGAATTTTACAGTAAGTTCCTTATATTTACACTTAGATGCTTTAATAAAGAGGTTATGCCACGTACCTGAATGAAAGCGTAACTTCTTTTTTAGTAAATTAATCCGATTCTGGGAAGACTAGCTGTTGGAACCACAGGGTCATAATTCTGGCACTATTAATCACCTTGTAATAAAAACCTCAATTGCAGGAATTGCTAGTAAGTATAAAATGCACATACAGCCTTAGGAGGGCTGGTCTCAGAAGCTTAGCATAGTGGTGAGCGTGCTGGAGCTCAGTGAGAACTGTACAAAGCCCTTTGCAAATTTCCAGCCTCTGCTCTTCCAGAAGGCCAGCAAGCTGAAAGAGCTTACAGCTTTCAAGGACAATCAAGTTACTGCCAATAAATCTTGTAACTGAAGATCAGTCGACACGGAACACTGAGCCTTCGCAGAGCCCAACCTTTCCAACCTGATGATTTTTTTCTGAACTATTTCCAAGGCAGATTTGATACATGTAAATATTAAAAAAATTTTTTTTTTACCTCTTTGGACGTAATAAATGCTGCTATGAAAATGTTCAATATGACACAAAGAAAAAAGCAAGACTTGGGAAATTTTGTTATTCACAAATTTATTCTTGGGAAAGAAGCTAGGCCACCTTTCCCATTCTGCTTATCACCTCTGGAGGTTCTCAGAGTTTCTGAAAGGGTGTGGCTCTGCACTGCATCTCCATGCACATGAGTTCTTGCTCCTGCATCCAGGCTGCCCAGCTAATACCCACTAAAGGGCAAACAAATTTTCTGAGAATGTTCATTCCCAGGCCAGCTGTCGTACAGTAGAGCTCATTAATCTTCTGTCCTTGGCCAGATGGCGTTGTGCACTTAACTGGTACAGAAAGAAGGGTCCAGTAAAGGCAGGCCTGATTCTGCTGCCTGGACCCTACTCTGTTCAGCCCCCCCATGTGTCTTTACTGCACAGTGTACAAAGTATAAACTCATGGATCCTTCTCTACTTTCAAGCAGAATAGCTAAAAAATTAGCACTGGAAGGAGGAGGCAGAGAGAGATGACATTACAATACACTGAATGTGAAGTTCCAGCTGAGTGATTTTACATCATTTTCCACCCTCAGGGTAAAATTTTCCATGACTATTGTTTAGAAAACCAGATGTGTTACTTTTTTTTCCCCCTTTTCCAAAGCATTTGTACACACGTGTGGGAAATACCCAACACGTGACACGGCAGGTTTCTGGCTTAATGGCAACCAGGGGATATTACTAGACGTAATCACAGGTACTTAACGGGGCTGACTGAAAGTATCTCTTTTAGACAATAAAACTGATAGACTTTAAAGGATTATTTGCAAAACAGCATATTTTGTCTAAGTAGATCGTTGCTGGAAAACTCATTCATGAGCTAAAAATCTCCTCATGGGCACTGGCATAATGATGAACTTCCCAATAACCACATTTAAAAGTTCCTTTGAAAGTTTAACCTCTTTTGTTGAGTCATATTATTCAGGGAGAATGAGGGGTGAATGGGTGTGTGTAGAAAACAGTCTGCAGTTGTGAAAATCTGATTTGTGTCTATGGAGAGAAAGCAGTAGGGGGGAATATATATCCCCCGTTGGCCTGTAGTCAGATATCATCACGTTTCCACACTGGGACCTGGGCCAAAGTGCTGACAGCAGCCCTCTCCCACTTGACCTCTGGGGCTCTGGGCTGAGGGAGGAGCCGCAGCTGTGGCGTCCAGTGAGGAGGGAGTGCCCCAAATGCTTGTGGTTGAGCGGCCATGCCCGGGGAGACTGGTGACCCAGGGCCCACCCGGCTCAGCCCCTCACCCCCGAGCCTGGAGTTCAGGGCTTGGGGCCTCCAGCTCTGCCCTGCAGAGCCCTCAAAGCAGCGGCACAGCATCAGAAGGGGCTCAGACCAGCAAGTGTGGGAGCAAGAAAACTTTCACACCACGTGCCTCCCAGGGCCTCCATCCCCCAAGCCCATGACTGCTGCTGCTTTGGGAAAGTGCAGAAAGTCTGGGTGGCATCAATCCTATCTTCTGGTTTATTAAGCCAGGTCTATCTGTGGCTTTGAGGGGATGCAATGATCTGATCTTACTGTGGTCCTTCTTTACTGTGTAAGCCAAATGATTTAATGGACTGACATCAAAATGAAAGGTTAAGGATGTGATTTCTAGCATAATACACAGCACCATGCAACAAGGCAGACAGAGGACTCCTCCGCTCCCTGGAACACCAGCATGTAAAATAAGGTGAAGAAGGTAGATGAGGAGTCTCCTCTCCCACGTGTGGGTAGAATAAGGGGCTGGGCCCTCACACTCACCTGCCTGTGGAGATGCACCCCATCTGCAGGCTGCAGGCATGGTCCGTGGTCACCCGCATGCCCAGGGGAGTGTGCAGGATGCTCCCCCATTGAAAAGCCACAGCCTGGACTGTCGTCATCTTGGTCTGGGCCATCCCACTGTAGCTCCCCCTGGACTCCAAGCTCACCAAACCTGGGGAGGGTCTCTGGATGCTCACTCTGAAAACAGCAGGAGACAATGATCAGAGTTCCACCTGAATCCTTTTGCTGTGTAATCTGATTTTTACTGTTTGAGTGTAATTATCCTTATGGCTTATCAAGTCTTCCTTCTCACTCCTTCCCCTAAAATGCTCGCTTTGGCCATTTCATTCATTGGCTGCTTTCTCAATTTAAATAGCATAGAGTGGGCACCCACTTCCTTAGAAAAGATTATAAATCTCACTATTTATAAATTATTCAATAATTAAAAACTTTACTAGCTATAAATTGTCTTTGCTTGCAGTTATGGGTTTGTAACTTAGAGGAGGAGGAAGACCTCCCAATTGTTGATCAGTAGAAAACTTTTCAACTATATCTAGGTTTTGCTTAATGATGGACTTCTATGTCATGGCTATTTGGAAGCAGATTGAATTAATTTTGGAAGACTTTCTTCTCCCCAAGGAAAGAGAATTGCCATTCTTCCCATTCATAAGATGACTTAAAATTACATACACTATTCAGTAGACTGAAAAGCAGACAAAAGGTCTTTGGGGGCTAAAAGGAAACCAACATTCACAATGCTTTGGAAGCAGCTAACAAAGAAGCCAGAGGGGAGGATGTCCAGAGCACACCAAACACCAGCCGGTCCAGCCCTGCCCTCACCAGAAAGCACGGCCAGGAAGGAGGCTGCAGAGCAAGGGCTCACTCTGACCTAATCTATAAAAAATAAACCAGAAGGCAAACACCTCTATTCTGGCTCTGTTATGAATCTGCAAATTGAAGCATAAGAAGGAGAACATACACAAATTTCAGAGGTGGTAAAAAGTGACCCTTGGGAGCTCAGCACAGATCCTTATACAACTATATTGGCAGAACAGGCTGTAGTATTTAGGAACAAGAACTTAAATGGAAAGAAAGAAGAAACGTTTAGAACTAGGTGTGGGGAAAATGGAAGTTTCTATGGCCTGGATCCTCACCTGACCCTAAACTACTTGATGATGTAATTGGCCTGCTGCTAGGCTAATGCTTCCACACCTGTAGGCAATGAGCTAGTATTGACTGAGTCACTATATAAAATGCTCTGGGCAGAGGCAGAAACGGAGGTGGATTATAGATTTGCAGACTGCTGGATGCAGACATGATTCTGCTGCTTGAGAATAAAGCTGTGAGAATAAAGCTGGGTATAAATGCTTTTACCCAAGAACGTTCTGTTGTCATTTCTCAGTCTCACCAAATTCATAGTGAACTTGCCCAGGGCTGAAACCCTCAGGCAAAACACTAGGTTTTGTCAACCAGCAAGTAAAATGAGACAGTTAAGGACCTCAGGGTGATAATGTTAATGAATTCATAAGTCAGCAACAAAAGAGATGGCAACATAACTTTGCTGCTGAAGGGAGTTACAGACCAGTATCCTCAACACAAGGGCAAAGGATGGCAAAGAATTCCTGGTCTAATTTTACCTGGACAACCCACTGCATTTCCACTGCTTGGATTGGACTTCATGAAATACAGCTGACTCCGAACAAGGTGGGTTTGAATAGCATGTTGATTTACATGAGGAGACTTTTCAATAAAACTATTGGAAAAACTTCTGGAGATTTGCAACAATTTGAAAATTTTCCTTTTTCTAGTTTGATTGTAAATATAGTATGTAATACACACAACACACAAAATATGTGTTAATCAGCTGACGCTATTGGTAAGGCTACTGGTCAACTAGCTAAGTTTTTGGGGAGTCAGAAGTTATATGCAGATTTTCTACAGCATGAGGGGATTATACCCCTAACCACCATGTTGTTCAGGGTCAGCTGTAATTTGAAATAATAGAACATGAGTTTGTGCAACAGGGAGAGGGCAGTGTCTAGGGTCAAGAACAAAACAGATACATATAAATGAACTCTGCAGGGGCAGGTACCTCCATGAAGTCCTCTCCTTCCTCCTCTGTCTGTTTCCCTTGCCGCCAGTGTTTCAGTAGCCACCTGAGTTTGACGTAGAAAAGGAAAATGTTCTGCTTCAAGGAGCGGAGCTCCTGCTGCATCAGATTCCTCTCATCGCTCCAGGTTCGTTCATGGAGGGTGCTGTGCAAAGCCAGGCTGTGCATTTCTAGTTCTTTCCACCTCAAGGTGTAGAGGTGCTCCTCTTCCATCTTAAAGGGAAGGAAAGGGAGAGTGTGACAAGCAACTATCCAGATTTGCCACCCAAACCAAACCCACAGTCTTTGCAAACTGCCATCCTTCTGCAGCATTCTGCATGTGGGATGGGAAACACAGAAGCCCCCAAAGGTCAGGACACTCAGGAGTTTTCTGTTTCAGAAGCAAGTGCTATTTCAAGGTGAGGTATTATAATTATTTTTCATTGTCAAGTCCCTCATGGTGTTTTTTAGATGTCTCTCAGGGTGATTGTTTCTGAGATGTACGGTTTACAGCAGATGTAAATGCAGGTCCCCTTTGCTGTGTGTATGTTGGCTTGCACACACAGGTGCACTACAACTGTAAAGAGGGAATAAGTGGAAATCCTTCCGTTTGACTTCCTGAGCCCTCTGGTGCCCAAGTAGAAGGAGACCCCAAGTGTATGGAGGGGCCCACAGAGTCAGAGAGCAAGCACCACGGGGCCAGCAGGAATTCTGTCTGAACGTGCAGCCCTCTACCATATGAGCGGGTGAGCAAACAGGAAAGTCAGTTGATAACCTACTTCTACGCCTAAGACAGCACGTTCCTATTAGATGTGGGCAACTCTTAGGGAGGTAAAAGCATTGCCGAAAAAGAAATCTTTTCCATAAATGTTAAATATTTAAGTTCCTGCCTTTCAACATGGGTGTAGGCCCTCTTCCAAACAATAAACAATTATTATGTGTTGATAATGACTAAGCAAAAGTGTGCAAATAAAATCTTGTTTTATAGATAAGGGCACAAGAATAGTATCTACAGTAGCTAAAGTGATATCTGGGATCAAGGCTTTCTGTTCCATAGTCCAGAAAAAAGGGTCAGAATGCAGTCTTATCGTTATCAGCTGGCCTCTCCTAATTTACCACTCCCTCCTGTGCCAAAAACCAAGGCAGTGGGTTTTGTTTTACTTGTTTTTTTCCTAAAGTACTAGATTAATGTTCAGAAACCATGCGGATATGAATGTGGCTGCCTGAGGTCAACACCAATCAGTCACTGTGCTAACAGCCAGTGAAGAGCAAGAGGCAGCTCTGGAAAGGTCCTTGGGGCTGCACAATGCCGGGTGTGAGCATCGCTGCAATGCCAGATCTTTTGTGCACTTCAAGATGAAATAACAACGTAGTGGTGGCTTAATTCACCATCTCAGCAGACCTAGAGTCCCACTGAGGGACACAACAACAGGCAGGAGTAGTAGGGACAGGGCAGCCTGGCACATGGGACATCTGGTGTTTGCAATTTACTTGCAGTGTTATCAAAGGCCATTGACTGACTCTAGGAAGACTTCAGCTCTCTCAGCTGCAAAGTGAAGCTAACACGACGCACTGTGCAGAGGGCCTGCCTGGCTCATGGCAGGTACTCCAGAGGCCACAGAGTATTAGCTGGTAGAGGGGCAGCCCTGGGGGAGGAGGGGCTTTCTTCCTTTCATCTGCAACCTCCTGGGAAGTTCCTTCCTAACTCACCGTGACTTCTCTACTGTCCTTGCTGCCTCCTGTTCCATGACTGCAAGCACTTGCCAAGGCTCAGTCTGTCCTCTGCCCTCAGGGGACATTGTCTCTTCCCCTCTGAACAAGCCTGGATGACATCTCACCACCTCTGACAAAGGTCTGGTTAAAGCCTCTTAACATACTCCTGAATCCAGGCAAGTACTAGACATGGCTGAGACCCTGCCATTTTGACCTCAGCATCTCCAGGGACAAACCCACTTTTTAAACATGATTTTTGGTGCAGTGAAAAAGAAAAGGAAAGAAGAAGTTAAATTACATAGGGGTCCACTTTTAAGGAATTTGAAATGATTCTCCTTTTGTAATGATATGTGAAACTCCACCAACAAATGAAACTTTTGAAAAGAGGTGGGCATCTAGTGGTAAAGTTTGGCTGTTTAGAGGATATTTAGATCTTGGCATTCAGCTTTGCTCTGCAAGGTGTAAAAAGTGCTCTCTTAATTAGTTTTGACCTATTTACATGAGCAAGACCACAGACAACTTAGGGGCTATGTGGTACACACATTCCCTGCCAAAATAAGTTCTTGGATATAGTCAGTGCCTTATTTTGCACAGGATATGTATTTTAAAACATGTGGTGCCCTATTCAAGATCACCTGGTTTTTGTTTTTAAAGTTATCGCTATCTTTCAAGAACAAATAAAAACAGAGAAAAACAGTAACGGCACTTGTGAGCCTGGATATCTGCTCACAACTTAATTAGATCCAGGGTGAAGGGGATCGGACAGTCCCTCAGGGAGGCCTGCAGGCTGGGAGCGCCTGCCTGCAAATCTCTTCTACTAGCAACTCTGGGATTTAATGGATGAAGAATAATTAGCCAGTAACAGGTTGTTCTAAAATCGCTGGAAGAGTCAAGGCCACAGCTCAATTAATGGCAGTTTTGAAGACAACAGTTTAGGGTGAGTTGTTGATGTTTCTATCAGAAAATTTACCTAAGATTGACAAAACTTTCAAATCTGCAGGACCACAAATTTGCACCTGTGCTCACATGTCCAGCTGCACTTAAGGCCCTTATTTTTATTTTACTTTGCTGGTTATGGCTGCAGGAAAATTTAGATATTAGGAAGAACTTCCTGAGACCATGATGTAAATATTGAAAAGCATGTTTTAGAGCAGAAAGGTACAGGTATCTTTATGAGATGTCTGAGGGGCAGCTTGCTTGGATGACCTTTCCATATGCCCTCGAGCCCTCTGAGTCCAGGAGTCTGGGTGTGACAGGCAGCATTCTTTCAAAATACATCTTGTCATCTCTCTCCAGGTGCTCTGCAGTCAGAGATGCAGTTGTGTGAAATCCGTGTTAATATTTACCTTACGGATCTTGTTTGTAAATTTCTCTGTCTCCTCTTGATGCAGTCTGGTCGCCTGTGCAAGCTGACCCTGTAGCTCCTCTATCGATACACTCTGTTCAGGTAAAACAGGGGGGCCCCTGAGCTGATTGGTGGGATAAAGGAAGGGGTTTAGTGGAAGCAAGAACTCTGTCTGAGGTGAAGACGCAGGACAGACATCTGTATAAGCCAGGGACATACACGGAGCAACACAGCACGTGCAGCAGTGGAGTGACTGCGGCAGCTCCCTCGAGATCCTCTCCTGTGCTCGTGGATTACATGGGAGGCACTCGACCTGCCCTTCATCTCTTACCTAGGCAACAAGGTGGGCAAGTGGTGCCTATCACCTGAACGTTGACCACCACAGTAACCACACTCCAGGCTGCAAGAGGGCAGTCAGGGCATCCCAGATGTGTCTGCTGCCACAGCAGCTTCTAGACAGGTTTTTAAAAGCTGGGGGTGGTCAGAGCCGGCGGTTATGACCGACACAAGCATGACCACCTCACACACAGCCAGGCTCTCAGATTCACTGATCAAGTTCATACGTCTTTCTAAGCTGCATAATTAATATGCTCATACACTTTATCACTGGAGTTGTTCCTGCCCAGTTGGGAGCACCTTCCTTTTTCGCTCCCATGGTTGCCCAGGGTAACTGGGGTCGGGCTCCTTCAGTGGCCAGGAACATCATTTTGGGCCTCTCAGTTGTATACATTGCTCAGGAGGAACTACACAGAGATGGGCCTATTAAATTTTAGGTTAAAAATAGTTAAAGGGATTTTAAAAATTCTTTTTTTTGGTAAAGTTGATCTTTTATGTCCAAACAACGATAGAGAACTCAGACCTACTCGTTTTGAGCTAATTATGTTTTTTTAGAGATGGAAACGCTGTTATACTAAAAATCTCAGGCATCACTAAAATTAAAGCATGACCTTTCATCCACTTATTTATGCTACTCGAAGATGGGGGTTTTATAAAGCTAGAAATTAGAGTGGACTGTTGCAATGAAAGTAGGTGTCATCTTACTGGTTTGTTCTGATTCCCTTTAGCTAATCTGTTACTTCTCACTGAGAATACTGTTTGTTTTTCCTCATCTGTGTTACCTGGGCTGTCATGAGTGAAAATCATACTCTAAGAACAGGAAATAAAGAAGATAAAAAAGCAGATCATGTCCCTTAGCACAGGGGATGACCAAGAGAGTTTACAGAAAGAAGGAGGGAGAAAGAAAATCAGAGATACTGGGGAATCATCAACTTTCGGATATAATTTTTGAAATCTGGAGATTTAAGCTCATCTTACTTTCAAGAAACTCAAGAACTACTGAGATATTTATGCTTCTTTGATTTGCTAGTTAGAAGAGATTATTATCATAGGCTTTTATATCTACTAGGCAGGGTTTGGGATTCTCTTTGAAGAGAGTCATTTCTCTACACATTGAATCTACTCCAGTGATTAAAACTCATTTCTAAAAGTACCATTTTTTAAAATATGTGAGGTCTTTTACAATATGACTTAATCTTTTCTCCTGTTCGCATCCCTTTCATAGTTTGGAGCACACTTCTGATAATTCTAGAATCTGAAGGACCTGGAGCCGAATCCTGCCGTTGGCCAGCAGCAGACTCTTGCTCTACATTTGTGTTCTTGGCTTATGTGTTTTCGGTTTTGCATTGTGAAAACATCTTCAGAGGGGAGTTGGCCATGATCTTGTATGTGGCCTGGGTTGAGAATGTGCCTCTAGGTGGGCTTTGTGTTTGCAGAAGCCAGCAACAGAACATAAACTTTCCTCTCCTTGGGGACTCCTGGGCCACCAGGTGACAGCAATTCAAAGCCTGACCCTGGTGAGGCCAGCTGTCTTTGCATTTTTACTTCAGGGAGACTTAATGCTGGTGGACAACTTCCCTGTTGCCTCCATCTACCAGTACTGGATGTCCCTCCAGTTCAGCTTTTCATGGGGTGCAGCCCTTTGGGGGTCCCAGTTCAATTTTCCCTGCCTGTATTGGGCCTGAGGCCCTGTCTCCTGTCCCCATGGATCTGTTAAAAAGCAAGGCTCTGGGTTACCAATTCTGGCAACTATCCCCCTAACCCACCCACCTGAAGGTCACAGGTACTTCTCCAGTTTTCAATTCTGAAATCAATCCAACCCTTGAAGATTTTCCTGACTTTCCTGGCAATTCAGCTATGTATTTAAAAGGTCATTTTATATTTTATGCAGCATTTTATTCAACAAAAATAAATATAGCAGTAAATAAAGCTGCCCCTAATCCCTGCCCCTCTGGAGCATCCCTTCTGGCAAGTCAGGTGTTTGCACAAGTGTTTTCAGGCACCCAAGCTGCTCTCCTGCTAGCTTTACTTTTCACACATTACTCTATACATTTAAAATGTAAAAATCCCCCATATTTTAGCACATCTGGTACTAGTCCAAAGCTCCACAGTATTAGATGTTAAAACAGGTATCCTAAACCAGCTTATCTTTAAAGAAAAGCAAAGACCTATTTAGTTTCTGCATATTATACTAAACTATTTAGTTGGGTTTTAATCGTAATAAATAATGTATATAATAACCTTTTTTATTTTAACAAATATATGAACCTCACACGTCAGTATTGTTTGGCTAAACATGTGTTCCTCAGTCTGAAACACATCTTTGAGGGGTCACAGAAAAGCACCCTTGACATTCTAAGAAGTTGTTTGCCTGGGGTATTTGATTCACCAGCAGTGGCTCCATGCCATTGGGCAACACCAGGAACGTTTAGGTGTTCCTCATCTGTTAGATGTTTTACTTTCCTTCATTGTCTCCTTTTGCTAATGGGATATCAAAACTCCTACAGACAACTAACTGCTCCTGGTTGGGATGCTGTCACTCCAATGTTACAAAAAAAAACAAAATACAAACACGTTACAGCAAAAGTCGCAGTCCACATTATTCCATCGTCACACAACTGCATACCGTCACACACATTTGGAGAAAGTTTTCACATAACACACAGAAATCCTCTAGAAAATAATTTATTTCCCTTCATTACTGAATTCCCAAAGCTTTGATCCTAAAAACCAACCTTTGCCCACTTACCTAAGATTCTGATTATACATCAAATTCATCTTAATCTCTCCCTGAGGGTGGTTTACTTAGACGCCATCCTCAGTTGATCCCAAGATTGTGGAGAATGTATTAATCTTGACATCACAGACATTTCCCCGTGTCAGTGTTCTGTCACCCACCACTTATGCATCCCCTTCACGGTTGTGCCCCACACCGATTTACACTGCTAACATCTTCAGAGAAATAGCTTACAAATTAGTTTTCACACTTAAGAAGAAAACGGCACAATCTCAAGAAACAGAAGAAATAAAAAAGGGAATGCTTTTCATTATAGCCACTCTGGTACCTAACCATGCTATTTACATATTAGGATTATATTCTACTCCCATCCCCATGTCTTCATTTTCTGGTGAGTCCCATTTTGCTCTTGCCAGTTTTACTCTTATTTCTTCCAAAAGTGGTGTCTGAGGTCCACACGTGTGTACACATACTTGGCATAAAACCCCATGTCATTTTATCATGGCTGACAGCTGAGGCATAGGGATTGCAAATGCTTCGTGCGATTCGTTGATTAAAGGATGAAAGGAGGAGTGAGGGAAGAGAGCTCTGAGATTTCTGACCCAGAAATTCAATCCTTGGGCACAGGCCTGGTTTCATTTATACTTGAAATCTGACCAGTGCCCATGCTTGCCTACTTCTCATTCAAGACTATTTTTAAAGTGCCCCACACATTCCAAACCACATATTCCATATACTCTCTTAACAAATGGGAATCTGGCAGCAGATTTTTGGGAGCAAAGTCAGGGAAGAATCCAGTGTAAGAATCTTGCTAAAATCTGAGATGAATAGGCAACAGGAATATCTATCCCTGTAGATGTTTTGTTTGTTTGTTTGTTTTGCCTGAGCAGTTAACTTCTGTGTGGTTGCATTAATGGGTTAGTGGATATTAGCAGGTTCTGACTTTAGCTTTCCCTGCCTGTGACTGTCTTAGGAGTGCTGGGCATAGATATACCATTCCCTTCCTGAGCTTAGTGTATGCACCATCTGAGTGACGGGTCTCCTACTACCTGGATTTGTTTTCTCCTGAGATGTTACAGAGTAAGAATGCAGATTTTCTTTTTCTCCTTCTTGTTATTACTGGGGCCACTGGTACCATTACTAGCAGTATTTAACTGGGCCAAAATTTCCAAATCACCAAAACAAGAGCTTATCTTCTTTCTCTTTTCCCCAAATATGACAATCTCTATGGAAAAACACATAAAAAGCATTTCACAAATGGAACTTGAGAAATTCATCTTTTTAAAACTTCAGCTTAAAAACAGATTTTTCTTATTTTAGGCTGTTGATAATAGGACTCCTATCAGCCCCCTCACCCCACCCTAAGGAATTAAGGGCAAAGAGCCAAAGGAAATTCACATGTGTACAGCAGTGGTTAGCTTGCACAGAGAATTAGTGGTAATTTCAAGGGCAAGGGAAGTGGGTGTCGAGAATACTGCTTCCCATACATCCAGCGTCAGCCTGGCCTCAGTCTAGATGCAAGTGTCCATCTTTGCCTTTCCCCATTGGCCCTCTGTGGTGTCTGGGCCATGCGCATGAGGCTTCACCAGGAGCAGCTTCTCTGTCACGCTACCCTGCCAACTGAGGGAGCTTTGTGTGCCGTTTCTGCACTATAGCTTCCTAGGAAAGCAACGGTGGGCATGAATCTGGGGATGTTTTCATTTAAAGACTTTTAAGAGTTCTGCTCCCTAGAATTGTCCATTGTGTAACTCTTTTAACTCATGTACTATTTAAGACCAGACTGAGCCATCTGTCAGGGTAATGCCCACCCCAGGGTCAGAGCAGCTTCCCCAAGACCTGACTCTACCAGGGATCTACGTTCAGCTCCTCTCACAAAGGAAAAAACATGGAGCTACCAAAGTGGTCCTAGAATATATATTATCTCTAAAAAAATATTTAAAAATATAATGTGCTTGCACACAGAATTGAGTTTTCTCTTCTATGGAAAATGCCTTAGTGAATAAAAGAATCAGGAATGAAGGACGTTTAACTCCTGATTAGACTATTTCCCCTTCTAGGAAATGATACTCCTTAGACCTTGCCTTCCACTATGAGTCTTTTTACTTCTCTTTTAAAGGAAACCAGACAGTTGTTTAAAAGAAGAAACATATCACAGCAAAATAGTGGGCCATACAATTAGACATCTGAATGACTATCTTTAAAACATCCCCAAGGGGAGGGAGCATTTGTTGGAGCCTCTAGACCTAATGGGGGTGAGCTGACTGTCATGTCCCTGCTGCGACAGAGCAGCGCTCCCCACGGATGTCCGGAGGACTGAACCAGGCCCGAGCAGACTGTTCTAGATCCAGTTCTACCACCAACCACCTGGGCAGCTGACTGGCAAGGTGCTTCACTCTTAGGGCTCATTTTTCTTATTCACTGAATGGGGAACTAGTCTGAGATCTCACATTCTCTTCTGAGCTATATTATGTGGCAAGCCTAAGTCGCCATATGGCACCAACTTACTCTGCTAATCTACCTCTTATGGAGGTTTATTTTCCCACAATGTTCAGTTGGATTCAATGAAGTATTTTCCTCTCTCCAAAATCGCTGCTGGTTTCTGAAACTACACAAGGCATACATGTATGTGGCAAGTGATAGGGAAATGTATTGATGCCCCAGCGTGAAACAGTGCTTTATGTTAGAGTTTAACTAAACAAGATTAAGTGTGACAAGCCTTGAATGATGCAGCCTGTGGGAAAGGAGTTGTGTATCAAAGAGAAGAGAGCTGCTCTGTTCAGCTGAGCTGTGTTTGTGGCACAGGGTCAGGAAACAGACAGTAAAAAAGGAGAAAGAGCTACAGGGGCAAAGAAAATCAGTGCCACAACACAGGATGCTCTGACAACTCTTTGGCCTGGCAGTCTTCAACAAGGTGTTATCTCCTTATTAATCAAATTCACATTGCACCACACTTAACATTCTTTAAGGCACTTTCTCAATCACTGCTCACTGGTTCTGACAATCATCCACATAGGACCATATGAGGCAGGCAGGCCAGTATCTTTACTCCCCTTTCACAGATGAGAAAATAGACTTGAGACTTGCCTGAGAAACAGAGCTAGTAATGGACCACCTGGGCCAGGACCCAGGGGCCCTGATGCCCTTTCCAGCCTTGATTCCAGAGCAGCAGGTCCTCCCTGCAGGAAGACCTAGTGGTGCAGTGTCAACTGAAGGCTGGGAAACAGGTCTCCTGAGGTTTCCATCCTGGAAACGGATCATTCATTTGCAATGTACATAATTGTGTTTGCTACTGGCCAAGCAACCAGCATTCACAGATGGAGACCCTGAGTGGGGCAAGGGCTGGTCAAAGGGGCTCACTGTGAAAGTTCCACAGTCAGTAAATCCACATTTGAGAAAAAAAACAAATACGTGATGTTCGTTTTCACTTTTGGTATAAAACCTAGGAACATTTTACCTGCAACTTTGGAATGAGAAAACACTGAAGTTGATATGCTGTGACACATATTCAACTCCATGACCAAAGGCAGTGTTCAGAAAACATATTTAAAAGTTACAAATGCTTAGTCTGGGTACCAATAGGTTCTAACTGGGAGGGCCCCAGGCACCTTGCTGCTCTATGGACTGCACATGGGGCTTCTGCTTGCTTTTGGGAGTTTGGCACTGATGTGTGCTTGGCGCTTACCATGCAGAATGTCTCCTTGTCACACCTCTGTGTGGCCCCCAGTTATTCCCTCTGGGTACCAGACCCAGATGCCACCGTCTCAGGAGAGCCTGGCCTCTGCTCAGGTAATGTAAGGATGGTGGGACTTAGAGGATGTTTCTGAAACTATTTTTGCTTTCATTTAAACTTTTTGGAGAGAAGTTTACACATTATTGTGTGCCCAGTTTATGAGAGTAGAGACATGCCGTACTCTCTTATAGGACAAAGCAAGAGCCCCAATCAGAGCTATTCGGACTGCTGTCTGGGTCAGCCAGCAGTCCCGCACACCTGCTTTCACAGGAACTGTAGCCCAACCAAGGCATTAGCTGCAAGCTGAGCCCAAAAGCTCGGGTGCTGCTTCACCCCAAGCACCTCTGTGTGCTTCATTTCTAGCCAAACACTGGACCTTTTTGCTGAATGAGCTTCTGTTTGCTTCCGGGTGTGAAGAGTCCCCCTCTTCTGCATCCCTGTTCTCTGGGAGCCACCAGGATGCCTCAGACCTGAGCAGTACATCCCCTCTGGGCCTGTTATGTTAAGAATCTTCATCTACACCTCTTCTAATGCAGACTGTTGCTCTAACCTTGCAATAACTTGCCTTAACCAGCAGTATCAGAGCTCACTCCTCAGAGCCATCTGTCTTTCTGTTCTAGGGGGAATTTCTTACATGGCAAAGCTTTCCCTGACTGGACTGCTGACTCCTGTTCTACACCACAGCATGTCCATAGTGGCTCGGAGATTTGTGGACAAGGGGTTACTATGGCAACAGGGATTGCTGGCGTGCCCCCCAGGTCAGGAATGTACCCTCCCTCCACCCTGATCCTGCCCAGGACTGGAGTTTGGTCACTGGAAACTATAGGATGGGCCACATGAGATACGGATAAGGACAGTTTCCTCCAGACTAGTAAAAGCGGTGCTTAGTTTTCATCCCTGCTTTCTTCTCTGTGTGACAAGGAGCTACATAGTGCTCACAGATGGGTCTCTAGGCCTTGCTGCATTTGCAGGTGCTACGGCCCTGGAGAGACAGGTCTACAGGCAGAATGATGCCCATCTGCTGGGGCTCCTGCAGTCCACCTGTGCTCACCCTGGGACGACCTAGTTCCAGCTGCGTGCAGTGGACTTTGATTCCAGTTAAGTCCCACCTGGTTCCACGTCTTCCTGCTGTGTTCCCTAAGGGCCTGCGACTCAGGTGGGAGACATCACACAGCCAGCCACATAGCAAAAGGAGGGGCAGGGGTAGGGGTGCCGGCAGGGTTGGGGGGCTGGCTTGCTGACCTCTAGGTTGAAGCAGCTCTGGCCTCCAGGCCTGAAGCTCCTGGCGTCCCCGTCGGCTCGGCGATGTATCTGCTCCAGCAGGGCCCCTCGCTCCTGACCGAGCTGCCACTCCATCTGGTCCTTCAGTTTGGACTGTTAGGTGCATGGGAGGGATTGTTTTTTGTTTTTTTTTAAATTTATTTTAAATAAAAAACCAAAGGAACAGAGGGTAGGGATGGGAGGGGGGATAAAGAAAACAGAAATGGGTAAGGTGGAGGACAGAAAATCTATCAGATGAATAAAAGCATGAACAGAAAACTTGATTTAAACACAGTGGCATAAGAGAGCAAAGAGAACAGAACCAAAATGAGATGAGCAAAACGATGGGCTGACAGATCCGAAAAGCAAGAAGCGTGAGGGGGAAAGAATGCAAACACTAGTTATGAGGCGCATGCAGTGGGGATGCACTGAATCAGAGACTCGACCGCAAGCACACAGCCGTGAAGGATACGGAAACAAGGCTCCTCCTTCCTCACTCGTCGAGCAGCAGAAGCCATGATCCAGGGCGGCAGTTGGGCCATGCACCCACGGGTGACACATAGGAAAGCAGTCCTTGGAAGGCTGGCCACTCTGCCCGGGCCTGGGCAGCGGGAGCAAGCTGGCAGCGAGATTTTCCGTCAAAACCATCCTTCTCTGGAAACGCGCTCCTCTCCCCCACTCTGGCTCATCCTCCACGGGGAGTGCGTGGCCTGGCTGCCTAGGGCCTCGGGACTGTGCTGTGTGCCTCTGGCAATAGCCCAAGTAGGGATGCAGATGCTCCCGAGCCAGTCTGCTAATTATGCTGACTGCGAAATGCGTTTGTACTTGGATTTACAGTCCTCTTTGCTTCTTCATCGGGACAGCTGGTCGTCTGAGACACCAAAGAAGGAGAAAGGACAGACTGCGACGATCCCTATGGCTTCCATGGGATTAGCCTTGCGTCATGAGGGAGGGCTTCTAAGCCAAGAGCAGCGGTGCAGTTAAAAATAAGAGAGAAAAAAGGAAAAGGAAAAAAAGAGAACTAAAAAAAAAGAGAAACCCAACCAATAGAAAGAATTTGGTTGACATTTGAGGCTTTAGTACAATGCAGGTTTGAAATCATAACCAAGCAGCCGTGAGCAGAATGAGTTCAAGTGCAGCAATGCCAGCGAGAAGGAGGAAGAGCAAAACGGAGCAGGGAGGCGGAGCCAGGAGCCCCCTTACCTGCAAGTCCGGGACCAGCTCCTTCCCCAGGTTCCCGACCGGGGAGTCCCGGGACATGGAGGTCATGGTAGAGAGGAAGCTGGAAGACTCTGTGAGGCGGGACAAGGGGGACAGGCGGTCCCCGATCCGGTCCACTTGCTCCAGGAAGGCCTGGAGCTCTTTCCTGAAAGCCTTCATCCTCGAGTTGATGGTCCCCAGCAGCGGAGGCTCTCCCTTACCCACCTCGCCCTTCACCCCTTCCCCCTGGATGCCGGGCTCTGGCGAGCCCTCGCCGCCCTGCAGCCCCACGTTGTCCACAAGGTTGTCAGTGTCCGTGATGAGGCGCTCCACGGTCCGCTCTAGCCGCTCGGCCTCCTGCTTTATGCTCAGCAAGCACTCGGAGTCCTCCCTAGCCCTCAGGAGCCCCGCCGGAGGCGGCTCGCTGGCGCCCGAGGGCTTCCCGTGGCTGAAGCCCGATGTCTTCTCGAACACGTCCTCTGAGTCGCTCTCACCGCCGACGGGCCCTTCCCGCCTGGGCTGGGGCGAGCGGCCCTCCTCCCCGTCGCTATCCTTCTTGCCCACGTCGCTGTCAGCATCACTGTCCCGGGGGCTCGGGGCCCGCAGACCCAGGTGGGCGGCCAGGTCGTAGCGCTGGACGTTGGACAGCAGCACGCGGTTCTCGTATTGCAGCTTCAGCACCTTCCCGCTCAGCTCGTTGATCTGCAGCCGCGCCGACTTGAGCTCCTCCTGCAGGGAGCCGCCGCCCTTCCCCGTGCCTTCTCCCAGCCACCCTGGCTCAGGCCTAGGCTCAAACTTGAACTTGCTCAGCTCGTGCGTCAGCTGCCGGTTGTGGTCCTCGATCTCAGATATGGACCTCCGGAGCAGCTCGGCTTCCTCCTCCACAAACTGCAGGTGTCTCCGGAGCTCCGTGGAGGACTCCAGGGAGTCCCCGAAAGGTGAGGTAGGAATGCTAGGGATATGGTCCCGGCCAGGACCCTCTCGCTCGTACTGGGTCCTCATGTCCTCCATCTCTGCTTTAAGACCTCGGTTCTCCACCTCCAGCTCCACAATCTTCCGGCCTAAGATGTTGGCTTCTTCCTCCACCAGCTTTAGCCGCAACTTCAGTTCCGCCTCCCTGGTGCTGGGTGGCCCGCCTGCTTCCCCCGTGGGCAGGGGGCTGTCCACATCACCATAGAGGGCCTTGTACTTCTGGAGCTCCTGTTCCAGTGCATCTTTCTCCCTCCCCAGCTTGGCCATCTTCTTGCGCATCAGGCAGCCTTCCTCTTTGGCAAACTGAAGCTGGCACTTCAAATCGGCACTGTCGTCCTGCCAGGAAAGAACAGCCCGGGAGAAGGGTTATTTGAAAATACCAAATGTTCGTGTTTTTGATGATTTCCCTTGCACCTCGCCCCCAACACACACAAACACAAACACTGATCTTTGCGTCAGTGCACTGAGTTACATGAGGAAGAGGCCAAGACAAAGCCGACATGAGCCCGGGGACGTGGCAAAGGCCCACAGTCTGCTGCTTTGTCCAGAAACAAAAGAAACCAAACGATTAGTATGGAAAAACGTGCACATGAAAACCATCATACAGGTGATGAGTGAACAAAATGAAACCCAGCACCGTCGGTATGCTGTGATCCCTCCTTACTCAGGGAGACACCGGAACCCCTCACTAAGCCTGGTGTAGGCAGGCAGGCTTCAGCAGCCACTTCCATCCACCTGTTGCCACTCTCTTCCTCCACAGTGCACACTTCCCTCATCCCAAATGGCCGGCAACCCCAGGCACCTCCAGGTTGGGGAGGCCAGGTAACCCCCAAATCAGAGCCCAGCTTTCCACTGATTTGCTGAGAACCTGAGATGTGGCAATCCGCCCCCCTATTTCCCCTGGTCTCCCCACCCCCAACCTAGCACAGGGATGACATGAGAACAGAAACATGAGATGACAGGCATGAGGGTGCTCTGGAAGTCAAGGTGTGGAGTAAGTACCAGGCTCTGACAGTTAATATGAACTGGTTACTGCAAACCTGAAAACCTGGGTTACTCACAACCTGTAACCATGCAAGTGCAACTTCAGAAACTTGGGTTATGTTCCGCTACCTTTAGCTTCTGTAACACAGCAGGAAATTCAACTCAGAAACCGAAGGCAGGGAGTTAAGTGTTTTAAAACCTGGTAAGTGGTTCTCACTGGAATACCAGGGCATTCTGGGGGGTCACCGAAGCAGACTCCCTACTACTAAAAGCCCCCACTGCTTGGCTGAGATCAAGAAGGGCATTTCTGGACAACTAGAAAGACTATTCCGCCTTCCCGCTGTAGGTCTCAATGCCCTGAAGCTACATGAACCCTCTGATTTGGACTTGCACAAATGTTTTACTAGTCACATCCAGTGAATGGGAAAAATGACCAAATTCATGAATTATTCCTCTTTCACTGGCTATAAAGAGTTTCAAAAGGCGGTCACAGGGACAAAGACTTCAGCAAAGACGTCCCCCATCACACAGAGAAACTCTATGACATGGCCAACATTAGTCACCCATCATCCCAGGGGACAGAGTGTCATTCATCTCTGGAACAAGTTAAACCTCTGGAGGAAAATATGACCTCTTTCAGATCATGTTTGTGCTCATATGGCCTCGGAGAGCTGATGCAGCTTTCACACTCGACAGCACAGCTCATTCTCTGCCGTGTTCTTGCGACACACTCACCACCACTGGGCAGAAAGATACAGGTCTCCCTTGAGGACCCTCCCAACTTCCCTCCTTCCACTCTGCTTAGACCCCTGCTCTAGGAAGGGGGAAACATGATCTGACAGGAAGGACTCAAGGAAAAAAATCTAAGGGCAACTGGGAGAGAGTTCCACATGGAAAGCAGATCCTAGTGTCACCAGTGTGTCTTCTGAAGGACAGTACACCCACTGCCACCCTCTTAGCAGAGGATAAATTAGCCCAGCCAGGCTGGAGTCACACATGCTGCCCTGATGGCACCATGGGCTGATCACAGAGCCCTGGGGAACTGGTCTCCTTCTGTCTAATGCAGGATCCCCAGTTAATCACAAGGTCATTGAGAAAGTCGAATGGTTTAATGTACAGCAAAGTGGTTTGCACATGTTAAATTTTCACACTTTAGCACCCTGAGATTAACTTTCTGCTTTGTCTGAAATGCAACTAATATTAGGGAAATTATAGTAACGTTTTTTTTTTCCTTTTTGTGCACTAGAAAAGTAACATAAATGTCACTGGGAGGATGGCATGGTCTTCATGTTCTAAAAACTTATTGTATTAAAGATTTGGTTTATTTTTGGTTAAGCAGACATAACGGATTTCTGTGATTAACTGGAAACAAAGCTGTGTGCTCCACTCACAGTGAGTAAAATGGGTTATCATCACTGCTGGGGTAATGATATATATTTTTTAAAGGCCTACATAGACTTCAAGGGCTGTCAAAGACATATATTATATTTAATCCTAATACTAAGGGAAAACACACTTATTTGTTGATTCATTCAGTCTTTCAGTAAACACTGAGTACTGCTCTGCACCGGAAATTGACATGCTACTTTTAAATGACCCTGGCTTTTTATAATTTTTGAAAGTAGATCAAAAGCACCTTTTCAATTTTTTGTTAAACATAGATTTTGCAAGAAATCTATGTATCCAAACACACAGAGATCTCTGTTGTTCATAGGAAGGAATGGAGTTTAATAAGCAACCATGCATCAATGGAGACAGAATGTCCATACTTTATGAATGGATTAGTTTGCGAATGACCAGCCTGGGACAGGAAGGCAGGGCAGTAACCACAGCTCCATCATTGACTTGATAGCCAGTGTTTGTTCTTTGTCCAAAATCACCTAAATGATCCTATCTCCACCTTGAAGTAGAGAAATTTACCTTTGTGCCTGAGGACGGAGCAGAGATCACAGAAGAGAATGCTGCCAGCCATAAGGGAATTCCCCCCTCTGCCCACCTCAAGCCTGGGCAGACCCAGGGATGGCAGGACCACCTGTCATGAACAATGCCCGATCCTGCTTCCATGGAAACTCATACCTGGTGAGACCTTGCTGTGGAGGTCAGGCCAGAGAATGGCAGGAGGGGGGTGGGGGGGGCGGAGTTACCTGCACAATTCAGGGAACTGTTACCTCAAACCAAGATCAGGGAAACTCAGGTGATCTCTCCTCAGTATCTTTCCCCAAAAGCTGAACTCAGAAACTGAGGAAAGGGGCAGGATCTCTGAGATGCACATGGAACTAGGGCCATCCCCAAGGGTTCTGAAACACTCAGTTGTAAGTGTTTTGGGTACAAATCCCAGAGCTCTTAAACCGCCTGGATTTCAGAAACCTTGACCTTGCACCATCCCCCTGCACCCTCCCTTCCCGATAAGTCTGACCATAACCCAGGACCATCCTCCTCCATCTCTTTGAACCTAAATGTGAGTCAGTTGAAGAAGCAAGGCTCTACGACATATGCAAACCAGTATCCAATTTGTAGATTACCTGAGGATTGATAAAATATCCAAAAAGTCTTCTTGTGCCTTGAAGAAGGAAACTACACACACACCAGGAATTCTAACATGACTAAAGCATGCTGTCATCTCTATTCCACACCCATGCACTACAAGGCCTGCCACCAAGGCTAAAGCAGTTTTTGAAAAAAAGACAATATTTGAAGCCAAGGGAGTGTGTGTATTTAAAGAAGGGGTCAGCCTTCCTCACTCTGGTGGGGGCACTGGAGCAGGGGCTGCACCAGCTGGGTTGGCATGGTGGGGAGGAGAAAGGGGAGGCCCAGGGAACTGGGCTCAGCCTGTTCTGGGGTGGGAGCCCACCTCCTAAGATGGGGAATCACAGCCTCAGCTAAAGCCTTGGGCAGCTGGATGCCTATCTCATCTTGCAACTGTAGACTTTCTACAAGTCTGCCAAACTCCAGGGGGAGGGGTCCAGGCCAATCTTAAACTGAAGGATATGTAGCTCTGGTTTCAAGAGATTATCAGATAGCTCCAGGAATGCAGTCTGAAAGCAGAAGGGGGCTCAAACTTCCCATGTGATGTTGTTCCTGCTGCAGGCAGAGAAGGCAAGCATGGCACGGACAGGGACACACACAGGACCACCACCACCAGCAGCAGCAGCCAGAAAGGCCTTGTCAAGCAACAAAAATATATCGCTCTGGGTATATATTCTTTGGCTTGCAAGTCTAAGATCTAGCCAGCACCCCCAGCCCTGACTACTCGCGTTCCTACCTTGCGCCGGGGTGCCAGTTTCCTTTGGGTTTTGGTTGCAGACCTGCAGTTCCCAAGGCGCTCCGTTCCACCACTCTGCTGAACAGAAACTCCTTTCTCAATGACGCTGCCCACTGAGGGGGAGCTTAACAACTTCCTATGCCCTGGGTTTCCCAGATACTCCCCATGGGTGGCAGAGGCTGTGTCCAGCCTGCTGTACCCCCAGGGGAATGCAGCGCCGTGCTGTTCCTCCATAGCTGAGCAGTGGTTCCCCTTTTAAGGAAAAGACCTTCCCTGGTCAAGAGCCAGTAAGTTGAAACATACTCAGAGCTTGGGAGGATCCAAGCACCCAGCAGTAGGGATGACAAATTTTAATTTCCGTTGTTACCAGATGCCAAAGTGAGACTGGGAGTAGAGGGAGTGGGAGAGAAGGGTTGATCTTCGGCATCCTGCTGAACACATGGCCTGGCCCTCTTTGCAGGGACTACTGGGGAGTGTGGAGAACAGAGAAACCAAAGGGGCTCGAGGGTGGCCTTCACAAAGGCAGGCCAGACGTGTCCTCAGTCACCTGGCTCACCGTGTTGCTCTCATTACCACCTGCTCTGAGAGCTCAGAGAGCTGATATCCCAATAATGCATTTACTCTCTGCAACACCTAACACTAGCTGCAGTGTTTCTTAAAAAAAGAAGAAAGGAATCCAGTAAAGCAAGTGTTGGGAAAACTAACAAAGTCCTGAAGAACACATACCAGGTACATAAAAAGGGCTACAATTTTACCTTCTTTAAGAGAGAACATTTCACTTTTAATTAGGCCAATTTCAGCTTATGCTTTCTAAAGAAGTCCAACACTCAAAACAATGCCTTATGAATGACCCAGTGCTGCAGGAGCCGTACTCTTATTATGTGAAAGACTTTGAAAGCCAAAATACTTTTTACCAGTTATGAATACTGCCGGAGCCCTGAAACCCGAATTGTGTGTCACACAAAGCTAGTTGTTCTCCTCTTTCTTGAAGAAATCACCAGTTTTTTGGCTCAAGAAATGAATGGGAGGAGCTGCTGTTTTGGAAAGAAATTTTCACCTGAGGTAGGATTTGAATGAGTCCAAATTTTTTGGCAGGTAATGTTTCTTTGAATATTTGCAATATTAGCCATGTTAATTGGGAATGCTAACAATTCTTGAGAAAATTCAAAATGAGGGGATTGCCTCTTGAGATGTACATTAGGGTGAAACCTCTGCTTACCTGATTAAATGTTTTCTTTTCTTTATACATTTCCCGGCTGCCTCTTCTTTTCAGAGAACTCTGAAACAGATCCAAATGACATTCTGTTACCGAGGAGCCACATTCAGGAGCCAGCAGTAGGTGCATACCGTCTCCACTGGGAGGGGACATACTGGGGGGGACGTACACAATGGACGAAGGCTCTTTTTCTCACTGTCATCAAGAAACCTCTCAGAGTCAACATTTAAATGCAGTTGAAATAACTTGGTGAGGTCTTTAAATTCTAATTATAGTATTGGGGGCATTCCTCAAAAAAAAAAGGAGGGTGATTTGGGCAATTTGTAACAGGGGACAAGAAGAAGATAAAGTTAGGAAGTTTCAGAAATAGGTATGTAATATTTCTGGGGCTGCCTTAGCTTCCTAATTAGTTTGTGTGGGCTAATGTCAAAATTAATTGATGTTTCCCGAGTGCCTATGGGTAAATGGACAGATAAAAAAGTAGTAGGAAGGGAGAGTAGGGTGGCTCTTGTTTATGCAGAAACGTAATGTACAGTGCAACATTCTCTATGAACACCCCACGAAATTCATGATTAAACCTACATCTTAAAGATCTTACAGACCAGTGGAACCAAATAGAAAATCCAAACATTAACCCAAACAATTAATATTTGATAAAGGAGCCTTGGATATACAATGGGGAGATGACAGCCTCTTCAGCAGCTGGTGTTGGAAAAACTGGACAGCTACATGTAAGAGAATGAAACTGGACTACTGTCTAACCCCATACACAAAAGTAAACTCAAAATGGATCAAAGACCTGAATGTAAGTCATGAAACCATAAAACTCTTAGAAAAAAACATAGGCAAAATCTCTTGGACATAAACATGAGCGACTTCTTCATGAACATATCTCCCCGGGCAAGGGAAACAAAAGCAAAAATGAACAAGTGGGACTATATCAAGCTGAAAAGCTTCTGTACAGCAAAGGACACCATCAGTAGAACAAAAAGACATCCTACAGTATGGGAGAATATATTCATAAATGACATATCCGATAAGGGGTTGACATCCAAAATATATAAAGAACTCACGCACCTCAACAAACAAAAAGCAAATAATTCAATTAAGAAATGGGCAGAGGACATGAATAGACACTTCTCTAAAGAAGAAATTCAAATGGCCAACAGGCACATGAAAAGATGCTCCACATCGCTAATCATCAGAGAAATGCAGATTAAAACCACAATGAGATATCACCTCACACCAGTGAGGATGGCCAACATCCAAAACACAAGCAACAACAAATGTTGGCGAGGATGTGGAGGAAAGGGAACCCTCCTACACTGCTGGTGGGACTGCAAATTAGTTCAACCATTGTGGAAAGCAGTATGGCGGTTCCTCAAAAAACTCAAAATAGAAATACCATTTGACCCAGGAATTCCACTCCTAGGAATTTACCCTAAGAGTGCAGCAGCCCAATTTGAAAAGGACAGATGCACCCCTATGTTTATTGCAGCACTATTTCCAATAGCCAAGAAATGGAAGCAACCTAAGTGTCCATCAGTAGATGAATGGATAAAGAAGATGTGGTACATATACACAATGGAATATTATTCAGCCATAAGAAGAAAACAAATCCTACCATTTGCAACAACGTGGATGGAGCTAGAGGGTATTATGCTCAGTGAAATAAGCCAAGCCGAAAAAGACAAGTATCAAATGATTTCACTCATATGTGGAGTATAAGAACAAAGAAAAAAACTGAAGGAACAAAACAGCAGCAGACTCACAGAACCCAAGAACGGACTAATAGTTACCAAAGGGAAAGGGACTGGGGAAAATGGGCGGGAAGGGAGGGATAAGAGGGAAAAAGGGGCATTACGATTAGCAGATGTAATGTTGGGGGGGCACGGGGAGGGCAGTACAACTCAGAGAAGACAAGTAGTGATTCTATAGCATCTCACTACGCTGATGGACAGTGACTGTAATGGGGTTGGTGGGGGGGACCTGATGAAGGGGGTAGTTTAATAACCATAATACTGCACATGTAATTGTAGATTAATGATACCAAAATAAATTTAAAAAAAAAGATCTTATAGAGTTCATGATTTATTCGTATATGAAGTGACCTTGGCTGTGTCCTTCAGTGGGCTGGGTCACTGCCTAGATTTATATGTATTACAGTACACCTTTGCTTACTCTAGGTGAGGAATGAGTCTGAAATGTAAACACGATATAAATAATATGGCCAAGAGATGTCTGAAATAGACTAACAGGGAACTGAAACAGTTTTTGCTAAAGTAAAGTATGAAGACAGAAAGAACAGCCTGGAAGAAGAGAGAAGCCTCCTAGGGGCAGACAAGGAACTGGAAACCTGAAAAGATTAATGTAATCCTGAGGCAAGTTAGAAGAGTGGGCTTGGAAAGGGAAAGTGCACTGCTACCCCTGAGGCCTTGGCAAGCCTGTGAGAGGGGAGAGCTTCTCCTGACGGCCGCCCCCATGCCTGCCCTAACTGGGGCCTGGGCCTGGGTCCTCTTGGGCTCAGAGCCCTCCCTGTTTCCTTCCTTTTCTACAACCCACACACCAAGACAGCTGGGGAAGGAGGCTATTCTGCAAGCCACGTACAGGCAGACCTGCTGTTGATTTACTCAGTTCCGCTTACATTTTGAATGTCTCCCTCTCAGATGGCAAGGCTGTGACATTTATTGGGTGACTTGTAGGGTTAAGAAATAATTATAATTTCATCCACCCCTTAGCCTCAGGAGGCTGGGTACCTGGGGAAAAGAAGGTAACTGAGAAAAGGGATGAGGTTTCAGAATCAGCATGGGATGTAGACACTCCCAGGGCAACCATGGGGTGGGGGTGGAAGCTTGTCGCTGAACTCCCATTGCAGAAGTGGTTTATTTCTTTTAGCCTTTTGCGTGAAAGCAGGTCAAGCTACAAAGAAAACTGGTCTCCTCCAACAGGTTAGGTTAAACTTGTCTTAAGAAAGACTTGAGTTTCTCCACCTAAATGAAGTAGGTTTTTCCAAGATTCTTCATGGTGCAGTAAAGGAATTTCTTTGATTCGAATGATTGGAGTGAGATGAACACTTCTCATGATTCACTATAGGGAAGAATTACAATAAAAGTGGGGAGACAGGCTGTTCCCAAGGCTTTAACCTCAGCGACCAAATTCTGGGACCCTGGTAGCAATCCAGGCCTGCAGTGGCCTGCCTCCCATGAGCCACCCGCACTGCATGTCATTCTCCCAATGAACAGAAAACAGACTGCACGTGCTGAAAGAACACTATCCAGAAGTGAGACAAAAGCCAGACATGTCTGAAAATCTGTGCAGCATCACAGGTCGCTGCTTCGGTGCTGGAGGAAGGAGCACATTCTGGGGGAGCCCTCCCGCTGGGTGGGGGGCTGTGGGGAGCCTGCATACAGATCCCTCCCACTGCCTGATGGTTTCTGCCTTGCAGGGCCCTGAGTACAACTGTCTCCAAGTCCAGTGAGCCTTTAGCAAAGTCATGGAACAGGCAGGAGGTCTTGGGACCCCCAAAACAGATCCCAGTCACAATGGCAGCTACAGTGAAAATCACTTCAAGGATTAAAGTTATCCAGAAATTTACAAGACCCATGTGAAAGAAACCGTAAGCCGTTATGATGGACATAAAGGAATGCTTGATGTTGTCGATGGGAAGACCCTGTGTTGTCAAGCCATCACATTTCTCCCAAGTCATTTAGTAAGTATGATGTCATTTTAACCCAAGTCTTCTCTTTCTCCATATGTGTACATAATATATATTATAATGTAATATATGTATGTACATACACAAAAAGTATCATTTGTGTGTGTGAGTTTACATACTTTTTGTGCATCTGTAAGGGAGGTAAGAGGATGGAAGGCCTTGCCTGCACTTGAGCAGAGTGGAGCAGGAGTAATCAACAATATGACCTGCAGAGCCTAAAATACTTGCTATCTTGCCCTTTTCAGAAAGTTTGCAGACCTCTCTGATCTAGAAAAATATATTGGCAAAACCAGCCAAGAACACTTTGAAAAAGAAGAATAATGAAAGTAGTTTTGTACTATTAGATATAGAAGTAACAATATACTTGTTTGGTGCTGGTGCAAGGACAGACAGATCAGTGGGACAAAACAGAAAGCTCAGAATTAGATTCAAGAGTGTATGAGATTTTAGCAGTTGATACAGGTAGCATTTTTAAACAGTGGAGGGAAGAATAGGCTATTTGGTATATATTAGGGGAACAAGTGGCTAACACAGGGAAAAAAATGAGATCCATACCATGTATCAAAACAAATTCCAGATGAATTAAAAATCTAACATATGAAATCATAAAGGAACAAGAAAAAAAAGATAAATTTCTATTTGATCTTGGGGCATGGTTTTCATAACACAGAAACAAAAGCTAAAATATCCATGGAAAAGACTGATAAGAGTGGATTGGTAAGATTTTTAATTTTTACATATCAAAAGAAATAGCAGTACTAAAAAGGCAAATCACAAAATGGAAAAAAAGATTTTTCTAACACAAGACAGACAAAAGAACAGTATTTTGCAAGCAATAGGAAAACCACCTTAATAAGAAAATAAACAAATGGCCAATAAACATGACTACAAGCAATTAAGACAATAAGATACCATTTTTTCACTTGGAGGTTTATAGATCAAAAAAAATATGACACTCAGTGTTAGCGAGTGTCCCTGGAGGTGGGCACTTCCACATAGGTCAGTGGGAGGGAGGAGTCCCACAGCATTTCAGGTGGGCAACTGCCTGACAAACACATATATCGTGACCCAGGAATTCTACCTCCAGAAGTGTACCCTAACGAAACATGCAGAGATATGTATGAAGATTTACAGGTAAGAAAAATTCACAGTACCTTTTGTAGTAGTGAATGAATCGATGTAGGTTATTAAAATAATGTTTGAAGAACTCTTAAAGATTCAGGAAATACAACACATGAAAACGAAGATGCACAACATGGGAACAACATACATTATGAAAAAAATGTATTTTGTGATTTCTACTCATATCTAACAAAATATAAATATATGTATGCATTACATATGTATGTTAGAAAAGTAGACTGGAGAAATGTATCAAAATGTTAATAGTGATCATCTTCAGGTGATACAATTACAGGTGATTTTAATTTTCTTTTTTGTGGCTTTTCATAGTCTCCAGATTATCTCCAGTGAAACTATTTCCTTTACAATAAAAAATAAATCCAGGAAATTATAATTTGTCAGAGAAAAGAGGCTATCCCTGATCTCCTATGTAGGATAGCAGTGGTGCTTTATCAGATGTTACTGGCCAAGTTCTTGGGTTTTTTTCCATAAGCTGATACTGTTTTTATACACTATATGTACATGTATATACATTACACATATATATGGTTGGTTAAAAACACCAGGAAGACTCCTAGGAGTTGGGGGCACTGGGCAGGTGCCCCACTGCAGTGCAGGTCCCCGGCACATGACTCCCTCACCAACTGCCAGCTTGGCTGCAGCCTCCTGCCTCATCTACCCGCTGAGGGTCTCATCCAGGACGGAGTGCTGAGCGCATTAGGGATACTAGCCAAGGGACCCTGGGTGTAGGGCACTCTGTATGAGTGTCACTCATGACCACTTCATTCTTCTGGATGACTCAGAGATCCAGTGGAGTCTCTTTCAAGAAACAATTAAAGGAAAGGGGGAAATGTAGACCACCAGATAAACTGAACCCAGAGGGCAGGACTTGCCTGCAGACTCATTCCCTTCTTTCTCTTTAGTGTGGCCAACTGGCAGCAAATCAACTCTGAATTTCTATTGAAATAGGAAAAAAATTGAGTTTGTGAATCCCAACTGTATCTAAGGCTGATGCATTTGCTGAATACTGAAAATGATTAAATAAAACATGAAGTTAGGCAATTACTTGGACTTGCATGTCAGTTCATAATGTTTCCTATTTTAAGTTAGCCAGTTTCTACCAAGCAATTTCAGAAAAACCAACAAGCTCTCAGTTGCTAAAGCATTTCAGAGATAGACTAGGCTTAAAATTTGGATTGGTAATAAAAGGAGACAAAAACTAGGATGCTGCAAATTATGAGTTAGTATGGGAAAAGGATACAGCCGTAAGCAGATGACTTCCAGAATTCTTATAGGTTCTTATTATTTAGAAAGTGGCTTGGGATTTGGGGGCTGATGTACAGCACACATAGTTATAAAATCAGAATAAGAAAATGAAGGTGCTTAGATCTTCTTTTTCCTTTTAGGAGGAAGTTATCAAGATTTCTTACCCCTATTAAAATTCTCATATAAGTGTTATGAGATGTGAAGGATAAGAGCTACAGTTGACCCTTAGCAACATGGGTTTGAACTGTGTGTGTCCACTTATACATGGATTTTTTTCAATAAATATATTAGAAAAATATTTGGAGATTTGCAATAATTTGAAAAAACATTTTCCTTTCTCTGGCTTACTTCACTGTAAGAATATATAATATATGCAACATACAAAATATGTGTTGATTAACTACTTATGCTATCAGTGAGGCTTCTGGTCAACAGTAGTTAACTAAGTAGTTAAGTTTTTGGGGAGTCAAAATTTATATGTGGATCTTTGAAGGTGCAGAGGGTCAGTGCCCCAAGCCCTTATGTTGTTGAAGGGTCAACGGTACTAGCTTCTTTAGCTAGAAGCACCAGGTCCTAGCTGGAAGATAACTCCTTTTCTTCCCCTCCTCTCCATTCTCCCCTTAAACGCTCTCAGGGAGACTGGTTCCCTTCACGCCCCAAAAGCTGCACTCTGCTAGCAGATGTCAGCTGTGCCACTAGACCCAACAAACATAACCTGCCTGGGACTCAGTAGAAAACCCCGAAGGCCATATGGGAAGGAAACCCTTTCTCCCTAGCCCTGTTTGGGAGAATAATGATGATATTAACAACTACCATTTGTTGGACATTTACTCATACCAGGCACAATGCCAAACTCTTTCTTTACACATCTAACCTAATTCCCAAGAGGGCCCTGAGAGGCAGCTATTACTATCAGTGATTAACAAACAAGAGAACACAGAAGTTAGGTAATGTTTCCAGGTCCCCCAGGTTTGGAGATCAGGCTCCAGCCTGACCCTGACTCACACCCGCACTCATAGTCACAGCGTTCCAACCTTGCGAGCCGCCTTCCAGGCTTCTGGCAGCCCCACCTCCCAGTCTGGGCTGTTTTCCTTTTGTTTTCTTGAGGTTTCTGAGCCCCAAATTGCTGAGTTTTCTCATCCAAAGAGTCTCTCCTTTCTTTAGCACAAAGAACTATTACAAGAATGGTTGCAAACTCCTTCACTCACAAGGTACCTCATGGCCATGAAATATTTGTTGGCATTTATGATTATTTCTGAAAAGGATCTAAGGCTGCAAACAGAAGTCCTTATTTGGAAAAGACAGAAAACTTATCAGAGGACAAAATGCCACAGAATAAATGAGGAGAAGAGGATATTATATTGAAACACTTTGGCCACAGAAAGGTACAGCCGTAGAAGTCAGAGATGGTTTGAGATCCCAGCAGCCATGATAAGAGGACAGGGCCAGGAGGGCAAGGCCCGGGCACAAGCCATACTGTCCAGGCTGCGAGGCCCACCTGGGGTGGACAGAGACCACTGCACACCCAGCCTATCAAATGCCACTTTCTCCTGGGAAATGAACACAGTGACAGAAATGACAGGGTGCTTCATGTGCACATTTGGGGAACACGGTACATACTGGCTTTGCAGTAGGGGCTGGTTATTCATCTTAAGCCTTAGGGACATATGTCTTAAGGCTTAGTAGTTGGAAAATTGCTGGCTAAAATATACAAAAACACAGTTATCTCAACCAAAAATCACAAAATAAACAAAACTGAAGATGATAAAGTCAAACTGTAAATTATCATTAATATGCAAAAACAAAATGGAAAGTCATCACTATCATAAGACCAAAACAATGACTGCATGAAAAACAAAGTGTTCTTCCCCAAAACTGTAGGAATCCCAACTCTCAGTGGGCACATACATGTGGGCACTTAGCAACTCTATGAAATATTAAATCAGAATCCACATTCCAGAAGCCTCTACTGACTCCTTAGTAGATGACCAATCGTGGCCCATGGGTATTCATCAGAGTTGAAGATCTATAGAAATGTATGCCATTTGCCTGTCAGGACTGAAGGTAAGGTTTGCATCTTTTTAAAAATAATCTGTTCCTGGCTCTCACTGGTCTACTAGAAAGAAATGTATCGGTCCATCAAGAGCAGATTATTCCCTAGTATAATGAAATAATACAAAAGAGTTAGAAGTAGTTTAAAAAACAAAACAAAATAATACAAATAAATGATATATTAAGATATTGCCTTCTTTACAGAGAAAATCCACCACTCATTTTTTTTCTCGGACACATGTAACATGAGAAAATATGTAGTACTTAGTTTGGCTTTCAAACAAAAGCACATACAGAAAAATTCTGAATTACTTGTGATGCTATTCCATAATAATCTGCCATCACACCCTTGGACATTTTAATTTGACTTTGAGCATTGTTCTAAATAATAAAGTGTATTATGATACATTAAAATTTGTGCACTTGTCAAAACTCAATGAGTATAAACTTAAGATCTGTAGTATATGTAAATTAACTAAAAAAACTTTAAGCAAAAATTAAGCTCTAATTAATATAGAGAAAAGTGAATTGGTGTCTACAGTTTATTTCCAAATGTGTCAAAAAATTACAGGGGTTAAGAGATCAATAGATGGATAGATAAACAGATATGTGGCAAATCAAGTACAGCAAACTGTTAATGTAGAATGTAGGTGGTGAGTCTGTCAGTGTTCACTATAAAATTCTTTAAGCTTTAGTATATGTTTGAAATTTTTCATATGTTAGAAAGAAAAACATCCTGCATATGTATGTCCAATTTCACAGAAAACAGTTAATATAATATTGTATAACCATTAAAAACTGTGATTACTAAAACTTTTTAATGACATAGGAAATTTTTCATAAAATGCCAGTCTTTGAAATGCAGGGTAAAAAAAACATAAATTTACTATAATCTCATCAAGATGAAATATTTTTGTTTTTGAAATGTTTGCAGCAGATACACCACAATGCCAAAAGTCCTTATCAGTGGGCAGTAGAATTGTGGGTGACTTCACATTTCTCTTGATAGATTTTTTTACACTTGTCTGAACTAGTCAAATTAATATACGTTATTCTTTCAAATCAAAAAAATGTTATACTCTAAGGACAATAGAATTGAGCCATAATGCCAATACCCCCACCAAACCTAATACGTTGTCTTTGCCTGGCCTCCCCTGGAAGCAAAGGACAAGACCGATGGACTGTGAGCCTCTCAAGTGAGACAGAAATTAAACTGGAGGATTAGCCCTGGGGCAGGATTAGTTCTGTGCTGCCCGGGATCATCAAATACATTCATGCATAGAAGACAAAGAAGGGCCTAATGGAGATTTGGGGACTGCAAATGGCTCTGAGGTTCTTAATCGCCTTCCAGGCTGATGGCTTCTGCTCAGACAGGCTCCCCCACCAGGTGGAGGCCTACTTGCTCACCTGTGACTGCTGAGGAGCCCTGCTATCTGGGGCCATGGCTCAGCTCCATTAATTATCCACCAAAAGACTCTGACTCGCAAAAGTGTCCCTCCCTAGCATTCTGCATAAAGACATTCCTGTCCGTTGGTAAATCTTCAGCAATTCTCATTGTATTCCCACTTCCAACACCAGGATACACTCTAGGTAAGGAGTGTACGGAGCTTTTCCCTGATTCGAGTCCATGAAACTTACAGAGCAAAAGGTCTCTCTATTCTCCATTTGCCTCCACCACTGTTCGGGGAAATGCAGATGATTCAGTTAGGTAAGACTTGTAACTGAGCTGCTGGGCCAGGGGCAGGATGTGACTCGCTCTGGCAGCATGAGAAACCCCTAGAGGCCCAAGAGCTGTCCTGACGTGGAGAAGGGCTGGGCAGCCCGGCCTTGTGAGGCGGGCCAGCCAGGGAGCACTGGCAAATAAGCAAGCTGCAGGAGAATATAACCTCGGAGCAGAAGAGCATCTGGCAGGAACCAAACCACCCTAGGCAAGGGCCAGGCACTGCGTGCTGGGCCTGCCCTGCTGGGCCAGGCCTGGGGCTTGGAGCAGGGCCACGGCCAGGAGCTGGCATTCTGTTGGAAGAAGGAGAACAGCCCTGGGTTCAGGTGATTAAAAGCAAGGGAGCTTGTCTTATCATCTGTGGTGCTGCCTTCTATTGTGAACAGTAAGAAGCTTGATGCCCAAACACGGCATATTTCTGCTATAATAATATATTGTTGAGGCAGCATATCCCAGATGGTGTCTAAAACCACAATCAGCTACCAGGCCCAGGGTCTCCACGGCAGCCCCACAAGAGCTACGACAGAGCGGCTGCCCTAAGAGCCGCAGAAGGATGTGTTGAGTGCAAGTCCCCACTCAGCCCGCCAGGCCTGGGGCCCTGACGCTGATGGTGCCCCAGAGCCAGAGGAGCTTCCCCAGCAGTCCTGCAGCGTGCTCCCTAAGCACGAGAGCTGCTCCTCCTCCCCGAAAAGCTCCATAGCTCATGCTCACTGGGGCTGGAGCATCAAGCTGGGGGCTCACAGGACGTTGGGAATGATGAAAGTGGTCCTGTTAGGCATCTCCCCACGGTGCGACCCTGAGCATGCTTTTCTCGTGTGTGGGATCTGCTTCGTGCTGCTATGACCACATCTGCCTAGTTTTTCATCTAATTGACAACAAATCTATCACCAGTTTCTCACATAAACCGTGGTCTTAGAAAATCCAGACGCTGTTAGATCTTTAGGTGCAAGCTATAATTAAGACGACCTCCTCTAGGTATAGAAGGCATGAGTGTTCTTTATTCAGGCTCACAGAAGCATTTCATTATGCTGGCTCCTCCATGGGCTGCATGTAAATCCATTTCTGCAATCAAGCTGAAGTCTAATGATTTCTGAGAGGAAAGGGGCTTAATCAGGAAGTACCGCCTGACTGCACGCTTCGTTCTGCTTCCTTCTGGATGCACCTTCCGCAGCCATTCCCCACTGAGATAGATTGCTCATCTCCGACAGGCCTGCATGCTTCCTTTGGAGCCATTGGTTATCTAAGGATGAAAGCAGCAGATGTCCCAGGTCCTTAGATTTAGAGCCTCTGACTCTATTTCCACTCAAAGTGATGTTTTCCCTAGAGGGACTGAGGAGGACAGGATATCACACATGCCTGCAGCATCTAGCCATTTGAATTTTCCAGGATGGACAGAAGGAATCATGGCCCCTCTCACTTCCCAGGAGTAAACTGAGGCTTGCAGAATTACCAACTAATACGCACAAGAATATGCAGGGAGGAAGTGGCACATCACTTTGGGGTGCTCTGCTCGACTACCCCACAGATGCTGCTGAAGCATCATGGAGGCCTCAGTAGCTCTTCGCCAGTCCGCAATCCGTTCCGGTATCTCTCACTCTCAGGGCACCGGCGAGCGTCCCCGCCTTTGGTATGGCCACACGAGTTCCCATTCTTATTGTGCCTGCACCCCTTCCACAGGTTTCCAGAAAGAAAGACAGCAGCCAGGGGCCAGCCCCCTGCCTCACCTCCCCTGCTCCCATCTTCGTCAAGCATGTGTGCTTGGTCACCACTGCATACATTTACTTGGGGATGCAAATGCTTCAGAAAATGACCTGGTGTTCGGAGAAAGTCCTTTGGAGGTTTAAATAGCAAATAGCCTGCAAGTAGGAAAATGCCACTTGAAATCCCCAGCAGATGTCCAGACTTTTCCTGCTTGCCACGCAGCTCCTACTCCCAAGTGGTCTGGTCACATATGTCTGTAGTCCACCATTTAGCTTTGACTCTTCTTTTGGGCATTTTATTACTTCTCTGTTTATTGCCTGGAGCACTGGGACCTGAGATCTCTCAGAGTTGAATGTGTAATTTCAACTGGTTTTTAAAAGTTTTCATAGTATGGTTTTAAAGAAACTTTGAAAATTCAAATAACTTTTTTTCACTGGATGATAAACTTTATTCCAATACTGACCCAACATCTTCATGCATTTTTCAGTTTTTCAGCTTGTGAAAGGATGCACGTTATATGTGTAAAAGCGGAACGTGAATTCAGAACACGGGCGTTCATGTCCCAGTCCAGACATATCATCACTGCCTGTGACTGAGACAGGGACCGGGGGTGTAGTCAGAGTAGGGTGAGGGCCTCTGGAAAAAAAACAAGGCAGGATATTTACAGTCAAAGCAATGTAACAATGTAAAGTCCCTAAGGAAACTCTGTGTTCAGCATCATGCAAAGTCAAGGTCACACTAACTCGCTAGGGTATCGTTACCAGACTAGGAATATAGACATCTTTAGTGAAATCAGTTAAAGGTCAAAAGGCCAGGAGCAACTTCGCCTGGAATGTTTGAGTGTTCTGCAAGGGTATCTCAGCATAACTGGGGACTTCACTGTAAACAGCCCTAGCAAACGGACAATAACCCAGACCACCTTGAGGGCAGGGCAGGTGGTACAAGTCCACACCCTAAGCCCTCAATTCCCAAAAATCCTCAACTGCCTATAAATCCTCTAGACAATGCACCACCCCGGGCTCTCTTGTCTCCTCCTGGCATGAGCCAGGAGCTCTTTCCTCTCACTTTATTTCTGAATAAAAGCCTCTACCCTGGCTCTCCTACCTTGAGTGTTTCCTAAGTTCATTCTTCAACTCTGCAAACAAGAACGCTGGCATCATGACTTTGGGTTAGTTTCCTGGGTTAATTCTTATTTAAAAGTGGTAAAAAAAATTAATACCTACTTTAAATAAAGGGTTCTTGCAAGGAATAAATGAAGTAGTATGCTTAATAGGTAAAAGCCCAAAAAGCAAATGTTAGCCTGTGAAAAATATGACTCTTTTCTTGGTTAATATTTTCAAATGCTAACTTTTTTTTTTTTTTTGCAAAGTAGTAAGAGTGATTTTTAATCACTTCAGCTTTCTTCTTTCTCCAGGAGAAAAACCAATGTTCATAAACTGTTGTTTTTCACTCTGCATGGGAAATGTGTATTTGGAGTATAAACTTTTTCATCTGTGCAGTTTTTATATAGTCTTTTTTTGCATATGAAATGGAGTTTGAATAACTTAGAACTTAAAATTCCTACCACGGGTCACATTAAATCTGTCCTGGAAATACCTTACTGTTGTCGGTTAATAATTCACAGAAGAAATTTTAACTTAACAAAAAAGAATGCTCTCTCACATTGAATATTAATTCTGTCATTTCAGGGAGGTAAGCAGGTCAGATTTTCTACAATCCAATTAAGTATGCCAAGAGCCAATGGCAGAAGTGCCTTCACACGCCATGTTGAGGGTGAGTCAGACTACCAGGAAGAGAGGCATGCTCTGCCTCACTATCCCCACCAGATCCTAATTTTCAAGGAGGGGCACTCCTTGTGATGGCAGGCTTTTTCCTCAAAGTATTAACAAAAAGTGAACAATATGGTTGAGAAAGATTGGCTTAACTGAAGAATAAGTAAAAGCATGAGGCAGGGGAAAGGGAAATAAAGAGAAAAAGGATTATAAACCCTCTTCCACAGCAGCCTGTGTTTGGCTTGAGGTGGAGGCTGGGATGGCCCTAGAGGGCGAAATGGACCTGCTGGAAGGGCTCTGACAGCACATCAGTCAGATGTGCAAAGACAGAAATCTCTGAATAGAAACCAACATCCAGTGGGGAAAGAAAATGAGGGAAGAGTTAAATTACATACTTTTTTGGCTATTATGGCTACTGTCTGCCCGGGCTGTGCTGGCCCTCCCATGGTGTGGTCTTTTCTTGGACATCGTTTTCCTCCTTCTTTATTTCTAACCCCCCTGATAATCTCGGGTTTTAGTTCTGCTTCCTTCCACACAACTGAAAATGGACATAAGGTCACAAAGTCTCCATCGATCTGGGCCGATAGTGTGCACTCTGTTGTGAATTAGGAGACTGAGTGGGCTTAACTGTGAATTAACATTCGAGGGGGGAGATGTTCTTTGTGCCCTTAGGTTATCAGACTATAGAATGTATAGAAAATTCTAGCCACCACAAAATGTTTAAGAATGAAATTGATGAAGAGGAGAAAATCTACACAGAACTGAAAGGTAAAACAGGGGAAGCAGCCACGCTGAGACAGGCAGGCAGGGATGCATCCTTCCAGGCCCAAGTAGGCACAGCTGCTGAGGACTGCATGCTATGTGCCTCCCACCCATTTCTCTCACTTGTCTCCTACTTCTCACCTCTCAGATCTGGTGTGTCTAGTACCCACACAGAGAGGGTCCCCGCTTGTTATTCCCCTTCTTGCCACCCACTCTGCCCCATCTGCAGACACCTTCCCATCCCTCAGTCCCAGCTGCCATTGATAGTGCCCCCATCTCCATCCCTGGGTTGGTATTGTGGGGTTCCTGGCATCCCTCTTGTCTGTGTTAAGAATAGAAGCCACCAACTCCTCTGCTCTTACTCCACATTGGTAATGCATCCATTGCACATAATCTTTGTACCTGTCCTTCTCTCTTGCAGCCAAGGGAAGACTTGATCACCTTTGACCATTCTGTTGGAAGCCTCCGTGGTGGTGAGGTCCCCTCTTCAGTCAATGCTGAACTAGTCAGTGAAGTTTTCTTTGGGTGGTGGTTGGGGGTGAGCACCGTGGCATCTCCATCTTGTTTACATGTCACTTGTGCCTTTTCCAGGGAGCTGCCAATGGCTGACGGACCATGTGTTTTGTGTTTGCAGTGTCTCCAGGCACATGGTCAACTTTAACTACAGAGATCGCATGACCCAGTGGCAGGAGCTGGTGTTCATGACAGCAAGCAGATGCCACTCATCAATGTGCCCTTACACCTTCTCTCCAAAAATCTCAACCTGCAGAAAGATACCTTTCTAAAACACTAATTATCAGAGACTCAAACAGATACTTGCACAATAATGTTCACTACATCATTACTCACAATAGTCAAAAGGTGGCAACAATCAATGGGTAAACAAAACATGGTATAAACACACAATGGAATAGTATTCTGCCATAAAAAGAAAGAAATTCTGATACATGGATGAACCTTAAAAGCATTATGCTAGATTAAGTAAGCCAGACAAGAAAAGGACAAACATTGTATCATGCTGCTTATAGGAGATGACTAGTTTGGGCAAATTCACAGAGACAGAAAATAGAACAGAGTTGCTGGGGGCTGGGGGACAGGAGAGGAAGGGGAGTGAGGATTACTATTTAATGCATACAGATTTTGTTGGGATGAGGAAATGTTCTGGAAATAGTGGTGATCAGGGCACAACACTGTGAATGTATCTGATGCACAGATGTATCTGAATATATCTTATCATATACTTAAAAGGATTAAAATTGTAATTTTATTTTATATATGTTTCACTACAATAAAAAACCTACTTATATGTAAAATAGTCTGTTATACTTTGAGTGTCACTATAAGATCCCCTGATTTATTTCACTTTCCATGTGTATGATACTATACATTTTTTCTCTCCTTTTATGGCTGAGAAGCTAAGATTAGCTAGCACTGATTTTAATCTGTAAAATACACATTCAGCTGGATTCAAATAATTTATAAATATTTTGAAAGCAGCTTTTAAACAGTGACCAAAGCTTTAGCTTTAAGTTTTTTTCCTCCAAAGGCCTTCCTATTTTTAAACAATAACACACATTTTTAATTTTATTTTATTCTGCCTCTAAAGGTAGTTTCTCCTCTACTGATGTTTAAGTCAGTATATTTTAACCAGACTTACATGCATATTTCTCCATAAGTATATAACTTCTTTCAGTGATCATAACTTACTTGTGAAAAACACTTCTACAATTTACCAGAAAATACTAGTGGGAGAAATTTTGATTTTTTTTAGAGAGGTATAAGATCTTCAAATTTGTTGGAAGCAATGCAAGAGTACATTCTACAATATTTTATATCTGTGTTTTGTACACACCCACACAAATACATTGCTTCTTATGGAAATACGGGAAGAATGAATGAAAAGAGAAGACCAAGTTGGAAAGAGTGGAGGGAGAGCAAGAGAGAAGTAAAACAGAAAAAGCTCCAAGCACTCCATTCTATCCCTGGATATTCTCTAGCTAACCATCATCCCTCACCTTTGTGTCAATTGAGAAGACCCTGATGCTTGCTGATGGGTTAGTGGGGTGATGAGATAATCCACCCCTAAAGGACTGTCATCATGCTCGTCAAGTAAGTCAGCAGCACATTGCATGTCTTTTGTATCTAGCAACTTGTTGCATCATAACCACTACCCTATATTCAAGCTCTCTTCTGCCCCCAAAACCTCTGCAAGGCACAGGTGCAGAGGAACTGTACCCAGGTACCCACTGGCACAGGCAGGATTTGAACCCAGTCTCCTACTTGTCCCGAGCTTTTCCACAGAACTGTGCTGCTTCTGCTGAGGGAGCTTGGGGGAAACAGGTCAGAGCGGTGGGCTGGTGGCCTCCGTGCCCACTGATCTCATGTTCCAGGGGGACCTGTGAGGTTGGCCCATGTCCCAGGAGAGCATGCAGCAAGGAACAGTGCTGATATTTTGGGGGCCCCAAAGGGGCAGAAGGGGGCTGGGCACTCCTTGTCCAGCTAGAGTGGCCTCACCTTCATAATGGGAGGAAGGACTTTACTCTACCAGGTAGTGGGGTGGGGCAGACCCCATCCTCCGAGTCTCCAAGCCTTGTGAGAGTGAGACCCTGGGGACTCTGCAGAAATCTGGAATCACAAACCACACAGCGTCCTCTCAGTCAGGACACCCACACCCCTGACGCCTCTCCCATGCTACCCTCTTCACACTTGGGGACCCTGGAGATCTGTGTCTAGGGTTTTCTGGGTTTCTGGTAGGCCCAGAAAAACCCATATGGTAACACTTTGTCAGTTACAAACATTACATTATTTTCTAGAACTTTATATGCTAATTACATGCTTCTCTAAAAATCCTGGGCTTGAGAGAGCAACCTCCTTTTAATAAGAGTTCCATCATGCCGTTCTGCTTTTTAAACATCTTTTCTTCACAGACATTGCTTTCACATTGTTTGTGACAAAAGAGAATCTCTTCAAGTGCCCCTTTAGAAGGGTCTCAGAGGGTCCTTGGAGGGACACAGTCCCACAGTGAGTGAAGAAGAGGAGCAGGAGGCCTTTCTCCTGTGTGCTCTCAATGCAGGGAAGGAACCATGAACAACCCTTCAGGCTCAAGGAGTCACTTGTTTGGGCAGGCTTTGACATCAACAATATTCTCTCAGAAATCCTCCTGAGAAATTCTCCACGAAGCTGGCAACTGAGGATGTATGAAAAGCATTGAGCTCCAAGAAGAATCTTGGAAACCCGGCACAATTTTTTGCTGCCTTGAGAAACAGCAGTCACTTGTAAATCTGAAGCCACACACAGATGCACTTTACAGAAAGCCACGCCCAGCGGCCTGTCAGACATTATCCACAAGTTTAAAAGCCCTCTGCTGTGTGTGATCTGCTACTTAAGGCTTTCCATTCAAAGGCAATTTTCTTCCAAAAGTGATCCTAGTGTAGAATTGCACAACAATAACACCCTTCCAACACACTCCCCATTCCCCTTTCACCCTTCTATCACTATCCTGGACTGATATCGGGGAGGAGGTATTTTGACCATTGTTTTACTGTCTGCAGAAGGTGGAAAAGGAGAAGGATTCTGAGAACTCGCCAGTATTTATCTATTCATCTCTACAATTTGCAATAACAGAGTTTGTTTCCTGTGCCACTTATTATTGTCTAGCTATTGTCTGATCACAAACACCTGATAACCAAGACTTTGCCATTCATTGAGGCTCCCTGGCTCTTGAGAGATGCAAGAATACCTAACTATGTATAAGAATGAACAGTTTTCAAGATGTCGACAGCACAAAGCAACACCACCACAGCTCACGTAAGACCAGACTTCCATACGCTTATCAAGTTATCAGAGCTTAACTAGCATCCGAGAGCAGAAGTGCCAAGATCATCATCTATCAGATTAATCAACCTGAAGTTTATCCACTATCTTTAATTACCCCAAATCCTACGCATTAAGGAAAATGCAGGTGATGAGCACTGCAAATCTAGAAAAGAAAACATCACATAAAATTATCTCCACCAGGACTTCCGGGAAGATGGCGGTGTGAGCAGGGCGGCAGAAATCTCCTCCCAACACTATTATTTATCTACGAAAACACAGAAAATACATCTACTCCTAAAAGAGAGACAAGAATACACAGGAAAGCGCACAGCGTGCAGCTACACCCGAGAGGACTCGGCACCCCAAGAGGCGGGTAAGATACGGAGCCGCGACCCGGCGGGACCCGAGCCCTCCCCCACCCCAGCGCACCGGCGGGAGGAGAGGATCCAGAGCCGGGAGGGAGTGGAAGTGCACCCCGCGAAGTAGCCAGCCCCGGTGATCTGCGCGGGGAGCGCTGACCCACATTGCGCAGTGCAGCGGAGATTGGAGAGACAGAGGGGCAGGATCTGAGCGGGGAACGCGCCAGGGGGCTTGCAGCCGGCTCCGGGAAGGAAAAAAAAAAGCGCGCGCTTTCCTCAGCGGTCTTAAAGAGACAGGAGCCCAGCGGAGGAGCCGGATCGCCCCAGCACACTCAGCCCAGCAGGCTGGGAGTACTGGGGAGTTTCAGACGCCTTAGCTGGCGACTGAGGAAGCGTAGCCATACTTAACACTTCTCACTGAGATCAACAGCCTCCTATTCGTTCCCACCCCTGCCAGAGCGATAAAGGGCCCTGCGGAGCGGCACAGTCACAGCTGTGGAACAGTGGGGCAATAGCGCCACCTAGAGCATTCCCACAGAATCTACGTCTGGTGGGCATTTTTTTGGTTTTGTTTTGTTTTGTTTTGTTTTTGTTTTTTCTTTTATTTCTTTTTTCTTTTTTTCTTTCTTTCTTTCTTTTTCTTTTTCTTTTTTTCTCTTTTTTTTTTTCTTCTCTTTTTAAAGTCTTAAAGAGCCCAGCTGACATACGTGGCAACTATCAGTGACCAATTATACAGCCATGAAAAGACAGAGGAATATGGTTCAGACCAAAATCAACCAGACAACCCCAGAGAGGGAGTCGGAAGGGATGGAAATGCACAGCCTCCCTGAAAAAGAATTCAGAATAAAAGTCATAACCATGCTGATGGACCTACAGAGAAATGTGCAAGAGCTGAGGGAAGAAGTGAGGGAACTGAGGAAAGACAATACAGAAATCAGACAAGCGATCGACAGGCTTAACAGCAGAATGGATGAGATGCAAGAGACTGTTAATGGAATAGAAAACAGAGAACAGGAGTACAGAGCAGCTGAGGCAGAGAGAGATAAAAGGATTTCTAGGAATGAAAGAATATTAAGAGAACTGTGTGACCAATCCAAACGGAACAATATTCGCATTATAGGAGTACCAGAGGAAGAAGAGAGAGAACAAGGAACAGAAAGTGCCTTTGAAGTAATAATTGCTGAAAACTTTCCCTCGCTGCGGAAGGAAGTAGTCTCGCAGTCCACCGAAGCTCATAGATCTCCCAACACAAGGGACCCAAGGAAGACAACACCAAGACACATAATAATTAAGATGGCAAAGATCAAAGATAAAGACAGGGTATTAAAGGCAGCTAGAGAGAGAGAAAAGATCACCTACAAAGGAAAACCCATCAGACTATCATCAGACTTCTCAACAGAAACCTTACAGGCCAGAAGAGAATGGCATGATATATTTAACATTATGAAACAGAAGGGCCTCGAACCAAGAATATTGTATCCAGCACGATTATCATTTAAATATGATGGAGGGATTAAACAATTTCCAGATAAACGAAAGTTCAGAGAGTTTGCCTCTCACAAACCACCACTACAGGATATCTTAAATGGACTGCTCTAGATGGAAGCACCCCTAAGGCTAAAAAGATGTCACCAGAGAAAATAAAATCATAGCAAAGAAAGCAGACCATCCAAATACTAACTAAAGGCAAAGAATAAAACACCTATTAGAGAAAGAATGGAGGAAGAGGAATAAGAAGGGAGAGAAAGAAAGAAACATCAGACTGTGTTTACAATAACTTAACAAGAAAGTTAAGTTACATTGTTCGATAGTAAAGAAGCAACCCTTGAACCCTTGGTAACCACGAAACTAAAGCCAGCAAGGGCAATAAGTACATACCTATCAATAATCACCCTAAATGTAAATGGACTGAATGCACCAATCAAAAGACACAGAGCAACAGAATGGATAAAAAAGCAAGACTCATCTATATGCTGCCTACAAGAAACTCACCTCAAATCCAAAGATATACACAGACTAAAAGTGAAGGGATGGAAAAAGATATTTCACGCAAACAACAAAGAGAAAAAAGCAGGTGTTTCAGTACTTGTATCAGACAAAATAGACTTCAAAACGAAGAAAGTAGCAAAAGATAAAGAAGGACATTACATAATGATAAAGGGGTCAGTCCAACAAGAAGATATAACCATTATAAATATATATGCACCCAACACAGCAGCACCAGCATATGTGAGACAAATACTAACAGAATTAAAGGACAAAATAGACAGCAATGCATTCATCTTAGGAGACTTCAACACACCACTCACTCCAGAGGACAGATCAACCAGACAGAAAATAAGTAAAGACACAGAGGCACTGAACAACACACTAGAACAGATGGACCTAACAGACATCTACAGAACTCTACACCCAAAAGTAACAGGATACACATTCTTCTCAAGTGCACATGGAACATTTTCCAGAATAGACCACATACTAGGCCACAAAAAGAACCTCAGTAATTTCAAAAATATTGAAATCCTACCAACCAACTTCTCAGATCACCAAGGTATAAAACTAGAAATAAATTTTAGAAAGAAATCAAAAAGGCTCACAAATACATGGAGACTTAACAACACTCTCCTAATTAATCAATGGGTTAACGACCAAATCAAAACAGAAATCAAAGAATATATGGAGACTAATGACAACAACAACACAAAGCCACAACTTCTGTGGGACGCAGCAAAGGCAGTTCTAAGAGGAAAGTATATTGCAATCCAGGCCTATTTAAAGAAGGAAGAACATTCCCAAATGAATAGTCTAAAGACACAATTACTGAAATTGGAAAAAGAAGAACAAATGAAGCCCAAAGTCACCAGAAGGAGGGACATAATAAAGATTAGAGAAGAAATAAATAAAATTGAGAAGAATAAAACAATAGAAAAAAATCAATAAAACCAAGAGCTGGTTCTTTGAAAAAATAAACAAAACAGATAAACCCCTAGCCAGACTCATTAAGAGAAAAAGAGAATCTACACACATAAACACAATCAGAAATGAGAAAGGAAAAATCACGACGGACCCCACAGACAAAGAATCATAAGAGAGTATTATGAGAATTTACATGCTAACAAGCTGGAAAACATAGAAGAAATGGACAACGTCTTAGAAAAATACAACCTTCCAAGACTGACCAAGCAAGAAATAGAAAAACTAAACAGACCAATCACCAGTGACGAAATCGAATTGGTAATCAAAAAACTACCCAAGAACAAAACCCCTGGACCTGATGGATTCACCTCTGAATTCTACCAGACATATAGAGAAGAAATAACACCGATTCTCCTTAAAGTTTTCCAAAAAATAGAAGAAGAGGGAATACTTCCAAACTCATTCTATGAAGCCAGCATCACTCTAATAGCAAAACCTGGAAAAGACCTCACCAAAAAAGAAAATTACAGACCAATATCCCTGATGAACGTAGATGCAAAAATACTCAACAAAATATTAGCAAACCGAATTCAAAAATACATCAAGAGGATCATACACCATGATCAAGTGGGATTCATCCCAGGGATGCAAGGATGGTACAACATTCGAAAATCCATCAACATCATCCACCACATCAACAAAAGAAGAACAAAAACCACATGATCATCTCCATAGATGCTGAAAAAGCATTTGACAAAATTCAGCATCCATTCCTGATTAAAACTCTCAACAAAATGGGTATAGATAGCAAGTACCTCAACATCATAAAGGCTATATATGACAAACCCACAGCTAACATCATACTTAACGGAGAGACGCTGAAAGCTTTTCATCTAAGATCGGGAACAAGACAGGGATGCCCACTCTCTCCACTGTTATTCAACATAGTACTGGAGGTCCTAGCCACAGCAATCAGACAAACAAAGACATACAAGGCATCCAGATTGGTAAAGAAGAAGTCAAATTGTCACTATTTGCAGATGACATGATACTGTACATAAAAAACCCTAAAGATTCCATTCCAAAACTACTAGAACTAATATCTGAATTCAGCAAAGTTGCAGGATACAAAATTAACACACAGAAATCTGTTGCTTTCCTATACACTAATGATGAACTAACAGAAAGAGAAATCAGAAAAACAATTCCATTCACAATTGCATCAAAAAGAATAAAATACCTAGGAATAAACCTAACGAAGGAAGTGAAAGACCTGTACTCTGAAAAGTACAAGACACTCCTAAGAGAAATTAAAGGGGACACTAACAAATGGAAATGCATCCCATGCTCTTGGCTAGGAAGAATAAATATTGTCAAAATGGCTATACTACCTAAAGCAATCTACAGATTCAAAGCAATCCCTATCAAACTACCAACTGCTTTCTTCAATGAACTCGAACAAATAATTCTAAAATTCATATGGAACCACAAAAGACCCCGAATAGCCAAAGCAATCCTGAGAAGGAGGAATAAAACAGGGGAATTACACTCCCTGACTTCAAGCTCTACTACAAAGCCACAGTAATCAAGACAATTTGGTATTGGCACAAAAACAGACCCACAGACCAGTGGAACAGAATAGAAAATCCAGACATTAACCCAAACATATACAGTCAATTAATATTTGATAAAGGATCTTTGGATATACAATGGGGAGATGACAGCCTCTTCAGCAGCTGGTGTTGGAGAAACTGGACAGCTACATGTAAGAGAATGAAACTGGACTACTGTCTAGCCCCATACACAAAGGTAAACTCAAGGTGGATCAAAGACCTGAATGTAAGTCATGAAACCATAAAACTCTTAGAGAAAAACATAGGCAAAAATCTCTTGGACATAAACATGAGCAACTTGTTCATGAACATATCTCCCCGGGCAAGGGAAACAAAAGCAAAAATGAACAAGTGGGACTATATCAAGCTGAAAAGCTTCTGTACAGCAAAGGACACCATCAGTAGAACAAAAAGACATCCTACAGTATGGGAGAATATATTCATAAAAAACGTATCTGATAAAGGGTTGACATCCAAAATATATAAAGAACTCATGCACCTTAACAAACAGAAAGCAAATAATCCAATTAAGAAATGGGCAGAGGACATGAATAGACACTTCTCCAAAGAAGAAATTCAGATGGCCAACAGGCACATGAAAAGATGCTCCACATCGCTAATCATCAGAGAAATGCAGATTAAAACCACAATGAGATATCACCTCACACCAGTGAGGATGGCCAACATCCAAAACACAAACAACAACAAATGTTGGCGAGGATGTGGAGAAAAGGGAACCCTCCTACACTGCTGGTGGACTGCAAATTAGTTCAACCATTGTGGAAAGCAGTATGGAGGTTCCTCAAAAAACTCAAAATAGAAATACCATTTGACCCAGGAATTCCACTCCTAGGAATTTACCCTAAGAATGCAGCAGCCCAATTTGAAAGACAGATGCACCCCTATGTTTATTGCAGCACTATTTACAATAGCCAAGAAATGGAAGCAACCTTAGTGTCCATCAGTAGATGAACGGATTAAGAAGATGTGGTACATATACACAATGGAATATTATTCAGCCATAAGAAGAAAACAAATCCTACCATTTGCAACAACATGGATGGAGCTAGAGGGTATTATGCTCAGTGAAATAAGCCAAGCCGAAAGACAAGTATCAAATGATTTCACTCATATGTGGAGTATAAGAACAAAGAAAAAAATATTGAAGGAACAAAACAGCAGCAGACTCACAGAACCCAAGAACGGACTAATAGTTACCAAAGGGAAAGGGACTGGGGAAAATGGGCGGGAAAGGAGGGATAAGAGGGAAAAAAGGGCATTACGATTAGCAGATGTAATGTTGGGGGGGCACGGGGAGGGCAGTACAACTCAGAGAAGACAAGTAGTGATTCTATAGCATCTCACTACGCTGATGGACAGTGACTGTAATGGGGTTGGTGGGGGGGACCTGATGAAGGGGTAATTTAACAATCGTAATATTGCACATGTAATTGTAAATTAATGATAATAAAATAAATTATATTTAAAAAAAATTATCTCCACCCAGGAAATGTGAAATGAGCCGCAGTTAGGTAAGTGGAGATACCTCTCCAGTGTTGTCTGACGTAACTCCTGAGGGAAGGGTTGGCAGAGTGGACACTACCATCTAGGTTATGAGTCTTTATTAGAAACACTTCCTTTTAGCTTGGATGAAAAGCTGACAATCCAGTCTCTAAAACCTTGTTTAGCCAGATAGTTATAAAACCAGTTAAAGGAAGAGTATTTGTCTCGAAAGAACATGCACATTTTGTTAATCATACCAACAGCAACAAAGGAAGACAATGGCAGTTTTTAATACAGTAAAAACATATTGCTTTTAAAGAACTGTGAAACTTTATCAGGCCAACCTTTATTAGAACACAATATTCCACTGTGATATTGTGATGTATAATAAGCAATATGCATTTGGCCTTCGTTGACATTTGTTCTGGCCCAGAGCCCCTAAGATCCTTGGGAAGTTCCTAAGTGTTAGAGCCAATAAAAGTGTCTTGATATTCATAATAAACCTGTCAACCACCCCTGAGTTTATGTTAATATGGTGACGAGGAGAGCATCTCAGGATGGGAGCTGGTTGCCAGAGGAACCAACCATGTGACTGGAGGGTTGGAGCTTCCCATAGCCCCACCCCCACCCCCGGGGAGGGAGGAGGAGCCAGAGACTGACTTCAATCACCAAAGACCAGTGATTTAATCAATCATGTCTATGTAATGAGCTTCCATAAAACCCCCAAAAGAGGGGGTTTTGATAGCCTCTGGGTTGATGAACACATGTAAAGGAATGGAAAAGAGGGAAGAGTGTGGCCTGCTTACAAAGCACGGAAGTCCCGCCCCTTCCCCGTGCCTTGCCCCCTGCATCTCTTCCCTCTGGCTGTTCCTGAGGATATCCTTTTACAATAAACCAGTGGTCTAGTAAGTAAAATGTTTCTCTGAGTCCTGTGAGTTGCTGTAGGAAATTAATCACACCTGACGAGGGGGTCCCGGAAACCCCTGATTGCTAGCCAGTGGGTCAGAAGCACAGGTGACAACCTGGGCATGTGAATGGTGTCGGAAGTGGGGTGGGGCGAGGACTGAGCCCTTCCACCAGGAGATCTGATGCTAACTCCAGATAGACAGTAAGACTTGGGTTAATTGCTTGGTGGTGTGGGAGAAAAACATGGAATTGGTGTCAAAATCAGGTCCTCACTAACCATTTCAAAAATGCAAGTGACCTCCTTTTTCTCTAACTCCAAACATTCCTTTATCTTGCCGCGGTTGTGCTTCCGCTGCGTACGTGGTTGGAATGTGGAGGCACCACTCCTTCCTGTAGCCATGACTTCCAAGGGCTTTCACATCACCCTGACCCATCTTTCACCGGCGCTGATATTCGCAGTTTGACCTGTGAGCAGGTCTCCCTGCTCCTTGGCCTTCTCAGTGTTGTTACTGACCTGTATTTCCTTTGAATCCCCTGCTACAAAGTCTCCAGGAGGCTTCTTGGTCACTGAGGGATGCATCTTTAGTTCCTACAATGACTACTGATCAGACATCTTCAGAGAAAAGATGGATTCCACATAAGATTTCCAGGGAAATAAAACTTTCTCCTGTCCAAGCTAAAACTTAAGACAACATATAAATGGATTTTACCATTACAGATGACTAGGAGGTTCTAGACTCCTGGAAACTTGAAACCTAGCAGGAGAGAATGGTGGTGGCTCACAGGACTCAATCACGGGAAAGCCAGTATTTCTAATTCCCAGTTACTCTTTTAAAAAATAAATTGTGCTTATTCCTACCTTCTCAAAAGGAATTTATAGAATACAGGTCAGGTATCCTCATCTGGGGCTCCATTACCATGTCCAGGGACTCTGCTGTGGGCTCTCTGGCTGACTATCCCCTGGGGACAATGCTGTCCCTCAGCTATCACCAGGGTGATAACAGAGCCTGTCCTTTTCCCTGCTTAAACCTGACCCTGCTGGTGTCCAATCAATCAGGGACTGGCATACTTCATAACCACAGCTGTTGGAAGTAGGTAAAAATCCAACTAATACCAGAGACGAGGACTCAAAGAGGTGACTTCGCCCAATAGCTGCATTGCTTGGCATTCGTGACAGCATCTCTGGGACTTGGGAGCATTTTTTTTAAGTTCTCTGGGGTTTGTGTCCACGTTCCAGAAGTTTAAGCTGACAATATCTGAATTCTAGAAAAAGACACACTGTCACCTTTCATACTTTATCTTCTCTTCTTCACTCCACTGTATTATCTCTAAATTTTCATTTTCTCTAAAAAAGTTTGCCTCTGTCATTCAATATTCCTGGAACTCTAAGTGAGGATCTTTAAAATACACAGTTCGTTTTCATGACTAGCTAGGGTTGCAATCTTGATAATGTGACAAGGGACAGAAGTCACCAAACTGCCTTACAACCTCCAGAAAGTCCAGTAACCATAGAGAAGAGACCTCAGCACTCAGGTGCTGTATCTGAAGCACCGTACTCAAGGGGCAGAGCCTTCACCCCTCACTCCATGCCTGCTGACCCTAATTTTGAACACAAGTCTAACAAAATACATGATAATGATATTAAAACATATTTGTGTGATGTTTTACAACTTGCTGTATAACCTCCCTATTGAGCTCTGCTTCACACAACTCGCTGTGAGCAAACTTTCGTTGCATTCCAAAGGACTGCCTGCACTCACAGAGGGGACACTCTGCTTTTCAAAGGTGGCTTAGACATTAAAAATAGTCATGACCCTTTACAAAATAGGTCAGGATATTGGGGGCCCTGGAGAGATGTCCTGGAACTCTCTGATGCTACACTGGCTTCAGGAGGACTTTCTGGGACAGACCTGGTCCTGGGAAAAGTGATGAAAAGAGTGTGAGGTGCTTTCCAAGTGTTCTTGATAGGAATGAAGACTTCTCGAGTGCCCACACTCCTTCATAAAGAGTAACAACTGCACATGCTGCAAATGGAAGGACTAGAGAATTACCTCGCCACCACCTACTACTTATTATATTAGAGCTTGATGAGGGGAGGTGATCAAGGACTAAATGCCAGGATTTGTGTGCTGGCATGGTAATTTTCATCTCAAATAAATCCTGGTTTACAAACAACAGCATCATCAAAAACCAAAAATCCCAAAGAACGACTTTGGCAGCAGAAGTTCCCAAGATGCTGCACTGTCACTTGTCGTGTGATGTCAGGCAAGTCCCTTGGAATCCTGAGCCACATCCTCCCATTGGCTGAACAGTTAGACCTTACCTATAACATGGAAGTGAGCAGTGAGATACTAGCATGGAAGCACTAGTTACTCAAACATGCGATATTGTCATGCAGCTGTCCAACATAAAAGTCACCTAGGGACTCTAATGTTTTCAGTGGTTTCAAGTTAAGTGTTCCTCCACCCCAAATCAGACAAAGCCAACATGAACTGGCTAAGCTAAGCAGCCAATCGCTCATATACTGTCATGTGAAAAGGATCAGAGTCAGGGCAGCATTGCAGAGACATTTTTAGGGGAGGTCCACCTGAAAACTACTTTCTTCCCACCAAAAGCCTGAAGAAGTAAATTCTTTCTCCACTATTACTCTTACACTTCACACATCAGAAAGACAGAGAAATGGAGGGCAAAAAAAGAAAATTACAGACCAATATCCCTGATGAATATAGATGCAAAAATACTCAACAAAATATAAGCAAACCAAATTCAAAAATACATCAAAAGGATCATCCATCATGATCAAGTAGGATTTATTCCATGGATGCAAGGATGATACATTCGAAAATCCATCAACATCATCCACCACATCAACAAAAAGAAGGACAAAAACAACATCTTCATCTCCATAGATGCTGAAAAAGCATTTGACACAATTCAACATCTATTCATGATAAAAACTCTCAACAAAATGGGTATAGAGGGCAATTACCTCAACATAATACAGGCCATATATGACAAACCCACAGCCAACATCATACTTAACAGCGAGAAGCTGAAAGCTTTTCCTTTAAGATCGGGGACAAGACAAGGATACCCACTCTCCCCACTTCTATCAACATAGTACTGGAGGTCCTAGTGACGGCAATCAGACAACACAAAGAAATAAAAGGCATCCAGATTGGCAAGGAAGAACTTAAATTGCCCCTGTTAGCAGATGACATGATATTGTACATAAAAAACCCTAAAGAATGCACTCCAAAACTACTAGATCTAATATCTGAATTTAGTGAAGTTGCAGGATAAAAAATGAATACACAGAAATCTGTTGCATTTCTATACACTAACAGTGAAATAGCAGAAAGAGAAATCAGGAAAACAATTCCATTCACAATTGCATCAAAAAGAATGAAATACCTAGGAATAAACCTAACCAAGGAAGTGAAAGACTTATACTCTAAAAACTACAAGACACTCATGAGAAAAATTAAACAAGATATACCAATAAATGAAAACACATCCCATGCTCATGGATAGGAAGAATTAATATTGTCAAAATGGTCATCCTACCAAAAGCAATCTACAGATTCAATACAATCCCTATCAAAATAGCAATAGCATTCTTCAACGGAATAGAGTAAATAGTCCTAAAATTCATACGGAACCACAAAAGACCCCTAAGAGCCAAAGCAATCCTGAAAAGGAAGAATAAAGTGGAGAAGATTATGCTTCCCAACTTCAAACTCTATTACCAAGCCACAGTGATAAAGACACTTTGGTACTAGCACAAGAACAGACCCATAGGCCAGTGATAAGACTAGAGAGCCCAGATATAAACCCAACCATATATGGTCAATTAATATACGATAAAGAAGCCATGGACATACAATAGGGAAATGACAGCTTCTTAAAGAGCTGGTGTTGGCAAAACTGGACAACTACATGTAAGAGAATGAAACTGGATTATTGTCTAACCACATACACAAAAGTAAACTTGAAATGGACCAAGGACCTGAATGTAAGTCATGAAACCATAAAACTCTTAGAAGACACCATAGGCAAAAATCTCCTGAATATAAGCATGAGCAACTTCTTCCTGAATGCATCTCCTCGAGCAAGGGAAACAAAAGCAAAAATGAACTCATGGGACTTCATCAAACTAAAAAGTTTCTGTATAGCAAAGGATACCATCAACAGAACAAAAAGGCATCCTAGAGTATCGGAGAATATATTTGTAAATGACATATCTAACAAGGGGTTAACATCCAAAATACATAAAGAACTTACACGCCTCAACACCCAAAAAGCAAATAACCCAATTCAAAAATGGGCAGAGGATATGAAGAGACAGTTCTCCAAAGAAGAAATTCAGATGGCCAACAGACACATGAAAGATGCTCCACATCACTAATCATCAGGGAAATGCAAATTAAAACCACAATGAGATACCACCTCATACCAGTAAGAATGGCCACCATCCAAAAGACTAAGAACAACAAATGCTGGCGAGGATGTGGAGAAAGGGGAACCCTCCTACACTGCTGGAGGAAATTTAAGCTAGTTCAACCACTGTGGAAAACAATATGGAGGTTCCTCAAAAAACTCAAAATAGAAATACCATTTGACCCAGGAATCCCACTCCTTGGAATTTACCCAAAAAATACAAGTTTTCAGATTCAAAAAGACATATGGACTGTATGTTTATTGCAGTACTATTTACAATAGCCAAGATATGGATGCAACCTAAGTGTCCATCAGTAGATGAATGGATAAAGAAGATATGGTACATATACACAATGGTATACTATTCAGCAATAAGAGAGAAACAATACCTACCATTTGCAACAACATGGATGGAACTGGAGGATATTATGTTAAGTGAAATAAGCCAGGCGGAGAAAGACAAGTGCCAAATGATTTCCCTCATTTGTGGAGTATAACAACGAAGCAAAACTGAAGGAACAAAATAGCAGCAGACTCAGAGACTCCAAGAAGGAACTAGTGGTTATCAAAGGGGAGGGGTGTGGGAGGGTGGGTGGGGAGCGTGGGAGGAGGCGATTGAGGGGTATTATGTTTAGTACACATGGTGTGGGGGATCACGGGGAAAACAGTGCAGCACAGAGAAGGCAAATAGTCAATCTGTGGCACCTTACTACACTGAAGGACAGTGACTGCTTTGGGGTATGGGTCGGGACTTGATATTATGGGTAAATGTAGTAACCACATTGTTTTTTCATGTGAAACCTTCATAAGAGTGTATATCAATAATACCTTAATAAAAAATAATAAATAAATAAAAATGAAAAGCGTGACTATATCAAACTAAAAAGCTTCTCTACAGCAAAGAACACCATCAGTATAACAAAAAGCATCCTACAGTATGGGAGAATATATTCATAAATGACATATCCAAAAAGGGGTTGACATCCAAAATATACAAAGAGCTCACGCACCTCAACAAACAAAAAGCAAATAATCTAATTAAAAACTGGGCAGAGGACCTGAACAGACAGTTCTCCAAAGAAGAAATTCAGATGGCCGACAGACACAAGAAAAGATCCTCCACATCACTAATAATCAGAGAAATGCAAATTAAAACCACAATGAGATATGACATCACACCAGTTAGGATGGCCATCATCCAAAACACAAACAACAACAAATGTTGGTGAGGATGTGGAGAAAGGGGAACTCCCCTACACTGTTGGTAAATTAGTTCAACCATTGCGGAAAGCAGTATGGAGGTTCCTCAAAAAACTAAAAATAGAAATTCCATCTGACCCTGGAATTCCACTCCTAGGAATTTGCCCTAAGAATGCAGGAGCCCAGTTTGAAAAAGACATATGCACCCCTGTGTTTATTGCAGCACTATTTCCAATAGCCAAGAAATGAAAGCAACCTAAGTGTCCATCAGTAGATGAATGGATAAAGAAGATGTGGTACATATACACAATGGCATATTATTCAACCATAAGAAGAAAACAAACCCTACCATTTGCAACAACATGGATGGAGCTAGAGGATATTATGCTCAGTGAAATAAGCCAGGCGGAGAAACACAAGTATCAAATGATTTCACTCATCTGTGGAGTATAAGAACAAAAAAAAAAACTGAAGGAACAAGACAGCAGCAGACTCACAGAACCCAGGAATCGACTAACAGTTACCAAAGGGAAATGGAGTGGGAAGGATGGGTGGAAAGGGAGGGATAAGGGGGGGAAAAGGGCATTACCATTAGCACACGTAATGTAGGTGGGGGAGGGGCAAGGGGAAGGCTGTATAACACAGAGAAGACAAGTAGTGATTCTACAGCATCTTACTATGCTGATAGACAGTGACTGTAATGGGGTATGTGGTGGGGACTTGATGATGGGGGCAGTCTAGTAACCATAATGTTGCTCATGTAATTGTACATGAAAGATACCAAAAATAAAAAAAAAATAAATAAATAAAAGATATGTGACCCATCTTGATAGAGGTGTGATGCAATGATTTGCTTTGCTTTTCCCTTGGACATCACTGGTATTTCATTTTCCAGCAGTAGATGGATTTACTTTTGTTGTTTCATGAAAGCCTGTCTCATTATTCTAATATGTTACAAAACCAAGGGCAATGACTGAATTATCTTCCTCCTTCCCAAGATACCTGGTAGAATGGTATGCATGTAGTGGATATTTTATAGATGATTGTTTAAAAATAAGGAAGGTAGAGACTTCCGGGAAGACGGCAGCGTGAGCAGGGCGACAGAAATCTCCTCCGAACACTGTATTTATCTACGAAAATACAGCAAATACAACTATTCCTAAAAGACAGACCAGAATACACAGGAAAGCGCACAGCGTGCAGCTATACCCAAGAGGACTCGGCACCCCTAGAGGCAGGTAAGATACACAGCCGGGACCCGGCAGGACCCAAGCACTCCCTCACCCCAGCACACTCATGGGAGGAGAGGATACAGAGCTGGGAGGGAGTGGAAGTACACCCCGCGAAATAACCAGCCGCGGTGATCTGTGTGGGGAGGGCTGACACATATAGCGCAGCGTAGTGGAGATTGGAGAGACAGAGGGGCAGGATCTGAGCGGGGAACGTGCCAGGGGGCTTGCAGCCGCTCCCAGGAAGGAAAAAAAAAAAGAAAATGGCGCACTTTCTTCAGCGGTCTTAAAGAGACAGGAGCCCAGCAGAGAAGCCAGATTGACCTGGCACACTCAGCCCAGCAGGCTGGGAACTCTGGGGAATTTCAGACCCCTTAGCTGGCTACTGGGAAAGGGGAACGCACATCGACCTCCCACAGGGATCAACAGCCTCCCATTCATTCCCACTCCAGCCAGAGCTATAAAGGGCCCTGCAGAGTGGCCGGGCCACAGCTGCAGAATACTGGAGGAACATCGCCACCTACAGCATCCCCACAGAATCTACTACAGGTGTGCATTTTTTCTGTTTTGTTTGGTTTTGTTTTTTGTTTTGTTTTGTTTTTTGTTTTTTTTCTCTTTCTTTTTTTTCTTTCTTTTTTTTTCTCTTTTTAAAGTCTTAAAGAACGCAGCTGACATACGTGGCAACTACCAGTGACCACTTCTATAGCCATGAAAAGACAGAGGAATATGGTCCAGACTAAAATCAACCAGACAACCCCAGAGAGGGGGCCTGAAGGGATGGAAATACACAGTCTTCCTGAAAAAGAATTCAGAATAAAAGTCATAACCATGCTGACTGATCTACAGAGAAATGTGCAAGGGCTGACGGAGGAAGTGAGGAAAGACAATTCAGAAATCAGACAAGCGATCGACTAGCTTAACAGCAGACCGGATAAGATGCAAGAGACTGTTTATGGAATAGAAATCAGAGAACAGGAATACAGAGAAGCTGAAGCACAGAGAGATGAAAGGATCTCTAGGAATGAAAGAATATTAAGAGAACTGTGCGACCAATCCAAACGGAACAATATTTGCATTATAGGAGTACCAGAGGAAGAAAAGAGAGAAAAAGGGATATAAAGTGTCTTTGAAGAAATAATTGCTGAAAACTTCCCCATGCTGGGGAAGGAAATAGTCTCATGGTCCACGGAGGCCCACAGATCTCCCAACACAAGGGACCCAAGGAAGGGAACACCAAGGCACATAATAATTAAAATGGCAAAGATCAAAGATAAGGACAGACTATTAAAGGCAGCTAGAGAGAGAAAAAAGATCACCTACAAAGGAAAACCCATCAGACTATCATCAGACTTCTCAACAGAAACTCTACAGGCCAGAAGAGAATGGCATGATATATTTACTGTTATGAAACAGAAGGGCCTCGAACCAAGAATGTTGTATCCAGCACGATTATCATTTACATAAGATGGAGGGATTAAACAATTTCCAGACAAACGAAAGCTGAGAGAGTTTACCTCTCATAAACCACCATTACAGGATATTTTAAATGGACTGCTCTAGAGGGAAGCACCCCTAAGGCTAAAAAGATGTCACCAGAGAAAATAAAATCATAGCAAAGAAAGCAAACCTTCCAAATACTAACTAAAGGCAAAGAATAAAACACCTATTATAGAAAGAATGGAGGAGGAGGAATAAGAAGGGAGAGAAATAAAGAAACATCAGACAGTGTTTACAATAACTTAACAAGAAAGTTAAGTTAGATTGTTAGATAGTAAAGAAGCAACCCTTGAACCCTTGGTAACCACGAATCTAAAGCCAGCAATGGCAATAAGTACATGTCCATCAATAATCACCCTAAATGTAAATGGACTGAATGCACCAATCAAAAGACACAGAGTAACAGAATGGATAAAAAAGCAAGATCCATCTGTATGCTGCTTACAAGATACTCACCTCAAACCCAAAGATATACACAGACTAAAAGTGAAGGGATGGAATAAGATATTTCATGCAAACAACAAAGGGAAAAAAGCAGGTGTTGCAGTACTTGTATCAGACAAAATAGACTTCAAAACGAAGAAAGCAGCAAAAGATAAAGAAGGACATTACATAATGATAAAGGGGTCAGTCCAACAGGAAGATATAACCATTATAAATATATATGCACCCAACACAGCAGCGCCAGAATACGTGAAACAAATACTAACAAAATTAAAGGAGGAAATAGACAGCAATGCATTCATTTTAGGAGACTTCAACACACCACTCACTCCAGAGGACAGATCAACCAGACAGAGAATAAGTAAAGACACAGAGGCACTGAACAACACACTAGAACAGATGGACCTAACAGACATCTACAGAACTCTGCACCCAAAAGCAACAGGATACACATTCTTCTCAAGTGCATATGGAACATTTTCCAGAATAGACCACATACTAGGCCACAAAAAGAACCTCAGTAAATTCAAAAAGATTGAAATTCTACCCACCAACATCTCAGATCACAGAGGTATAAAACTGGAGATAAATTTTAGAAAGAAAACAAAAAGGTTCACAAATACATGGAGATTTAACAACATTCTCCTAATTAATCAATGGGTTAACGACCAAATCAAAACAGAAATCAAGGAATATATGGAGACTAATGACAACAACAACACAAAGCCACAACTTCTGTGGGACGCAGCAAAGGCAGTTCTAAGAGGAAAGTATATTGCAATCCAGGCCTATTTAAAGAAGGAAGAACATTCCCAAATGAATAGTCTAAAGACACAATTACTGAAATTGGAAAAAGAAGAACAAATGAGGCCCAAAGTCACCAGAAGGAGGGACATAATAAAGATTAGAGAAAAATAAATAAAAATGAGATGAATAAAACAATAGAAAAAAATCAATGAAAGCAAGACCAGTTCTTTGAAAAAATAAACAAAATAGATAAACCACTAGCCAGGATCATTGAGAGAAAAAGAAAATCTACACACATAAACAGAATCAGAAATGAGAAAGGAAAAATAACGATGGACCCCACAGAAATACAAAGAATTATAAGAGAATATTATGAGAATCTATATACTAACAAGCTGGAAAACACAGAAGAAATGGACAACTTCTTAGAAAAATACAACCTCCCAAGACTGACCAAGCAAGAAACAGAAAAAATAAACAGACCAATCACCAGCAACGAAATTGAATAGGTAATCAAAAAACTACCCAAGAACAAAACCCCTGGACCTGAACGATTCACCTCTGAATTCTACCAGAGATATAGGGAAGAAATAACACCCATTCTTCTTAAAGTTTCCCAAAAAATAGAAGAGGAGGGAATACTTCCACACTCATTCTATGAAGCCAGCATCACTCTAATACCAAAACCTGGCAAAGACCTCACCAAAAAAGAAAATTACAGACCAATATCCCTGATGAACGTAGATGCAAAAATACTCAACAAAATATCAGCAAACCGAATTCAAAAATACATCAAGAGGATCATACACCATGATCAAGTGGGATTCATCCCAGGGATGTAAGGATGGTACAACAGTCGAAAATCCATCAACATCATCCACCACATCAACAAAAAGAAGAACAAAAACCACATGATCATCTCCATAGAGGCTGAAAAAGCATTGACAAAATTCAGCATCCATTCATGATTAAAACTCTCAACAAAATGGGTATAGAGGGCAAGTACCTCAACATCATAAAGGCCATATATGACAAACCCACAGCTAACATCATACTTAACAGCGAGAAGCTGAAAGCTTTTCATCTAAGATCGGGAACAAGACAGGGATGCCCACTCTCCCCACTGTTATTCAGCATAGGACTGGAGGTCCTTGCCATGGCAATCATACAAAACAAAGAAATACAAGGCATCCAGATTGGTAAAGAAGACGTCAAATTGTCACTATTTGCAGATGACATGATACTGTACATAAAAAACCCTAAAGACTCCATTTCAAAACTACTAGAACTAATATCTGAATTCTGCAAAGTTGCAGATACAAAATTAACACACAGAAATCTGTTGCTTTCCTACACACTAACGATGAACTAACAGAAAGAGAAATCAGAAAAACAATTCCATTCACAATGCATCAAAAAGAATAAAATACCTAGGAATAAACCTAACAAAGGAAGTGAAAGACCTATACTCTGAAAACTACAAGACACTCCTAAGAGAAATTAAAGAGGACACTAACAAATGGAAATGCATCCCATGCTCTTGGCTAGGAAGAATAAATGTCAAAATGGCTATACTATCTAAAGCAACCTACAGATTAAACGCAATCCCTATCAAACTACCAACTGCTTCCTTCAATGAACTGGAACAAATAATTCTAAAATTCATATGGAACCACAAAAGACCCTGAATAGCCATAGCAATCCTGAGAAGGAGGAATAAAACAGGGGGAATTACGCTCCCTGACTTCAAGCTCTACTACAAAGCCACAGTAATCAAGACAATTTGATATTGGCACAAAAACAGACCCACAGCCCAGTGGAAGAGAATAGAAAATCCAAACATTAACCCAAACATATACAGTCAGTTAATATTTGATAAAGGATCTTTGGATATACAATGGGGAGATGACAGCCTCTTCAGCAGCTGGTGTTGGAAAAACTGGACAGCTACATGTAAGAGAATGAAACTGGACTACTGTCTAACCCCATACACAAAGGTAAACTGAAGGTGGATCAAAGACCTGAATGTAAGTCATGAAACCATAAAACTCTTAGAAAAAAACATAGGCAAAAATCTCTTGGACATAAACATGAGCAACTTCTTCATGAACATATCTCCCCGGGCAAGGGAAACAAAAGCAAAAATGAACAAGTGGGACTGTATCAAGCTGAAAAGCTTCTGTATAGCAATGGTCACCATCAGTAGAACAAAAAGACATCCTACAGCATGGGAAAATATATTCATAAATGACGTATCTTATAAACGGTTGACATCCAAAATATATAAGGAACTCACACACCTTAATAAACAAAAAGCAAATAATCCAATTAAGAAATGGGCAGAGGACATGAATAGACACTTCTCTAAAGAAGAAATTCAGATGGCCAACAGGCACATGAAAAGATGCTCCACATCACTAATTATCAGAGAAATGCAGATTAAAACCACAATGAGATATCACCTCACACCAGTGAGGATGGCCAACATCCAAAACACAAACAACAACAAATGTTGGCGAGGATGTGGAGAAAAGGGAACCCTCCTACACTGCTGGTGGGACTGCAAATTAGTTCAACCATCGTGGAAAGCAGTATGGAGGTTCCTCAAAAAACTCAAAATAGAAATACCATTTGACCCAGGAATCCCACTCTTAGGAATTTACCCTAAGAATGCATCAGCCCAATTTGAAAAAGACATATGCACCCCTATGTTTATCGCAGCACTATTTATAATAGCCAAGAAATGGAAGCAACCTAAGTGTCCATCAGGTGATGAATGGATAAAGAAGATATGGTACATATACACAATGGAATATTATTCAGCCATAAGAAGAAAACAAATCCTACCATTTGCAACAACATGGATGGAGCTAGAGGGTATTATGCTCAGTGAAATAAGCCAAGCCGAAATAGGCAAGTATCAAATGATTTCACTCATATGTGGAGTATAAGAACAAAGAAAAAAACTGAAGGAACAAAACAGCAGCAGACTCACAGAACCCAAGAACGGACTAATAGTTACCAAAGGAAAGGGACTGGGGAAAATGGGCGGGAAGGGAGGGATAAGAGGGAAAAAGGGGCATTAAGATTAGCAGATGTAATGTTGGGGGGGCACGGGGAGGGCAGTACAACTCAGAGAAGACAAGTAGTGATTCTATAGCATCTCACTATGCTGATGGACAGTGACTGTAATGGGGGGTTGGTAAGGGGGACCTGATGAAGGGGTAGTTTAATAACCATAATATTGCACATGTAATTGTAGATTAATGATACCAAAGTAAATTATATAAGAAAAAAAATAAGGAAGGTAGCAGAGAAAATTTTTCAGATGGTTACATATCACAAAGTCTTCAGGAGAATAATAGGATTATCAAATAGCTTGAATAACATATAACAAATATTTTAAATTTGGAATATATAGCCAAATTATAAGCCAAATTGAAATGGTCCTTTTTTGGATAGACACAAATTTTAACATGCTCAGATTGTCACCTAATAACATCATGATATTTTTTATTTTTTATCATTAGGGGACAGTCTTCATGGGTCTCTCAATTTCCTACACATCTTGCTGGGTATATCAAGGAGACAAGGCTCAGACCAGTCTTTACCTGGACCATTTCTCAGGACTGTGTTTGCAGTGAGCAGCCTCAAAGGATGAAGTAATATCTCCCTCTGCCACAAGGATGCCTACCATTTGCTATTAAATGTTGGATTCCCCTAGCTCAGTGATCTCCAGCTGTAACACAAGCCCACTGTGTGCAGAGCATCCATCTGGCCCCTTGGACTGGGGAATAAGGGGAACTGACTGTACTGATGCTTCCTGCTGTGCCCTGAGTAACAAAGTCCTGTGTCTCTGACCTAGGGAACTCATGCCTTCTGTCAGCATCCCTGGAACAGTAAGAGGCTCGATTATCAGCTTGGAAGTAGGGTAAAATCAAATCCCAGATCCCTCAAAATCTTTATTTCAAATAATGATTGCATATCTCCAACTGACATCATAGTTGAGTTAAAGGAAAACAACAGGATTCTGAGGTCATGCCTCTAACAACAGAAGTTAGCATATGATAATTTAAATAGTAATTTTAACGTTCTGTGAAAACTGTCGTGCCCACTTGGAGCTCTTCTATGTCCAGTTCTGAGTGTGCATGAAGACTTCCGTTGTGATACACATCGACCCAGCCAAGCATTGCCTCTGTCTAACCAGGTGTTTGGCTTCTACTCTTATCCTTTTTGATGGTTCCCATGGCTCTGCTGAAGGCAACTTGTTTTATAGCCTAGGGATCAATAAGCAGAAATGCAAGTGCCACCACTCTCTGCCTTTGGCCCAGGTCCACCCTCTCTCCCTGCAATGGGGGGTCAGAATGGCCATGGTAGGTAATGGAGATGGTACTTGCATTTCACTGTTTGTCTTCCATTGTTGTCTATGACCGAATGCTTAATGCCTCATGTATGGTTTACTGTGCATTTTGCGAAGTTCAGGGCCTCATCATCTCATCCTTCCTGGAGGACAGGGGCTATGTGGTTCCTTGAAGAGCCTATGTAACCAGCAAGAGGGCATCTGCACCCCAATACCAGCTCAATAATACTTGATGAGTGAATGGATCAATTCATCATCATTTCTAGATCTCATTTGCAATAATACTTTTCAATATCATTCTATGGGGTTTAAAAAGTGGGAAAGTAGCAAATAAGATTTAAACAGTTACCCCAAGAACCTTAGAAGTGTTCTGTGCGTCCAACATAAAAACAGCAGCACATCAAGACTGGAAATATTTTTACTCTGTTTAATTTGCTATTCCATGTGGTTTCCTGTAAGACAAAGAGCCAGACCAGACCTGAAATTTCCTAAATTTTCTTCTAAAGCAAATTGGGAAAAACAAGTGCCAGTTGCTAAAGAGAGCCATAAAACCTAAAGTTGTTTTTTTCTATTTAAATGTTATAAACTATCAGCTCTCTTTCAGTTATTATGTAGCTAGTATGTGGAAGTTTAAATATTAAAAAGAAATGTTAAATTTATAAAACTACTCTTCAGGACTTCTAATATGCAGATGATTTTACAAAGTCACAATATTTACACATCTTACTCAAACTAGAACTATTTGGATGTTCTCACTTAAAACATTACATGAGCTTAATTTTACCTCACTCAAAAAGTCACCCTAACCTCATCATCTTTTCCCTAAATCTGTCCTCTCCATTTCCATCATCAAGATGTCCCACATCGAAGGAACTGGAGTCCTCTTGATCCCCTCCCTGTAGGCTTACAGATTCATCAACAAACCTCCTTTTTGGATATTTCCATATTTATCATTCCTCCTTGTTTTCACCCTGACTAGGTCTTCAAACACCTCATGCCCAGGTGAATGAAACAACTTTCCAAAGAGAATTGCATCAACTCCATCTCAAAGCATTTCTAATCTAATCTAGTCTTCAACATGATGACAAAAAAAGATCATTTTTATTGTGATGTCCCCCTCTTCCAAAACACCAGGGTTCTCTCTAAGCCAACAGCCCATCTCACTTACGCTGTGCCTCCCCTGTGTCTCACCACAACACCTACCCCATCCTATGCTGGATCTGCTGGACTCAGGACAAGGAGAAAGTTCACCCCATGTCTCCTTGACCATTGATGGGCATGCAGCAAAAAACCCCAAGAACAAAAAGCACTTGCCTTTAGTGCTCATATATGGGAAATGAGTGTGAAAAACAGCATCCCAGTGAGAAATTACAATACAAAACTTAAGTTGTCTTGTTAAGAAACACCACCAACCTATTGTGGAGGGACTGAGGTGCCCAATTTTTGAGCACTGCCCACAACAGTAGTACCAGCAATGCTGGAGTCACCAGAAGCACAGATAAAACATCACATTACACTTCTGGGTGGTCACTGAGAGAGATGTGTTTAATGTTTCTGCATACAAAACTTGAAACAGATCACCAAGTGCCTGCTGGAATACCCTCCTGGAGCCTTCTTTCGACAGAACACACACAAGCTATGTCCAAACATTTAAGTCAAAGTGCAGACTCAGCAGCTTAAGCCTTAAAAATCTCTTTTTTTGCACAAATATTTTGTTCTCAATGGAATCCAGACACATACAATCCATGTGCTAAGAGATATGCTCATGAGGCATGAAAACCTGCAGCCAAACATCCACACCTACTTGTCCTGCTTTGAGTCTGGTGCCAGAGTATCTGCCGACTGAAACCTGCTCAGAGCTGGGAGCGGGGGCTGTGCGACCCACAGGCCGGGCCTGGCCAAGGTGCAGCTGTGCACTGATGTAGCATGCTTGCCCCCACAGATACTACCATGCTCCCCAGTAACTTTCTGCCACTACATGTTTAATATGTTAACATATAAATAGTAGGTAGCTCTGCAAGCCTCAACCCCATCCAAGCCAAAGGTGACTGTCTTGTGACTCCCTGAAATAAATTGTTTTACTGGCAAGTTGCTTCACTGTAATGAAGATAAAGCACTCTAATAAGCCAAGAACTCCCTCAAGTCAGACTAATAATCTGATCGGAATTGCAATGCTTTCAGAAAGCATGTTAATAATCTTGTTACAACTCCTCCCACGCCTAGAAAAGTTGCTCTCAAGAACACTTGCGTTGCAGAGCAGAACCCGCTGCATTTATGCATTTGCGGTCCACGTCTATAACCCCGAGGAAGACCTGATGGCATTCCACGGTTCCTCTCTGCCCTCCATCTTATGAGGAGATAGAAACTTTGTTCCTCACCTATCCAAATACATGTTGCTCTGGTGCTGGGTGCCCAGCCCTCTGCGGGGTGCAGGGGACACACAGAGCAGAAGGCATGCTCCAGGTCTGGGCTCTCTCCAGGCTGGTCCCAGTTTGGCAGTCACATGTGGCCAAACAGCCAACCGCTAATTTAATATTCCCTATGGATTAACAAAAAAAATTCAAAATATATTTTTATGTTAGCCTGTACCTGTCTTAGAGCAAATCTTTACCTCATTTACTCATCAGAACAAGCTTTGGAGGTAGCTATTTTATAGGTGCAGACACTGAAGTTCACATAATTAAGCAAGCTGCCCAAGTTACACAGTTCTGGAGTGACAAGAGAGAACCTGGTTCTGAACAAGACCCAACTCAGACTCTTCAGCACCACTCACTGAGTTACTGCCATTACAAGCAGAGAGACTGTTCTCACAGATACTTAATGGGTGGCACAATCCCTGCCTAACTCCCAGACCCTTGTCCACCGCACCTGCCTTAGCCCAGGCTGTTTCCCCATTTATATCCTCCAAGAGCCTCCTAATTGGCCTCTCTCCTCTAGCTTCACCCTCCCACCAGTTATCTCTCAAACAGACAATTCTCATTGCATCCTTCCCATTTTAAGTCCTCCTGTGGCACTGAACTGCCTTCAGAATAAATCCAACACTCTGAGCCCAGATGATAGACTCAGGTGTCTGTCCTTGGCCAGCTTGACCCACCCAGGCTGACTCTGACCACCCCACACACCAGCCTTTGCATGGGTCACACTGCATGGCTTGTGGCCAGAGGTGGTCTGACTCCTCACCTCTTGCCCCTGCTTCCCTGTGCTGATATGATTTAATTACCGCTCCGGCCAGAGGCTCAGGTAACTGGTGTGGGTGTGCTATGGTAACAACTGCTGTTTTCTACTTGCTCTTTGATGCCTTTATGAAATGAGTTGGAGATTCTGCACCAGGAAGAATGTCCCAGAAATGGAAAATGCTGCCAGTTGATCAAAGCTCCACCTTCTACTGCTGCCAAATAAATAAGGTCAGTGACTAAATATCAGGATGTCAAAGGCAAGTCCAGGGTCTCCATTTACAACAGAACTAAAAGTAGAGATGAGGCATGACACTGTGAGGGCAGCAGCACGTGCTAGTGGTGCTAACAGAGACACCTCATTAGTCCTTGGGCACGAGGAAGTGCTTGGAAAGGACTGAACCTCTCAGGTGACTCTGTCAACCACTGAGAAAGGAGGCATGGTCACTTACGACTTCTGACTGTAAGATGCCAAGAACTCATGTTGGCCCTAGTTTGCAAAGCATGTGGTTCCCCTCACCATCAAAGGCTCACACTTATCCCAGAGATTCCATCCCAAGAGACAGAAGTGGCTGACCTTGAATTACTTTAAAAAAAAAAATTCTGAAGAGTCTGTACTAATATATCAGTAAATTTACCTGCCTCTAACAGAAATATATCTGTTATATATATTATGTATTTATAGATCTTATTTGTATATTAAAACATATACAAGGTATATATACCTTACACCTTACCATCTGAAAATGTGAATTGGTGCTATTTTTCCGTAGCTCTGAATTTTCATTCATCCTGTCATAAAATAAGTTTCCACCAACTATTTTAGTTTTCTTTCTCTTGGTTATAAATGTTTGGTTTCATTAAGTTTGTTGAGATTTTTGTTTAATATTTTTCCCGACAGAGGTTTATCTCACTTATTACATGCATTATACCAAAGTCACAAAATATTTCACTAATTGTCAATAAAAAGCAACCAGAAACCAGGGGAAAATTTAAGGGACTTCAGCAGGTGTTCATAGTTTCAAAAAATTATTTTTTTATCAACTTAGTGTGTTTAGCCAATAGCTAACCTACTGGTGAGGCCACAAAGGTCCTTCATCCCTAGCCACAGGCATGCCTGCTTGGGGATGCATGTGCCACGTGCCCTCCTCCTCCACATCACTGGTCTTAGCTGCTTAACTTCGGTTTGCTTGCAGCATGTCATTCTTCATTCATTAATACACTCATGCATGCATGCATTCAGCAAATACTCATTAGAATTTTATTATGTGTTAAGTAAAACTGCTGTGATGGAGAAAAAAACAAGAAAGACAGCACCGCCTTCAAGGAGGTTGGGGTCTAGTGAGGTGTTGAAATGGGCAGGATGTGATGAATGCTAAGCTCCCAGAAGACAGGGTGTGCCTCTCTTCCAGCTGTTCTTCACAGGATCTGGGAGCTCAGTAGGTAGGGACTAGAGGGGACAGGGTGCTGCAGGGGCAGTCAATCACATGAGCTGCTCCCTGAAGCAAGAGCATGCAGAAAGCATGTGGCATGTGGACAAGGGCTCTTCCGAGTAGGGTGGGAGATGGTGTGGAGAGATTTTGACCAAGAGACCTGATACCAGGCTAAGAAGTGTACTTCATTCACCAGAAAACAAGTCCCCAGTGACCTCTGAGCCTGGAAGTCCCCTCTGTGGGATCTGTCTGAAGAGACCCACATGGCAGCTTTATATAGAACTGAGCACAGTGGCAGGGTCCCTGTAACAATTTCAGGGTGAGGCTAGGAGAATGGAGCAGAAGTGGTGGAGCCAGGACACACTGAGGTTCTGAGGGTTCTGCTTTGGGAAGCGAGACCAGTGGTGCCACCCCCATGTGAGGAAGGGGAATGGGGCATGCGTGACCTCTAAGCAGCTCTCCTAGCAACTGAAGGGGGCTCTCTCTCTCACCAGGGCTTGAGCGTGGGTTACATGAGGGGCAGACAGTGAGGATCACAGCCCCAGGCCAGCGCTGCTCAAGGATGAATTTAGAAAAATACAATAAAATAATTACTAAAAAAAGAGATGGAAAATTAAAGCCCACCGATCCTGCACTTGCATGTCACGGCAGCATCAAATTCCTACAAGAATTTCTAGGGGCTTATGCTCAATTTCTATGTTTACCCCAGTGTTGTGGGTTGAACTGTGTCCCCCAAAAAGATATGTTCAAATACTAACCCCTAGTACCTATGAATGTGCCCTTATTTGGAAATTGGTTCTTTACAGATGTAATCAGTTTAATCAGGAGGAAGATGGGCCCTACTCCAGTGTGACTGGTGTCCTTATTAGACACCACAGAGACAGACATGCAGAGGGTGACAGCCACCCTGGTGGCAATGGAGGCAGAGATTGTATGTAGTTAGGCAGCTCCAAGACAAGGATGCCCGAGCACACCAGAAGTGAGGAGAGAGGCACAGAATGGATTCTCCACTCTAGCCTGCAGAGAGGGCACAGCCCTGCCAACACCTTGATTTCAGACTTTCAGATTCCAGAACTGCAAGAGAATTCATTTGTGTTTTTTAAGCCCCCAGTTTGTGGCACTTTGTGGTGGCAGCCCCAGGAAACCCAGTAGTACCAGGTGGGCCGGCAGTGCTGAGGGACCAGCGAGGGAGGGTCTGGAGCTCTGGACCTGGTCCTGCCAAAAGGCTGACCATCCTCTCAGATTTCTCCTGGGAAGAGCCAGCCCATTATGAACAGTCAGGAAGAGTGACCAATGTGAATACAAAGGAGCCCTAGGCGACAAGGCCCAGTGTTAGCAGATAGAACGCAACTGCCAAGTCCGGATTCCCAAGTCAAATCTTAAACTGGCTCCCGTGCATTCAGCTTTTGTCTCCTTTCTCTGAAAACAGAAAAATCCCCTTTTCTGCATTTACAGTGAACCCTGCCTTTTAAGTCTCAAAAGAACACAGTTTTCCCATGGGAAGCCCAAAGAAGTCAGCCACCCAATTAAAAAAAAAAAAGCCCATTGTAGGTACACCCAATCCTCAGGTATTTGTTCATTACTATTAGACATAATGAGATAATTATCTGTCTAATTGCCCCACATCAATGACCACAGCCATCACTCCAGGGGCTCTAGGTTCAGCCACAGTGAAGCCCCTAGCAGAGGGCAAGCACAGGGGAGCCTGCCAGTAGGGTCTGCAGACCCCCTAAACACATCTTGAGAGAAATCTTCCTCAGTAAAAGGAAAACCACCTATTTATCTCCAACCGGATTTTTACTCCAAACAGGACAAGGCATCATGTGGGACAGCACTCACACAAACATCACCAGGGCTTTCTGGACAGGAATTTAATGCAGCACCTTTTCCCCAGAATAACGACTCTGGGAACAGAAACGACAGACCGGGCTATACCCCCTAGGCACTATAAACACATCACCTCAAGTCCTCCTCACAACAGCCCAGCAAGGCAGGCATGGATGACCCCAATTAGAAAAGAAAATGCAGGCCTCCAAGAAAATATCACCTCCAGCAGGAGCCTGGCAGAAACAGGTCAAGCCAACACCTGCCAGGTGGGAAAGCCAGCACCATCAGTTACTGTACAGCATGTGCCTCATGCCACCTGGGATAAACTTGCCGACCACCTCTCTTTACTTCTGCAGAGCGCAGACATGTAAAAGTATATAATGCAAGATAAGGTTGCTGGATCCAACCTGAGAAGGCTGTCAGCTCTGAACATAGCTGACACAGTTTCAACTAACACATCAATATGGTACAGAAGCCCTTTGTGACTTATAAACACATAAAATATCCCCCTCTACGGCAATGGTTCTCAGGGAAGAGCAGAGAGGTCAGAGTCCCCTGGGGTATTTTTTCACAGGCATAGACATACATACCACATCCATGATTCACTTTTTAGAATGAGGGGGTGTGCAGTTTGTAAAACTCCCTGATCATTCTGGGACATGTCCCACTCCAAGTTGAGAGTGACTAAGAAATGGTTCAATGAAAGGTGCTGGCATAACTGGTCACCCATATGGGGGAATGAAAACAGCTCTCCACTCCCATCCCACTTCTGTTAAGTGAAACAAATAAATCCAATTTGTGTTAAGAACTTAATTGTGAAAATTCCCAAACCTGTACAATTACAGGAAAATATGTTTATGGCTTTGGTGTATGTATCATAAAGGTAAAGGCTGATAAATTTAACCACATTATAACTTAAACTTCTGTTCATCAAGATACTGCAAAAAGAAGGAAAGAACAAGCGACACCAGAACCCCAGAATCTGCTAATTAAAACCATAAGGATATGTCATTTCATTCAGCAGATTGGCAAAATTTTTAAATTTTGACAATATAAGAGTTGGCATGGATATAGAACAAGTGAAGTTTTTGTAAACTGCTGGTTACAGATAAGCTGTTACAACAACTTTGATAAACCATTCAGCATTACTAGTAAAACTGAACATATGCACAGGACTTGAATAGACTTTTTTTCTAAAGAAGATAGACAAATGGCCAACAGACACATGAAAAGAACTCAACATCACTAGTCATTAGGGAAATGCAAGTCAAACCACAGTGAGATTCCTCTTCATACCCATTGGGATAGATTCTATGAAAATATAAGAAAATACCAAGTGTTAGTGAAGACTTGTAGAATCTGGAGCTCTTGTGCTTTGTTAATAGGAATGTAAAATGGTGCAGCCATTGTGGAAAAGCTCCTCCAAACATTAAAAGTTGAATTACCATGTGATCCAGTAATTTCACAGAATTGAAAGTGGGACTTGAACAGATATGTGAACACCCATGTCCATAGCAGCCAAGAGGCAGAAGCAATCCAAGTGTCTGATGGATGAATGGATAAACAAAATGTGGTTTTGTTTACATACAACTGAGTGTTTCTCACCCTTAACAAGGAAGGAAATTCTGATATGTTAAAACATGGATGAACCTTGAAGACATTATGCTAAGTGAAATAAGTCAGACACAAAAGGATAAATATTTTATGAAGTAGCTAGAATAGTCAAATTCATAGCCACAGAAAATAGAATGGTGGTTGCCAGGAGCTGGGGCCAGGGAGGAATGGGGAGTCACTGTTTAATGGACACAGAGCTTCCACCTTGCAAGATGAAAAATGTTCTGGAGATGGATGGTGGTGATATAGCAACAACATAAATAAACTTCATGCTACTGAACTGTACACTTCAAAAATAGTTAAAATGGTAAATTTTACGTTAGGCATATTTTATAACCATTTTTAGAAATTGAAAATTAAAAAAATTAAATTGAACATGTATACACCCGATAGCCCAGCACATCTACTACCAAGAATATACACATTGGAGAAATTATGGCACTGGAAAACCAGGAGATGGTGAGGTATAGCAAGGCATAATAAGCACAGAAACACGGTTCTGTAATACAGTTGACCTTTGAACAGTGCTGGGGCTAGGGGTGACAATGCCTACAGTTGAAAACCCATATATAACTTTTGACTCCCTGAAAACTTAACTACTAAGAGCCTACTGTTGACCAGAAACCTACTGATAACATACAGTTGATTAAAACTTATTTTGTACATTATATGTATTATATACTATATTCTTACAATAAAGTAATCTAGAGAGAAGAAAATGTTTTTTCAAATTATCACAAATCTACAAAAATTTTTCCAATATTTATGGACTGGTACATTTCAAACCCATATAGTTCAAGTGTCAATGGTAACAATAACCTGGAAGCAATCAAACAACCCAAAGACAAGAGAAGAGAACCCAAAGACCTGAATGTAAGACATGAATCCATAAAACTCTTAGAAGAAAACAGAGGCAAAACTCTCTTGAACATAAAGTACAAGCGGTTTTTTCCTGGACACATCTCTTCTGGCAAGGGAAACAAAATAAAAAAGGAACAAGTGGGACTACATCAAACTAAAAAGCTTCTTTACAGCAAAGGACACAATCAGCAGAACAAAAAGGCACCCTACAGTATGGGAGAATATATTCATAAATGACTCATCTGATAAGGGGTTAACATTCAAAATATATAAAGAACTCATAAGCCTCAACACCAAAAAAAACAAACAACCGATTAAAAAATGGGTGGAGGACTTTAACAGAGGTTTTTCCAAAGAAGAAATACAGTTGGCCAACAGGCACATGAAAAGATGCTCCACACTGCTCATTAATCATCAGGGAAATTCAAATCAAAACCATAATGAAATATCACCTCAAACCAGTTGGAATGGCCACTATCCAAAGACAAGAAATAACAGGTGTTGGGCAGGATGTGGAGAAAAGGAAACCCTCCTACAATGTTGGTGGGAATGCAAATTGGTGCAGCCACTGTGGAAACCAGTAGAGGTTCCTCAAAAAACTAAAAATAGAAATACCATTCAACCCAGCAATTCCACTTCTAGGAATTTACCCAGAGAAAACAAAATCCCTGATTTGAAGAGATACATGCACTCCTATGTTTATCACCATATTATACACAATAGCCAAAATATGGAAGCAACTTAAGTATCTATCAACAGATGAATGGATAAAGATGTGGTACATATAGACAATGGAATATTATTCAGCCATAAGAAAAGAAACCCAGCCATTTGCAACAACATGGATGGATCTAGAAGGTATTTATGCTAAGTGAAATAAGCCAGGCAGAGAAAGACAAATACTTATGACTTAAAGACAAAAAAGTATGATTTCACTTATTTGTGGAATATAAAAACAAAGCAAAACAGAAGGAATAAAGCAGCAGTAGACTCATAGACACTGAGAAGTGACTGGTGGTTATCCTGGGGGAGGAGTTGGGGTGGTTGAGTGGGGAGGGTGAGGGGTATAAAGGGGCACAAAAATTCTCAGTCATAATATAATTTGGTCGGGGGATGGTAATACAGCATGGAAGATATAGCCAATGATTCTGTTACATCTTCCTATGTTGACAGATAATAACTTCAGTAGAGGGGGTGAGGATTTAATAATATGGGTAACTGTTGAACCACTGTGTATACTTGAAACCAACATTAAGTACATATATCAATGATACTTTATTTTAAAAAAAGAGAGGAGATCCAGATAATGGAATAAAAAGGGGCAAAAATACTGAATGAACTACAGCTACATGCAGCAGCAGGGATAGGTATAAAAAACTGCCAAGTGGTATGTCATAGAAGAATAGCTACAGTATAAGCCACCCTATTGCTTATTCAAAAATAAGAAAAATGAAACAATATACTCCTTTGGGATACATATATAGTTGGTAAACTATAAAGAAAAGGCAAGAAAAAATGGACACAATTCAAGATAATGTTAACTGGATAATGTTTGAAAATCCAACAACTATTAATGCTTCATTGCCTGAGATGGGTATTCTTTCTACTATTCTTCTTTAAATTATATATATAAAATACATATATTACATATATAAACAGATATATGTATGTATACATATATGTACGTATTTAAAATACATGATTTTTATACTTAAGGTAGTTCACAATTTCTAAAAAATATTTGAAAAATTAAGGTCATGAACTTGGTTTATAACTGCAAATCTCCAAACCTCAAATGCTCTCAAATGTTTGGAGGCAAGAGGTGAACTATTTCCTCTCATCTTCTCTCTGCAGCCATCTAGCATCTGCTTACGGAACATGGCATTAGTGGAGACCACCACAGAAGACCACTCAGTGGGGCTGCTGCCCTGTTTTGGGCCCCCAACTCCCCAGCATTCCCTGCAGAAGCCTCCAGTCATCAGAAGAAGGGAACCTATGGGTCTGGGATCTTACAGAATTCCAGTGCAGCCCAGACTCTTGCAACAAATAGGGGGAAGAGAAAACAACACATAAAAAAAATAAAGTGATTAAAAGTAATAAAAAAAAAAAAACAATAGGTGAGTGCCCAGTTCCTTCCCAAAGGGAGCTATTCACAAAGCCCGACAGATGACCCACCATGGTTCAAATGGGACACACACTTTTCTGAGTTCATGCACTCTAAAAAAAATACTCAAACTTGTTAAAAGAAAAAAATAAAACAGACAGAAGGAATGTGTGGAGGACAAAAAGAAAAAGAAACATGGGCTTCAGTACTAAGAAGCATCAGGAGGCAGGGTGAGGAATGGAAACCAGGTGGAGCTTTTATCTTAGAATTTCCACATAAATCTTCTGATGTTCTTGGACAGAGTAATTTACAATAAAAATCATGCGCTGAGAGGATGAAAAAAATATGGCATCCCTTAGAGAAGGAAATCAGCAGCTACAAAAGTTTTAAAGGCTTGAAAATACCAATACTTATATCTCCCTTCAAAAGAAAACTTCTGGAAAGCATATTGTTACTCTTGTCCCTGGAGGATAGTAAGAGCTGGCAGAATCCTATAATGGAAAAAGAATCCTAGACAGAAAACCAGAGATCTGAGAGGTAACTACCCACACCCAGCCCATAGCAGAGAGGGTGGATGGCTCTGACACTTATGAGCAGACACAGGGCGGGTTTGATAGTCACTCTGAACCTGTTTCCTTATCATTAAAATAGGAATATAAAATGCTTACTTCAAAGGGTTGTCATAAAGATTAGACAGGCATTTACTACCCAGTAGTGCATACATAAGTGTTATGTCCCAGGCCTGGTTTCCAACTAAGGAAGCCACCCTGAGCTTCTTCATTTTCGGCTTCTCCAACCCTGGGCTTCTTCACCCCTGGGCTTCTTCATCCTCGGGCTTCTCCATCCTTGGGCTTCTTCACCCCTGGGCTTCTCCACCCCTGGGCTTCTTCATCCTCGGGCTTCTCCATCCTTGGGCTTCTTCACCCCTGGGCTTCTTCATCCTCGGGCTTCTTCATCCTCGGGCTTCTCCACCCCTGGGCTTCTTCATCCTCGGGCTTCTTCACCCCTGGGCTTCTCTACCCTAGGCTTCTCCACCCTTGGGCTCCACCCCAAGCAGTTTAAAGTAACTCATTCAAATTTTCCAAATGGTTTTAAGCTAATCAGATTATATAGTTTTAATTGTGATAAATAGAAAAATAATACTAATAATTCCTATTAGTGATCCCAAAGGAAATGCCTGAGGCATACAGGTGAATGAGTAGCATATGCATCTTGAAAATCCACTGCATTATTGTTGTTACACTTGCTCCCTGTGAAGTAAAGATTTTGTGAGCTTTGTTAAGGAAGCTGTATTAATTATGGACTCCTTCATTACATGAGCTACATTTTCCATTTGAAAAAAAGAAATTCGGAAGAACTAAGTATCCTGTGTGCAGATACTTAGGCTTTGCTTTACAATGCTTGATATAAAGGAAGGGAGGGATAAGGAGAGAAGAAGGAGATAAAACAAGAGGCAAAATATCGACAAAGGTTGAAGCCTGGTGATGAGCAGGTCCATTATGCTATTCTTTCAAATACTGTGTATGTTTAAAACTCTCCATAGTTAAAACAAAATTCAAAGTCAGGTATCTCCCTGCCCAATATACTGGGCTGGTGTCCCACTGAGAAGTGGCTTTTTGCTTCCCTGAGGACGATCAGGGTTGGCCCAGCAGCAGGACGCATCTGCATTGCGTGAGCCCCTGACAAAGCGCAGCCTGCATAGGGAGCTGGACTGGGAGGAGAGAAGGCCGCTGGGATGGGGTCAAGGGAAGCAGGTACCTCCTGGAAGACACGTCTTCACTGGCTTTCCAAAGCATCCCCTCAGTCCTAAGTTTCCCTAAGAGTGTGGTTGAGCTTGGGCTTCCAGCGGCCTCCAGCCAGCTTGTTTCAATAGCCATTTAGCTCTCCCGTAGCTTGACTTGATGAGTTCCTGGATGGCCACCAAGCGCGCCGAGAAATAAACTCCAACCAGCAAGCACATCAAAATTTACCACATCCATTAAGTGGCGTGCGACTCTGTACTGCTTGGCACAAAAGGAAATCACTTCTGTTTTCTGATTTCCCCTCACATCCTTCCTGGTGTGTATGTGCATATAGTTGACTCCTCTCCTCTTCTGCAGTTTCCTCTTAGCTGTCATTCCACTGATTTTTACCATCCCATAATCTTTTACTTAGTTGCACAGCTTGTTATCCCCATCTATACAGTTTTTGCAGACCTGACTGAGGTTTCAAGGCCAGAAATCCTACAACCCTCAAGCTTCCACTCATCCTACTTCAAAATTCTTATCAAAACCAAGAATCTTCAGCCTTCCAAGACTTTACTACTTTGTGGAAGAGAGTGTGAAGAGTTACATCACATGCAGTACTCAGCACACGTTATAGGAATCCTCCACAAAGATGCTACAGAAGGTCGGCTTAGTCTCACACAGCAGCAACAGCTCCAGGGATGTTTTAAATCCCTTCATGCTTCCTTAGGTTCCTAGCCCAGGTGGCAAGTAATTTGGACCTGAGACATAACAAGGCTTATCCAAGGGAATTTTTTTTAAATGTGCATGCCATATTTCTTTGATTTTAAGATACACATTTTCACAGCTCTGAACTCAAGTTCCATGCTCTGATTTATGACATGTCATACTTTAATTGCCAGCATGGTTTATGTTCTCTTAATGTTACATCTTGTCATCGATGACAGTCAGTAGAAGGTGGTTTGTCAGTGGAAACAGCCATACCCAGACTGATTTGGGGACACAGGTGTAAAAAACGAGGAGAAGGGTTTTATTATTTATCTTCTTTATTTCTTTATTTTGCATACATGTAGCCTTAATACATAATAGTGGGCACATTTATACATTTCACACACAAGTCCCTGAATTTCCCTTACTTCTCTTCAGGAAAGGGAAAGTTATTTTGCTTTTACAAATAAAGCATTTGTTCTGTTCCTTATAGAGTCAATGTTACCCGCTGGTGTGAGGTCCTGACTGCCATTTACAAGTTGTGTGACCTGCGGCAAGTTACTTAACACCACTAAGGCGCCATTATCTCCAAGGAAAATGAGTCTGCCCCACCCAGCTCACCCCATTGCTTTAAGACTGAACCAAGGAGAGGTCCTCAGAGCACCAAGCCTGCCCCTGGCACCCAGGCACCTATCAGGAGGGGCTGTCAGAAGGCCTCTCACTTGTCCTGTTCACGGGGCCCCCTACCTGCTGCCCTCCCATGAGGAGTTCCCAGAAATAGATGGCAGAGTAAGACTCCAGGCTGGCAAACCACTCCACACCTTTGTCCTTTCCTGAGGACGTTTCCAAATATCAAAAGGGCAGCTGGATAAAACAAACTCCAGTGCTGGAGTCCCCGGGGTGGTTTCAAAGGCCCATGAGACACTCAGAGGCCACTGGGGAGAATGGCAGAGGATAGAAGAGACTGAGATGTGGCCACCACACATTATGAGGGTTCCTGTCAGTAACAGGCGACCTGGAGCAACAGAGCCACACACAATCAGCGCACTCCACGTTGGCCAGAAAGGTGTACCCGGAAATGAGCGAAAAGGGGGAAGCAGAGAAGCGAAAACAATAGTGCAGTGGTAGTGGAGGTGAATTTGATGAGTGGCAGGTGGCAATGGACTGCAGAAGGACAAAGGCCTCTCTACTGCCAGGCGCATATAGAATCTGGCCTCAGAAGTTTCAGGAAAACTGTAATTAATGGACAGGAAGCCACCTAGTCACTGCCCTTTACCGCCTCTGCCGTCATAAAATAATAGACAACTTGAGACTGTGAACTGACTAACTCACCAGGGCAATTACACATTGCAGCTCCATCTTCGGGGGCCTTGGCTTTGATGGAAAGACATCACTCCAAGGCCTATTCTTCCCAAAACACCTCTCTGGAAACTCTGATTGTACCCTTCTTAACCTAACCGATGTGCTCCTGGGGGGGAAATATTTAACTACAATGATGGAGATGCCTCAGACACACCAACTCATGGCAGTGACCGCTGCTGATCTAAAAATCATGGAAATGTTAAACAACACAAATGCCTGGGTCCCACAACGAGAGGTGGTGATGTAATTGGCCTGGGTGTGGCCTCAGCATCCAGATTCTTGAAAGCTCCCAGGGATTCTCCCGGGCAGCAGGGGTGGAGCGTCACAGAGCTGAAGGGTTTGATCCTTGGCAGGCGCTTATACAACCCCTTTAGTTACCTAATAAAAGTGGTACTGCAAGACACACCTTGTCAGGACCTGTTGAGCACTGCTCTTCTCTAATCCTCTGCAAAGGAGGACTTGAAAGTCCGCACAGTCATTTCACAGGGCACCTCTGAAGAGGTTCTGCAAGTGGTTGGGAGCAAAGGTGAACATGTAGGGCCCAGCACCCATCCACTGCCTCAGAGTCAGGAAGCACAAGCCAGCCAGTCCTTTGGAAAATAAAATAATTAACCAAGTTCTAGACTCCTGGGATTTGAACCCAGATATAGTAAGAAAGGAGACTAAAGAGCTTTCCCAAGTACTAGAGCAAACGTTGTGCAGCACCCTAACAGTCATGTCAAACAAAGCCTCCTTCAAGACGAAGGTCCTGACAGTCATCAAGGCCAAGTGCCCATCGCACCACCATGTGCTCACCTGGGTCAACCAGGATTCTTCCTTGGAAGCTCAAGGGGGCCTGGGGGTGGGGGGTGTCCTGCCTGGTCTTTGCATTTGCTTGTCTCTCTAAGCCAGAGATTCTCAACTGGGAGTGATTTGGGCGGGTATTTGGCAATGCCCAAGGACATTTGGCAATGCCCATAGACAGTCACAAATGTGGTGGCGGGTAAGGGGTTGGGGAGATGGAGGAGAGGCTGTTACTTCCAACTAGTAGGTAGAGCCCAGTGATGCTATTAATCACACTAAAATGCACAGGACAGTCCTTGACCACAAAGAATTATCCAGCCCAAAATGTCCAAGTACCGAGACCTGGACATTACTCAAAAGCAACTCCTTAAGCAATCTCATGTGTGATATTTCCATGAGGGCTATATGACATTTAGGCCACATCACATAGGTGACCCTGTGAGCAATCTTGTTTAAAAATAAATCCAAACCCAAACCAAAAATCCTACACAAGAGAACCCTTGGAAACAGACAAGAATCTCCCAGTGTTACATCAAAATTGGAAAGTGAAAAGCCTGGCCAAGCCCCTAAATGGAATCAGCCAGAGAGAAACCCATCTTCGGTTCACATGAGAGAATGCAACTCTCCTCTAATAGGAACAATTAAAGCTCTTAATCATTAGAACTATTTTAAACACACGTATGAGACCAAAACACACAGGCACTTGTATAAAATGTCATCTTTAAACTGTAGTATATCCTATGATTCACAAAAATAATAATGGAGGATTTTCAGCTATGATCTTGCTTCACTCATTTATGAAAAAAAATCGCTGCTAATCTCTGTGAATAAACACAGATGATCAAGCAATCACAAGCCTCTTTGCATCCCCCTCCTGGTCTGGTCCTTGAAGAGTCCTGAGAAGAATGCCCGGTATCCTGGTGCCCACCACTGCTTGCCCCAAACCGCCCTCCCCAGATCCCAGTCCTGCACACTCCCACACCTCCAGCCAGCACAGACAGGCCACGCATGATGGGAAAACAAGGGCCAAGGGGCTGCTCCAACTCTTCAGAATTTAATAATGAACACAAATATGTGCTTGATAAATAAATATTGCTTTGCCTGGGCAACCAGCTCACATCCACATGCAAAGATGAATAGCATCTGTATTTAAATGCCAGCCATCTGATGAATGGACCCCACATTTTCTACATTCCCTTGTTCCAGTCAAACTGCTGTGGGTCATGAGAAAGAGTGTCTGCGATGCTGGAGACAAAGGAGAACCAAACCACCCACACTAACATTCTGTCAGGGAAAGAATTAACCAACCTGGGCAAATAAGCCATGCGGCAAAGTGCCCTGGGAGAGCTCGGGGTCTCTCTCTCTGTCCTTCTCAGAGGCTCATCCTTCAATCAGAAATTCAGACACTGCTTGACCAACTAACTGCTCAATAGTAAGACATTCCATAGGATCGTGGAACTATATGTATAAAACTTGGTTTTCAATGCCAAATAATTTCTGCTTAGGGGAAAAAAATGAAAACTGCTTGTCTGGCTCGCAATCATACCACTCAACATATAATGGCTCTTGCTTGAGTCAGAAATACCAAGAAAGTACACTCAGGAAATAGATGATACCATGTAGTATTTTCTAAGCATTTCTGTTTTTCTGACTGTTGATTCTGCATTTGAGGATAAATGCTACCTGAATTATATTACATAAATAACACCACTTACAGCATATAAATTTGACAGACTCCAAGTAGCAAATGTTAATTGTGAAAAATATTTTTTATTTATTCCTGTAGCATAAACTTGATGCAGTTAACAGTCCAGTGAAGTCTAAATTATTCAGAAATAGATGCTCTGTATTTTGTTTTTTGAGAAAAGCAATGTGAACACAGTGTTTCACTAAAATTCACGATCCATTCTAATGCTTAAATAGCAGTAGATGACATGTTGAAGCATTGTCCTCCATATTATAAAAGATTCTTATCTGCCAAAAAGGCTGGGTTGAGTGAAGAGGAGAAATAAGATTGATCTTAATCTCTGGGGGAAGTGTGCCCCACAGCTCCTGCTGTAGCCATCCCAAAGGGCCATGCTCTGCCTGAAAGGCCATCTGAGCGGCCGCAGAGCTGGTGGGTGAAGACGCTGAAGGAGGAGGCCGCCCAGCTCATCAGGACGACAGGGTGTGGCATGACCCCTGCATGGACACTCTGAACCCGGCTGAATGTTCAGGAAGTTGAACAGAAGCAGCTTTCCTTATCGCTAACCAAACGGGGTGATTTTATGGCCCACAGTCATTGTCAAAATATTTGACCCACAGTGGAATTACTGGTTTGTATTAACTGTCCTGAGGTAATCATTTACAGATTCACAGGAATCAGAGATTCTTCATGAAGAGATTTTTAAATAATGTTATGGCTCTTTCTCTAGGAAAAACAAAGATGAAAACACCTTCACTCATCCAACAAATATTTACTGAATGCTTGATAAGGGCAAGCATGTGTAGACACACATGTACATCCTATAAGCAGAGATGTGAGCATTCCAACATGCCACTGAGCGATCAAATGAGACTCAAACTGCTGACTGGAGTAGATACTGTACCAAGCTAGCCCTTTCAAGATTTCAATACTGCCAATTAAGGCAGGATTGGCAGAGATCAGTGGTACAGAACAGAGAACCCAGAAATAGACCTACACAAATATGTCCAACTCATTTTTGACAAAGGTGCAAAGTAATTCAATGGAGGAAAGACAACCATTTCAACAAATGGTGCTGGAACAATTGTACATTCATAGGTGAAAAATGAACCTTAACTCAAGTCTCCTGCTTTATACCAAAATGAATTCAAAATGGACCATGAATTCAAATGCAAAACATAAAACTATAAAACTTAAAAAAATAGGATAAAATATTCAGAATCTAGTGCTAGGCAAAGAGCTTTTAGAATTGATACAATAAAAGAAAATATTTACAAATTGAACTTCAAATTAAAAATGTTTTTCACTATTGAAAGGATGAAATACAAGCTACAGCGGGAGGGAGAAAATATCTGCAAACTGTATAGCTGACAAAGGACTAGCATCTAGAATATAGAAAGGACTCTTGAAACTCAACAGTAATAAAAATCAACAACAATAAAATAAACAAGCAATCCGAGTAGAAAATGGGCAAAAGACACAGGAGGAAACGCAGATGGCAAATATCACATGAAAAGATGTCCAACATCATTAGCCGTTAGGGAAATGCAAATTAAAACCACAATGAGTTTATCACTTATCAGAATAGCTAAAATAAAAAACAGTGACACCACCAAATGCTGGTGAGGATGCAGAGAAACTGAAGCACTCATATGTTACTGGTGACAATGTTAAATGATACAGCTACTTTGGAAAACATCTTGGTACATCCTTAAGAAAACTAAATATGCAACTATATGACACAGGAAAAAAGCTCCTGGGCATTTATCCCAGAGAAATAAAGAATTATGTTCACACAAAAAACTGCACGTGAACTTTAACAGCATCTTTATTACTAATAGCCCCAAACTGGAAAGACAGCTGAAATGTCCTGTGGTACATGCATACCATGGAACCTAGCAATAAAAAGGTTCCAGCTATGAGTACACACAACAACCAAAACGAAAAAAGGCAAATCCCTAAAGGTTACACACTATATGATTCCATTCATATAACATTCATGAAATGACAAAATTATTAAAATGAAGAACACAGCAGGGGTCTCCAGGGATGAAATATGGGGAAGGGGACAGGAGAGAAGGGGTGTGGCCATCAAAGGTCAGTGTGAGGGATCCTTGTGATAGAACTGTTCGACAGCTTGACTGAGCTGACCTCAACATCTTAGCTGTGATATCTTACTAGAATTTTACAAGATGTTGCCACTGGGGAAGACAAGGTGAAGGGTACATGGGACCTCTCTGGATTATGTCTTAAAATTGTATATGAATGTGAGTCTACAAGTATCTCAAAACAGAGTTGAATTAAAATTTTTAAATCTATACTAAAAGGTATATATGGTATGTTTCCAATTTCATATGTCAGATATATCTCTGAGATGTTAGCATAATGGGAACTTTCTCCTTCTATAATCACCTTTTCTTTTCAAACTTTCTATAATAACCATGTAATGGTTCAATCATACGAAACATTGGCTCAGAGTTCAGAAGAGTGCTATGGAAGGTCTCAATGAGGAGGCGGCATTTTGGGGAGGATCTTAAGGAATGGTCGGCATTTCAACGGCTCGAGGTGGGAATCCAGACACAGTCCTGGAGAAGGAGCTACAAGGCCCCAGGAGCTGCAGGGGAATGAGAAGGGGCAGGAAGTCTCCCATGGGCACGGGGCAGTGGGCAGGCCTGGAGGGCCGGCCCTGTGCCCATTCTCTTCAAAGGTAAATTCTGCCCTCCTTCTTCCTGTAATTTTCTCAGTAAAGATGAAAGAAACTTAATAAATACTTCTAGAAGTAGAAATTAATTTTATAGAGAAGCATTAATGGGTCAAGGAAAGATACAGGAGCCCTTCCTCACCGGCTCATCGGACCAGACCTGTGGAGCTGTGTGGTCCTCCAACAGGCGCCACAGATTCCTGCCTCCAGTTCTGACCTGGTAACCTGCCTCTTCCTTCTAGGTCTACAGAGAAAGGAGCAGGTGGGTCTAGAGCTGAGGTCTGGAGGGAAGAGGGAGAGGAACAGGGTGGCTGGGAGTCAGGAGACCTGGCAAGAGTCAGTGGCAAGAGGACCCCCTGACCAGGCCATCCACAACGCCCCAGACCTTGGTTCCCTCATGTCGGTCGTGGGCAGGTTGGCTCACTCACCTCAAAGAGCCTTCCAGCCCTAACCCTCCCCAAGCCTGCAGCCCTCAGGCTGGGTCTGGCCGTGCCTGCCTTCACACGGCGATCGGAATCCACCCTTTTTCCTCACTGCCGTTTTCTTTTTTTCCAACATTGCAGCCACACAAGTGGAAGTAAAATAGTCCTTTTTGACAAAAGGATTTAATTAAACAGCAAAACCAGAGAAATGAAAGCATTACAAAACCCTGGGCAACCCCTCCCTTCCTCAAGCCTCACCGGATAAAGTAAATAAGCTAAGGGAACAGCGATCACAGAGGAGAGCTCCAGGGCTTGTCCGAAAGTGGGTCACAAGGCTTTTACTAGCCTAGGAGGAGACCTGATATGACTCTGTCTTGATTTTAACAAGAAATGACTCCAGGGGCACGAGTTCCAAGTGAGCAGGACAGACTGCGATAGGCTCTTGCTCATCCTTTCCAGCAACAGAGTGAATCAGCCGTTAATGCCATTTATGGTCATTTAAATGAACACATACCCCGTTTCCTCCCAGACACCAAAACTGCTCCATTAACAACTTACGAGTCCAAAACTATTTAGGCTAAGTCCTTCTGTAGTTGCCACCCTGTTCCTAATCTTCCTGGGCCTCTGAACTCTGCATTTCCCAGCCTGGTATTTGTTCCCTTGATTGACACAGCTCTAGTCCAATCTCATCCCTACCCTCCTGGTCTGTGCTGAACACACAAAAGGCCGTTTCCCTGCAGACCCCCAGGCAGACACTACATGTACATGCACACGTACATACATACACACAGATACACGTATGTACACACATACCAGACTGTTTCAGTGTTGGGAAAAAAACTTAACCCACACCCCTGAGTCTTCCTGCTCCTGTTCTCATCCCATTATTTCACCTCATTATTAATATAATAGGCCATATAACTGGGATATTGTTCAGGGCACCAGATTTCTCTCCACTTGTGGTTCTCTAGCTAGAGTTACCCTGCCCCCCGAAACTTGTGAAGCCAGGAAATGAAATCAGCTAATGAAACCAGGTACTGTTTATTCCTTCTGAGGTATCCCAGAAAACCCGCCAAGCTAACACACACAATGCCTGTCTTTACTCCACATGGCCTGCCGGTTCCACCATCCACTGTGACTGGGCCAGAAGTAAGGCCCTGACTGACTCCACAGCAGCTGCCAGCAGCCTGGTCAGTGTCCGAGGAGATGCTCTGGCATGAGGCCTCTGCCCAAAGATGCTTTACATGGACTCACTCAAGCAAATCCTTTTCTTACAATGAAGACCATAAAGCCTAGAACAGTTAGCACAAGGGTATGTGTTAAGACATGTGGGGTAGATATAGGACATAAGGAATGGTGTAAGTTACCATTCCAGAAATAGGCCCTCATAGCCATGGGTGTGAGAAGAGGCCTTGGCTAATATGCCCAGGCAATCCACTGAAGAGATGCACCTCTTGAAAATAAACTAAAAATCATGTGGGGAAAAGGAAAGTAAACTTCAGCTCAGGACACTAGGTTGTGGGAAAAAAAATCTCCTTTGAAATATGAAAACACCTAGGCCTACACCACATGCAAGTTTGATGTCAAAGTGACAAGGCCCATTTGGTACACAACACACCATGAGCCAACAATTCAAAACTGTTTTTGGACCAGTTATACTACTGAGACCTTCATAAAAGACCAATCCAAAATCTCAGTAGGAGGACATTTCAACAAACTTCATGGAATTCCCACTAAGAAGTGCTGATAATAAAATCCACGTTGAGTGAGAGTCAACATATCTGACAAAACAGAAGGAACTTTAGTAACACCAAGAACTCAAGACACCAGAACAAACTAAAAGAGGTCATGACCACAATGTCTAAAGATTTAAAAGAAGAAAAAGACCAGGAAAGAAGAAACTATGATAAAGAAAAAATAAATTTTTTTAATTTCCAGAAATGAAAGGTAAACTCATTGAAATGAAAACTTAGTAGATGAATAAAAAAGTAATTCTTTAGTAAAGAAGAGCATTCACAACTTGGACAAGAAATGAAGGAACTACCCAGAAGGTAACATAGTTGACAAGATTAAAAAAAAAAAGAACAGGTGAGGTAGCAGATGGAGTAAGAATGGCTGATGTAAGAAGGTCCCACATAAGACTAACAGAAATCCTCAAAGAAATATAGACAATATAGAAGAAACACTAGTCAAAAAGATAATTTCACCATTGAACACTATCAAAAGAGAGAGTTTTCCACATTTCGTGAAAGATATAAACATTCAGATAGACCATGACTGTTGAGCAAAATGTGAAAATAAATCTAGATATACCTGATTGAAACTACATAATACCAAACACAAAAATAAAAGCATAAAAGTAACCAGGAAGTAAGACAGATTATCTACCAAAATGAGAATTATGTGATAGCAGACATTTTCTTGATAGCAGAGCCAAAAGATAATAAAAATATTATCTTCAAAGAGTTACAATTCCATGCCCAACTAAATATCTTTCAAGACTGAGTATGAAATAAAAGCACTTTCGAACACACTCATGAGAGAAATTAAAGAAGATACCAATAAATGGAAACATATCCCGTTCTCATGGATAGGAAGAATTAATATTGTCAAAATGGCCATTCTGCCTAAAGCAACCTACAGATTCAATGCAATTCCTATCAAATACCAACAGCATTCTTCAACGAACTAGAGAAAATCATTTTAAAATTCATATGGAACCACAAAAGACCCCGAATAGCCAAAGCAATCCTGAGAAGGAAGAATAAAGCTGGGGGGATTATGCTCCCCAACTTCAAGCACTACTACAAAGCCAGAGTAATCAAGACAATTTGGTCTGGCACAAGAACAGACCCATAAACCAATGGAACAGACTAGAGAGCCCTGATATAAACCCAACCATATATGGACAGTTAATATATGATAAAGGAGCCATGGACATACAATGGGGAAAGAACAGCCTCTTCAACAGCTGGTGTTGGCAAAACTGGACAGCTACATGCAAGAGGATGAAACTGGATTACTGTTTAACCCCATACACAAAAGTAAACTTGAAATGGATCAAGGACCTGAATGTAAGTTATGAAACCATAAAACTCTTAAAAGAAAACATAGGCAAAAATCTCCTGAATATAAGCATGAGCAACTTCTTCCTGAACACATCTCCTTGAGCAAGGGAAACAAATGCAAAAATGAACTCATGGGACTTCATCAAACTAAAAAGTTTCTGTATGGCAAAGGACACCATCAAAAGAACAAAAAGGCATCCTACAGTATGGGAGAATATATTTATAAATGACATATCCAACAAGGGGTTAACATCCAAAATATATAAAGAACTTACACGCCTCAACACCCAAAAAGCAAATAACCCAATTCAAAAATGGGCAGAGGATATGAAGAGACAGTTCTCCAAAGAAGAAATTCAGATGGCCAACAGACACATGAAAGATGCTCCACATCAATAATCATCAGGGAAATGCAAATTAAAACCACAATGAGATATCACCTCACACCAGTAAGGATGGCCACCATCCAAAAGACTAAGAACAACAAATGCTGGGTAGGATGTGGAGAAAGGGGAACCCTCCTACACTGCTGGTGGGAATGTAAGCTAGTTCAACCACTATGGAAAGCAATATGGAGGTTCCTCAAAAAACTAAAAATAGAAATACTATTTGACCCAGGAATGCCACTCCTTGGAATCTACCCAAAAAATACAAGTTCTCAGATTCAAAAAGACATATGCACTGTATGTTTATTGCAGCACTTTTTACAATAGCCAAGATATGGAAGCAACCTAAGTGTCCATCAGTAGATGAATGGATAAAGAAGATGTGGTACATATACACAATGGAATACTATTCAGCCATAAGAAGGAAACAAATCCTACCATTTGCAACAACATGGATGGAGCTGGAGGATATTATGCTTAGTGAAATAAGCCAGGCAGAGAAAGACAAATGCCAAATGATTTCCCTCATTTGTAGAATATAACAACGCAGCAAAACTGAAGGAACAAAATAACAGCAGACTCAGAAACTCCAAGAAGGAACTAGTGGTTACCAAAGGGGAGGGGTGTGGGAGGGCAGGTGGGGAGGGTGGGAGAAGGGGATTGTGGGGTATTATGTTTAGAACACATGGTGTGGGGAATCACGGGGAAAACAGTGTAGCACAGAGAAGGCAAACAGTGAATCTGTGGCATGTTACTACACTGATGGACAGTGACTGCATTGCGGTATGTGTGGGGACTTGATAATATGGGTAAATGTAGTAACCACATTGTTTTTTCATGTGAAACCTTCATAAGAGTGTATATCCATAATACCTTAAAAAAAAAAGAGAAAAATATGAATACTTTGTGAGAAATAAAAATGCAAATAATATTTGAATCAAATTATGATTATATCAAATGGATGAAGATATTCAAATATAAACAGTTGTTCACCTAGTTGCAACATTGGCACTAAAAATGTATAATTTATATTTGCCTCTGAATTTCAGTGTTTAGTAACTATAATAAATTACTATAACATAAAAAAAAAGAACTTACACGCCCCAACACCCAAAAAGCAAATAACCCAATTCAAAAATGGGCAGAGGATATGAAGAGACAGTTCTCCAAGGAAGAAATTCAGATGGCCAACAGACACATGAAAAGATGCTCCACATCACTAATCATCAGAGAAATGCAGATTAAAACCACAATGAGATATCATCTCACACCAGTGAGGATGGCCAACATCCAAAACACAAACAGCAACAAATGTTGGCGAGGATGTGGAGAAAAGGGAACCCTCCTACACTGCTGGTGGGAATGCAAATTAGTTCAACCATTGTGGAAAGCAGTATGGAGGTTCCTCAAAAAACTCAAAATAGAAATACCATTTGACCCAGGAATTCCACTCCTAGGAATTTACCCTAAGAATGCAGCAGTCCAGTTTGAAAAAGACAGATGCACCCCTATGTTTATCGCAGCACTATTTACAATAGCCAAGAAATGGAAGCAACCTAAGTGTCCATCAGTAGATGAATGGATAAAGAAGAGTGGTACATATACACAATGGAATACTATTCAGCCATAAGAAAGAAACAAATCCTACCATTTGCAACAACATGGATGGAGCTGGAGGATATTATGCTCAGTGAAATAAGCCAGGTGGAGAAAGACAAGTGCCAAATGATTTCCCTTATTTGTGGAGTATAGCAACGAAACCAAACTGAAGGAACAAAATAGCAGCAGACTCAGAGACTCCAAAAAGGAACTAGTGGTTACCAAAACGAAGGCATGTGGGAGGGCGGGTGGGGAGGGTGGCAGAAGGGGATTGAGGGGTATTATGTTTAGTACACATGGTGTGGGGGATCACGGGGAGAACAGTGTAGCACAGAGAAGGCAAATAGTGAATTTGTGGCATCTTACTACACTGATGGACAGTGACTGCATTAGGGTATGGGTGAGGACTTGATAATATGGATAAATGTAGTAACCACATTGTTTTTTCATGTGAAACCTTCATAAGAGTGTGTATCAATAATACCTTAATAAAAAAAAAGCACTTCAGACAACACCATTTACCAAAAAAAACTACTATAGGATATATTAATTGATCAGCAAGTAGGAAACTGAACTCAGAAGGAAAGAGTAACACTCAAGAAGCAATGGTAACAGATTGGAAAATGTGTAAGTAAATCTCAATAAGTATTAACTACTAAATTAGTCAAATTGGGGAGATGATTTTAAAAAGATGAAACTGAAATGATTCTAGATAACAGTATAAAAGGCAGGAATTGGTCGAAGTTACAGCTTTCTAAGATGGTTATATTGTTCAGGAGAATAAAAATAATGAATAATTTTAGATATTAAGTCAGCCATGCATGTTGAATATGTAAGAGTAATCATTAAAATAATAGTAATAGAATATATAACTTCCTAACCAAGGGAGAGAACATGAGAAATAAAAACTCAACCAATCAAAGAGAAATCAACATAAAAAGAAAAAAAAAAACAAAGAAAAGGCCTGGAATAGAAAGAGCATAAAATAGAATGATAGAAATAAATGTAAACAATCAATAACCAAAATAAATGTAAATGGATTAGATTCACAAATTAAAAAAAAAGAGATTCTGATTCTATTTTTAGAAGGTGGCTAAAGTCCATTCACAAGAAGTACATCATTTTCTACGTCATTATGTTTTAGGCAATAAAACATAATGATGTAGAAAAACAGAAACTAACAGAATCACAAAAAAGCTGTATCAGGCAAATACTAACCAAAAGAAACTTAGTATAGATGATAAAAGCAAAGCAGATTTTACAGCAAAAAGCAATACATTAGAATAAAGAGGTCATTATCAAATGATAAAGGGAACAATTCCTTAAAAAGAATAGTTCTAAATCTATATGCATTTATATTCGAAATATAAAAAGCAAAATCTGACAGTCTACAAGAAGAAAATATGCAAATTTATAATAAGTGATTTTTTAACATATCTTTATCCTAAATAAATATATATAGCAGACAAAACAAAACTTTAAAAGACATAGGAAATTTGAACAACACCATTAACAAATCATCTGAAACACTTTTTCCAAATTACAGCAATCCACTAATGGCTATAAATCAAACTAACCACCATTAAAATAATTGAACTGAATAGAATTGAATATATGAGAATGCATCCCAAATGGCAAATATAAGCATTATTTTGTAGAACCTTAATATTTGTATGTTGAATGATGATATAAAATGTACTTCTTCCTGTGGGTTAAAGTTTGAAAGTCTTCAGTCGAATGGATTTAAAGCCTTCACCCGCCTCCAATTGGAGCACTCTTCTCAAGCCCTCCAGAAGTAAATATGACTGTTTACTAGGAACAAAAAGAAGTCTCCACCGATTCCAGAGAATCAGTATGATAGCCTGAATGGTGCTGGAAGATGTCCTGCAAGAGCTACCTGACTCCAGTTGATTCTCTGCCGCTCCATTCAACAATCCTGTGGGAGGCGGGGTGGGGTGAGTGAGATGGGTGAAGCGGGTCCAAACGTATCAGTGACCAGTTATAAAATAAGTAAGTCTTGGGGCTGTAACGTACAGCATGGTAACTACAGGTAATAATTCTGTATTGCATATTTGAAAGTTGCTGAGAGAGTAAATATTAAAAGTTATCATCATCAGAAAAAAAATTGTTAACTATGGTGATGGACTGTTAATGAGACTTGATGTGGTAATCATTTTGCAATATATGTAAATATAAAATCATTATGCTGTACACCTAAAACTATTATCATGTTATTATACCTCAATAAGAAAAAAAAATCCTAGTTTACTGAAGTGATCTAGAATGTCTCTATCCCTTTCAAGTGCTGACTAAACTGACTAATTTTTGTGTCTAACATGTAATAAGTACTCAAAAAAGCTTTGGTAGAATGAAATATTGTTGAGTGGAAGCATTTGCAATCTTTAAGAAGTGGAAACTAAGCTAAGGTTAATCATTTTCAGCCTTTTGAGATACTCCACCATAGAGAGAATTGGGTACTAGAAGAAATATGCCAACCACCACAACAAAATAAGACAAAATGTTTTGGCTTGCACAGGTGGGGTGTGTGTGGGGTTTGGGTGCAGGGGCCGTGATGTGAATAGGCACAGGGGCAAGCATGCAAGCTGGCTAGCCTGAAGGGACAGTTCTAGGGGGGTTAATATTGCTAACCCTCTTTAATTGTCTTATATTCAATCAATGTAGACAGTGACTTTTCCAAGACACACCTCTCTTAGTTCAAAGAGGACCAGGGGGCAGAGTTTCTTATCTTTCTCAACTGCCCATAGGGTGGAAAACTGAAGTAGGAGATGGGGAAGGGCCAGGCAAGAAAGGTCTTCTGTGTCATGATAAAGAGTTAGATAACGGAGAGCCAAGGCAAGTTTTTTGTTGAAGCAGAGAGTAGCATGTCAGATTTGGGGGGCTATAGAAGATAAAAGAGAAAAGGGAGAGATTAGAAATAGTGCATGGCTTTAATGTGATGACTGCATAGTGTCAAGCCCTCAAATATTCATTTGAGAGGAGATGGGTGAAAATATGAATAGAATACAGAAAGCAAACATTTTTAATTGGGATTAAAATGAACCATTTTAAAGTGTACAATTCAGTGGCATTTAGTACATTCACAACATTGTACAACCGTCACTGTCTAGTTCCAAAACATTTTCATGACCCCAAAAGGAAACGCTGTACATATTAAGCTGCCAGTCTTCCTTCTCCCTCTCCTCAGCCCCTGGAAAGCACTAGTCTGTTTTCTGTCTCTACGCCTTCTCCTTCTCTGGACATTCCCTATTAATGAAATCATACAATATGTCTGGCTTCTTTTCCTTGCTATATTTTGGAGGTTCATCCATCCTGTGGATGTACCAGTGAGAAAGAAAATTTCTAAGATTGCAAAAGCAGAACAGCAGAACTGGAGCATGTAGCAGGTGAGTGAGGTTAGGAAAAAAGAGAGGGAAGGGTAACTGTCATCACATAAGCCTGGGTGACTAAAAGGACAGTGACAGTGACACCGTTAGCACAAACAGGAAAGATAGAAGGTTCAGATGATGGTTCAGACAGGGACGAGGGTGAGAAGTCTGTTTCTGGACACACTGAGTTTGAGATGCTAGGAAATCTATACTGGAGAAGTCCACCAAGGAGATGAAAATACAACCTGCAGCTTAAGAGAGAAGCCCCAGGAGCTCTTCAGTTTTACTGTCCTCTGAGGCTGACAGGTAACATGCAACTACTTCTGTCATTTGGAGACACACACAACACACAAACTGTCCTTGCCTTTTTCAGAACGTGACTCACCCATTCACAAAACTTCCGAGGTGAACAATAATAAGCAAGGCTCAGAGTAGAGAAAATATGATCTTCATCCTATAACAAAACTAATAGTGTATTTTGTTCTGGCTTTGGTAAAAAGAACCCATTCACAGAGACCACAGCTGGCCTTTTCCAGTAAATACGTCCTCCACAACCTTTGAACCTTGGCTCCCTTGGCTCCATCATTCTTGCTTCTAGCATTGTCCACCAGTGTCTGACCATACCCAGACTCCTGCCAGTCTTACCTTCATTTAGCAGTTTGGTGTAAATATTCAGTCCCACTGACTGCAACGCTGGAGGTAAAATACTTACTGCATCCCAATTGAGCAATCCCTCTGCGTAACTGTACCCATAAAAGCAAGGCGGGGGGGGGGGGGGGCTGACCCCTGCACCTGCCCTCCTCGCCTCCAGCTTGAGCCAATATCACTGCTCTCTGAAGTGCCTTGCCCCACCCCTGCCTAGCTTTGAATGTCAATAATCATTTCTCTCCCCAAAGGGCTATTCATGTCCTGCACAAATCCATTTAAACCTGTGCAAAAGAATCTTTGCTTGCTTAAAATATATTTATTTATTTGCTTCTGTATACATAATTTATATATTTATACACAAACATACACACATACAAAATTCATAAAATACACTCCTAAATTGTTTTAATGTAGGCAAGTTTTAAGTTGTCTACTGTAGTAAAATACTTTGTTTTCTATATTCTCAAGGCCAGGCTCAAACTGGAAATTTTGAGAAAAGAAACCTTGTAGCAACACTTCTAGCCAACCCAGACCAAAGGAAAAGAGGGGAGTAAATCACTGGGAACACTAAGTATAGAGGTAGCAGACCCACAATCAGAGGAGAAATTCCTATGGTCTGGGGGTAAGTACTTGTATAAGTTAAAGGGCAAGGCTTACCCACAATGAAAGAATGTTCTCGGAGTTACCTCTGGCTCTGTGAAGCTCACTGAGCCCCCCAGCAAGCTGCGGTCACCACAGCTCCACATTCCCACCCTTAATTCACTCCCTCACCCAGGGGGCCCCCAACGATGCCCATGTGCCAGGCACTGTTCGAAACACAGGGACACTACAGTGAACTGTTCAGACAAAACCTCCATCCCACAGAGCTTGAGCCCTACAGCACATTAGTGACAGGATCACTGGAAAGAAATAAAACACAGCATTTTCAGATAAGTAGTGACAATATACAAATGACCAACCAAAATCCCTACTGCATCAGATGGGAAGGTGAGCCCACAGGGCTGTGAGGAGGTGGGGGAGGAAGCAGGGAGGTCATAGCACCGGCTCCCTTGCTGTAATTTAATTGTTTTGCTATCTGTGTGCCAAACTGAACTGCACACACCTTGAGAGCAGGGCCTGCGCTCCATGCCCACACCTGCATCCCCAGGGCAGGTACAGTGCCTGAATTCAGCTTGGGTGCAGGGACACGGATAGATGAGGAATGGATGGGTGCAGCAGGAAACTTATCCAAAGGAAAATGAACTGCTGAGTGAGGCTCTTTGCAGGTCATGTGCTGGCGTTAGCTATTATCTTTAAGCCTTAACCAATAATTTTTAAACTTCATCAATATGCAGGATATTTTTCAAGAATATATTCAGCTTTAATCTTATAACAGATGTCAACAAAACAAGGTTTGCATTACTGTACACAAATAAACATATATATATTCATTTCCTAGATAACTTTGCTAGAGCACATTCACTCCCTAAAATTAAAAAAAATCTACATTTAAATCATATTGATTGAATAGATATACATGGCATATACATATTATCTATTTGCACAGCTTTAATAAAAAACTGTAATGATTTTCTAGTTCATTGGGAGAGAAGACTCTTGAGAAAAAAGCTACTGCTTAATTTTGTATTCTAGTAACAATTTACCCTATTAGGACCCATAAAAGGGGTCATCCCAACAAAAATTATAAAAAGTAGCTTTAGCCTAGGGCTCAACAAGCTTTTCAATAAAGGCCAGAGAGCAAATATTTTAGGCTTTGTAAGCAATATACAGTCTTTGTTTTATAGACTTATTTACTTTTTAAGTATGTGGCTGCTATTCTTTTTACAATGCTGTAAAAAAATCTAAAACCCATTCTCAGTTACCGAGCCTACAAACAAATGTAGTTAGCCTACAATAAGAATGGAGCACCTAGTGCCAAGTTCCTAACAATTAAACCCACGGGAGAAATCACAATACATTTCTGTATTACCTCTTTCAGTCTCTCCAGCTCATTCTGGAGGGCCTGTTTGGATATTTCCACTTCAATCATCTGCTGTCTGAGAGTTTCATTTTCATCTTCAGCTTTAGCACGCTTTTCCTCCACGGTTTCAAGTTCATGGTGCAATCTGACAGATACATCTTTGGCTACCTGCACCGACCAACAGGTAGTCATCAGGATGTGAAGCTTTCTGTGTGCTAAGGGTACATTCAGACAACTTCAGATGCAGAATCATTAAGTAATATGATATTACACCAAACAGCAAAGACCCTGGCAATATTAACAGGCCTATTTGTAAAGGAGGAGGGTGTTAGTTTAAAACACTAAATCCACATTATGAGGAACCATATGACTTTCATCTGAATTAAAAGGTCACTTTGGATAGCCCCTGCCTCCACCAAGAACGTCAATTTTGCCCAATGCTTTACATCATTACCTAGAAATAATCATAAAAATTATTATTCAAAAATAATAAACAAATAGACACTTCAATCCCCTACGGTAACACTAAGCCTACCTGCAAAAACACAAATAACGCCATATGCAATAAATGTTTAATGTAGGCAAGTGGTAAAATAATTTGAATGTTAAAAGCAGTTGAACATTTTTACTTTCTAAAAGGAAATGAGGAAAGAGATTTTGCGAGAGAAATGCAAATCACCCTTATATCACATTTAATGACATTTTGTTAGTGGTTTATAAATTTGTTAGAATTACAAAGATTCTTTTTCTGGTACCATAATGAAAGGCTAAATGAGATTTCCTAAGTACTGCCATAATAAGGATGACATTATGCATAATTCATCTCCAGATAAATGATTTGATAATCGGGGCATAAGAGAAGCCATACCTCCCATGGAGGGAGCAAATGGTATAAAGGCTGGGATTTCTTCACCTAATTTTCACTTCTGCCAGTGATTCTTAAAGACACTTTCAGACAACTACTGTTGACACTTAAACAACATAGGTTTGAACTGCATGGGTCCACCTCCACATGAATTTTTTTCTATAAATATATTAGAAAGTTTTTTTTGAGACTTGGAATAATTTGAAAAAACATTTTCTTTTCTCTCATTTGCTTTACTGTAGGAATAAAGTATATAATACATATAACATACAAAATATGTGTTAATAGACTGCTTTTGTTATCAATTAGACTTCTGATCACTAGTAAGCTATTAGTAGAAAAGTTTTTATGGAGTCAAAAGTTATACGCAGATTTTCGACTGCACAGGGGTCACCCCCATGTCATTCAATGGGCACTGTCATTATGATCCTGTTTCTCCTTCAGTTAAATCTCCACTAAACAAGTCTCACTTGGGTTATGATAATTTCCTGCATCTTAGAAACTTCAGTAACAATAAAAATGTTTAGAGATTATGGTCAACCTCTATAAGTAGTCTTTGACTATAACTGAATTGATAACTGATATTTTTTTAATATTTCAGATCTTTACAAGGAGGTTCTACACAATTTCTACACAATTATCACATCAATTGGCAAATATTAATCATTTTTTATTGTAGATCTATTACTATGATTTGTTTCTTTTCTTCAGATTTTAAGATTCCAGTTCATATGGCAGATTTAAATCTTGGGCCATCAAAGTCATATGACTACATACACCCTAAAAAGCCATTAAGTGAGCAAAAGATGTTTATGCTGAAATCTGTTGAGAGAGAAACACAAAATATTACAACCATGTGTAAGTGGGTCTGAGAGTTGCAGTGTCTGCCACAGCAGCCCCTTCTGGGAAGAGTGTCCCATCAGCCCACTCACTCACCTTTAAGTCTTGCTCCAGACTTCGGATCAGCTCGCCATCCACCTGACCGGTCTCAGCCACTTTCAGGCTCTTCTGCTCAGCCTTCCTGAGACGGTACTGCAGGATCCGGCAGTTCTTATTCGCACGGTCCAGTTCTCGCCGAAGCTCCTGCAGTTGGTAAACATCTTCCTCTAAATAACTGTCTCTCATCTCTTCCATTTCAGCACGGAGTTCATCCAACTCATCCTACATGAGCCAGACAGAGATTTATGAGCCAAGTCCATCCAGAAAAAATGATGCTGTGCCTCCCCCTAACCCCCTGCTCTACAATACCAAATGTGAAGTGCCTGCATGCTTCCCCATGGGCTTATGGCCACACCTGTGTGACAGGACACAGGGACACAGGGACCTCTGGAAATTCTCATGTGAGACAACATCACCAGATACCTGTTCAAATCTTATGGATACAAAAACTAAAAACCAGCATGGAGTATTCATTGCAGCATCTCATATTTATTTCACTCCCAGGGCTTCCTTTGTATCTTAATTACAAATGAAATCCACTTTGCAGATAATTCAACCTTTAGATTCAAACCAAACACTGACCTAAACCTTTATTTCTAAGGCACAATCTAGTACTAAGATGAGTCAGACAGATCCTGCCTTCAAAGAACATAAACTTTAGTGGGTTCATAACTGTGAAATGCCCTAGAATTGTAATATACCTGCATGTGTCCCTAAAATTCTGCTCCACAATCCAAATCTCAGCAGTAACTACATGACTCACAATTCTAAAGATAAAAACTTTTGCATCATTTCAAATACACATCGGGGTTTTTTTCCCCCTTCACCTATCCTTTCTTTCCCATGTCCATAGTGGTATCAACATGAAGACATTCTGGAGATGGGAGAAATCCAGGAGTTGTCCCTAGCACCCACCTTTCCTCCCAATCCACAGCTATTCCAGTGCTGTCAGCTCAACATCAAAATACCTCACCACTGGGCTAGATCCTACCTGCATCCCTGTCAAGGGAGCTGCTGCCAGACAGGTGAGTCCATCACATGAGGCCACCTGCTTCCCCCCTAGCCAGCTTATCCTCCACAGCCCATTCTCCACTCAGAGACTTATCCTTTTAATATGTAGCTCAAACCACCTAACCCTATCCAAACCCTCCTGGGAGCTTCCCCTTGCACTGAGAAAATTCAAAGTCTTCCCCAGGGCCTCTGAACTGCACCCTCCTTCCCTACCGCACTGCTGACCTCCCAGGGCCCAACCTGCTAGAGGCCTTGCACCTGTTATGCCTGCTCCTTAAAACCCTGTGGCTCAGTGCAGAGCTCACTGTCATGCAAGGTGGAAGACACACAATGCCTTTCCCCCAAGCTCTACTGCCTCCAGTCCCTTGCCTTGCTCTATTTTCTTCCTACCTCTTATCACTGTCTAATATTATTCGTTCCTCCCCATTCATCATCTGCACCCACACTAAAAACTAAGCTCCAGCAGGGCAGACACCTGGAGTGTGGGCAGCACCCAGAATGGTGTGAGCCACACTGTAGGCCCTCAGTAAATATTTGTGGAATGAATACACATGAACATCAGTCAATACCAAGAAAGAACAAATCATTAAAACAACCAAAACTAGACATAACTTCACTTTTGTTTTGTCCATTCTTGGAGCCTAATTACAAAATATTCTTCACAACCCATAGACACAGCTGCATCATGAGACATAAATTCTGTTGAAGTGTTGAAGATCTTAATGGGGGCCAGTTTGGAAGATGGGAGACTAAAGAAAGCATTCTAGGAATCTGCCTGATTTGTTTGATAATTAATGGTTTAAATGCCTCCGGACGAGGATATACCCAGTCATTCCCATTTGTTTTGTTGAATTACTATTGTGGCTCAAGGAAAAACATCCCAAACAGAGACAACCTAAATTGTCAGTTCTTGTCCAGGATTCTCACCACTCCCACTAATCCTGCATTTCTGCAGGGATTTACTTACAATAAAGAACAAGAATTTTGCCACATCAGAGCATCAGGTAGACAAGAAATTGACCAGAAAGAAACCTCCTGAAGCGTATTTTATCCTGGATAAGATTAAGTACAAGTATACCAAATAAATTGGGGATCCTTATGGAAAAATACAGGTTGACACAAATAGGGTGAAGACAACTGTCCAGCCAACCTCAATTGTATGCAGTGGTCTGCCAGAAAGAGCACAGACGTGGCATCTTATTCTCCCAAGCCCCAGCCTTTAGGTTCTCCTCAAACTGTCCACACTATGCTAAGCAAGAAAATGACCAACTCAGTTAACCATGACTCCAAATGGAGTGTTTCAATGAACCACCAAGGAGAATGGATGCTAAAGAAGAAGGTATACCAACTCCCTAGTGGTCAAATGAACAAAATGTTTTTCTTCTTGCCTTTACATACTCCTACAGAATTTCTGTACCAGTGATGACAATACCTCATTAAAAAAATGGTATGTTCTAATGTGTCTTAAGAAGGTAAATCTCAGCATTGAAAACATGATGTATAAGCAAGTTTCATTTCTTTTTTCCTTCTTGGATATCTCTTCCTATGAACTTGTTCTTGCTAGGAAAATTTTCTGGGACTGGAAGTTACCAGACTGAGCATAGGTCAGCCAGTTGAACATATATGAACCGAATGGACAGGCCAGACTCTTCAGGAAGCTGGCGAATACAGCTGTTTCAGGAAGGTCCTGCTGATCTTTAGCAAAGAAGAGGTTGTTACTGATGTCTGCTCCCTATACCTTGGCTTTGATGCCACAATGTGGGAACCATGCCCCTGACCCGACCCCTGCTAGAGGACACCAACCACAGACCACAAACATTACAACAGACCTGTGAGTGTTACTCTGGCAAACAGTAACGCTAGACCTGAATCTTCAAAATCAAGGTTCCATCCATGCATCTGATGGATCTGACTTTGAGAGAGAGCTTAATCTCTAACTTGTATCTGAGTACAGTGAAAAGGTAATTGTTTCATTGAGTAACTAGTAAAAAATGGTTCAATACAAGCAATAATCACTATGGGCGTATGTATACATACAAATACACAGTACTTTGTCCATTCTATTCATGGAGGGAATTGTGATTGGTTTTCCTTCTAGAAAGCATATCAATAACAGCCAAAGTCACTAATGACTGGAATTACCCGTTACTCAAACAAAACCTTTTATAATGTGATATAACCTAAGGAAAATATAAGATACAACTTCCAGGTATAAAAATGTTCTCTAGTTTTCATACTTTATACCAGGAGGGCCCTCACTGACCCCAAAGTCAGATGCTAGATGCGTTATGTAGACGTGAACAAGCACTGCGGGCTTAACAACCTGTCCGAGCGCTAGATGAACCCACACCTCCAAATCACTGAGTAGGCCAGAGACAAACAGCAAATATTTTTTTACATAAATAATCATCAACATTAATGGCACTGAAAAAAATTAGGGTGGGACGATAATTGCATGTATTTGAACCATTGCCTTTATAACCCATATCTTTTCTACATTTGTAGAACAGAAGACACCCTTTACTCAGTGTTTTACCCTCATCAATAACCCTGTAGTAACCCCGCCAGAAACATTCTTACTCCATTTTAAAGACAAGACCAAACCCATGCCATTTAACAGCCAAAATCTCACAGCTAATAAGTATAAGCTAAACTACAAATCCAGGCTATCTGTTCCAAACACATACTCTTTCCAGTAAATACTGTTATTTGCAAGAATTTGGACAAGTGAAACAATAATAAGCCTTAAATCATACTTTTAAAAGCCCACCACTGGTGTAAAATAATAAAAGCAGACTAGCATTTAGAGTTTGACAGTTGTCAACATAAGAGTATATCCATTATTGCAGAAAAATAGGGCAGTGTGCCACAAGATACCCCTATCTTAAAAATGAGGAAATTGAGATTCTAAAAGTTTAAATGGTTTCCAAACCCTAGTCTGCTGCAGAGACGGGACCAAGGCCAGTGTTTTGATTCTTTTCATAGAGCCTCAAAGCAATTTTCAGGTTCAGTGAAAATAAGTTACAAGAAAAGCAAATTATAAACCATGTAAGCTAGCAGCAGACATTTGAAAAGCAAAAACTGTGATTATTCAGATTAGGGTCATGATGGATACTGATTTTAAACTGACATAACATTAATTTTCTGACAGCATGCTCTAATTTAGAATAAATTGTGTTAAAGAATCTTAAAGATGCCTGCCATTTAAATGTTTAAGAAAACAAGATCAAGCAGAGCATATAATGTTTCTGGCAGGCATAATTTAGACATGGTAAGTAAAAGTAGAAAAAACAAAGAAACTAATAAGGGAAAAATTGTGTTTAATCAACAGTTTTATATTGAATTAACATCAGGTCTGTTGGATGCTTAAACGTTAGTCCATTACTCATTCAAAAGCGAATCCAGTTTTAATTAAATATATTTTTCAAATTTCATATATAAAGTGAAATCCTGAAGTAGTGTGAAACTCCCTACTATTCCCCTTTGCCCGCAGATAGCACATCAAGCCTTATTATATATATATATATCAAAGTAAAGGATAATGAGGTACCATGTATACACTAGAGTAAACCAAGGTTAAAATGAAATATTTTAATGAAAATCTCCATGATACTTTTATCCATATATATAACATAAAAACCAACCATGGTTCTTAGTATAAGTGATGAAAACTCTTGATCATACTGATAATTTTATTCAAATCTTAATCTTCTTTAAACAACCTAAAATCAGTAACTACTTCTATTTTAATAACCCTTCTTAAATAGACCCATTTTGGACAGTAGGAACAGTCATCTGGCTACTGTTGCAATAATTCCATCTTCTGGGAGTTGCAGGCAGAAACTATTGTCTGCTGTAATATACAAATAATCCACCTCATTTCCCTCTGGACAATGGAAATGTTCTCTGCAGAGTCCCAGCTGTAGCTAAGCAGGCACACAGGCCGCTACCATTGTTTACCAAGTGACAGTTCATCCAGCAGCTGATGGGCTCTGCTTGCCCTGGCCGCATTATCTTGCCACCTAAGACTATTACAAGCACTTTGACAGACTGAATAAAGAACGGATGTGCAAAGTGGAATACCAGGCAAGAATAGGAATACTGTCCACTTTAACCCTTCTAAGAGAAAGGGAGCAGGAGCAGGGCTGCGGGAGAGAGTAGCTGAAGAACTGTAGCTCCTCAGAACTGCTTAATCTCTCCTCAAAGTGGCCCCACTCCTACTCCAAGCATGTGGAATCCATGCTTAACAAAACCATTTCAGAGCTTGAAACTCAAAAGGCCAACTCAAGTGAGAAGAAGGCTGGTACGTTTGGATCAGTGGTGATAAAAGCATATGACCTACCAACCATCTCTTCGGAAAATAATTCCTCTCAAAGGACCTAATATTATCTGCCCTGTAGCCAGCAACTACTTTTGTTTTAACCACAAATAGGCAGCCCTTCCCCACACCAACCCTCGCCCATCTTGCAGGAAGATATCGGCATTTGGAGGTACACTATCTGGGGATAGGAGAACGATACTATGAGCACATCACCAGCATTTTCAGAATAGACCAACAAACTCAAAATGATTAAATTCTCCTGAAAAGCATGTGAAAACAGAGAACATAATTAATATGTTCACCATGAGCACTAGTACTTGTCTGATTGTCTCGGAGCACTCAAGCAAAACACAGTGGTGGCAGGCAGGAAGGAAACACTCCAACAGCATTCTGTACAAGTCCTATTATTAAGGAACATGCCTTTGGATAACTGAATTCAACTGCTCACCTTAATTTCTGACTTCCAGACAGATATATTCAAGTTCATCAGAAGTAAAGGGATAACAAGAGTGCATTCCTGACTACATTTTCATGTAAAAAGCCAGCCACCTGGATTGAGTGTGCATTTTTCATCTAGTCACCCTGGGGCCCTTTGATGAAGGTAAAAAAGTAATAGAAAGCAAGGTCAGGGGACATCCCCATACATCTGCACACTGCACAACAGATATGCACTTCTCTGTTATTTGCTATTTTAAAAAATACAATAGTCTGGCTAAAAACCATGAGAATTCCACTTGAATTTCCCAATCAATAAGACATCTTCCTATGGTTTTGCAGGCCTTATTTTTCTGCTTGATTACCCTTTGGTCATTCTAGCTCAAAAAGTGTGAGTCTTATATAGTAATGGTAACAGAACTGACTCAGGAAAGAATGCAATATTTCATGTGGTCACAATGCTCCAGCATATATCAAAGTAAAATTTCTGGGCTTAGTCTCCTCTTGTTAGATAATGTTTGAACAGAGGAATCTTCTGTCTAATAGTGAGAGTTCTGTGCAACATTCCCTAAGGAAGCAGGAGGTCAAGGATATACTTTATCTACCATCTCAAAAAGCATCACTGAGCAACAGGAGCAACCAAAAGAGAAGTTTCAATTTACAATGTGGACACTCTGAGTCCCGTGTACACAGACATGCCTTCTGCCTCTGCCCCAGGATTGGTCAAGAGATGCTCACAACCCAGCCCCATTTTGCACAAGTGGGAGGGTCACTGACCTTTAGAAAAGTCTACCAGGATTGTTGTGTTTCTTTCCCAAGTTGAACTCATAATTTAAGCTTTTGAATAGCTGAACATGTAATTTACATGTCTATTTGTGATCATACTTCTGACTTTCTATCCTCACTCAGAGGACTTCTACCCACTTCTCTCTCCTGCTGTCAGGGGAAAGGCCAGGAGATAGTAAGTTTACATGACACTATATTATTCAGGCATAGTAAATGGTTGGCCACCGCACTTTCTCCACAGGAAATGGCAACTTAACATTTCCCACAAATTAAACATTGCCAGTGGGAATTATATGACCATCTGTATACAAGGTTGTTGGAGAATTGTTCTTTATGGCCCTTTACCTAAAAAGAAAAGAGATCCCTTAGGAAAACTAAATACTGGGAACATTTTGAGCTAATAAAACAACCCTAAACAAGCAGTGTTCTCCCAGAAAGCCAGCCCTGCTGGAAATAGGGAGGCAGCCTGGTGCAATGAAAAGAGCAAAGGCTCTGGAAGCAGAGAAAATCAGAGACAGCTGCACCACATCTGAGCTGCATGACCCTGGGCAAGTCATTTATGTTTTCTGGTTCTCAGCAGCCCTGTCTGTGAAATTGGGGTTATAACTGTAACAACAGTTATACCCTAGTTGTGAAGATTCACTGAAATATGAAATACTCAGGGCAGACTCCAGAGTTAGACACCTACTTCATTCACTGAGACTCCAAACCTGAAAAGATAATGCAAATAACCAGTTCCTGGGAATGAACCCTGAAATGATGCCAGACTGCCTACCTTAACTTCAAAGATGTACATCTTTTCTTTAAACATCTTTTCTTTCCAAAAACCTCAATTTTCTGCTGCTTAGCCATCATGATTGGCATAAACATTATTTCATCAAAAACAGTGTGGGTCAGGGATTATGCCAAGAGCTGAAGCTATCATTTTTCTCACAAGATCATTTTTCTCACTCTCAAGGAGCATATATTTGGTGAAGATTTACAAAAGTGATGATTTCACCCAGAGTTACATACTTGCCCTTTCTGCTGTCTCTTCTCACCTCCCTCCTCTGCCTCCCTGTTAACCCGTGCACAGGATAAAATAACTACTGGGCTCAGGTCAAAGCAGCACCTGACAAAACTGGCCTGAGTTTAAATAGCATACTTCACTGTCCACCTGGTTGCCCACACCCTGGTCCCACTGGCTGAAAACTGCCTCATTTAGGGAGGTTCAGCATTTGCTGAGAAAATAGCACAAAGCACACAACCCATTGTAAGAAGGCTACCCCCATTGGCCTGGCAGGATATTAGAAATCTCTATCTAAACAGAAACATGATTTATAGAAAATAAATTTATTAAAAAAACAGATTTATACCACTGTAACTATTAACTAACGTGAGGACTACAATAAATTTAAATAATTGTCCTCAATATAGTCCCCCTTATTTTCTCTCTAGTCACCTCGATGTCTGACCCGCCAGCACTGCCTAAACCCTCTGTTCCGCAGCGCCAGGCCTCCTCCTTGGATAAAATATGGAGTCAGACTGAGTGCCCCAAAGCTAACAAGACCAAGGGGCTACTGCTAGCAGGCCCTGATGGAAAATACTCAGAGAAAGGGCGGCTGAGGTTGCGATTCCCTCGAAAGTGCCGGCATGTAGGGGGAATCAAGTGGCCTGTCTTCACATGGAAAAATGTGTGACGTTTACAAAGGACTGGCCAGCGAGACACGGTTTCTCTCAACCCAGGGACACTCAAGCGACCCCCTCAACTTAAGGTCTATCACCGAACGACCAGGCCCCTGAAGGAGACACTGAGGGCGCCTCGCTTTTTCAGAAGCGGCCTGCGAGCTCGCAGCCTGGGCCACCGCCCCCTCTGGAACCAGTACACACGCACGAGGCGGGTCCACAGTATCTGGGGAGAGGCGAAGGGCGGGGGCTTGGGAATGCTGTATATCCAAAATACAATTACAGCTCCTGCTCCCCCAGCATATCAACGCGCCAAAAGCATCAGCGGAGAGAAGCACGACTTCTAGAAACAAGAAAAGTGAAGCGGGTTTAGAGCTGGCCGGGACCCAAAGGTCTTGCTCCTTCCATAAGTTCTGGCTTAATTAAGTTCCCAAGCCCAGCGTGTGCAGGGGCAGGAGGGAGAAAGCGCTCATCCGGACCAGGAAGGCGGGGCTCGCAGGTTCCCGCCCGCACCCGACTCTCCCGGGTCGCCTCCGGGTCCCATGCGACGAGCTGGCTGCTCACCTTAAGATAGTCATTTTCCGAGCGCAGCTCCTCCACCTCCCGCAGCAGTTCTTCCTCGGCCGCCGCCGGTACCAGCCGGGAACGCTCGCCCGGGCCGGGATCCTGGCGGGTCCCGGGGACAGTTCGCTCCGGAGCCGCGCACCCCCCGACATCCTCTGCCACACCCGGCCCTGGGGACCCCGTGGAGACCCCTCCCGGGCTGCTCCGACCACCGAGGCAGGCGCCGGCGGCGGGAGGCGCGGCGAGGAGCGCGGGGGTCTCGGGGCTCTCGCACGGCGGCCCCCGCGCGGCGGCGTTCGTGGTGGGGGCGCCTCGCAGCGGTTCCCGGTCGCTAGAGCCCGTCCCGGACTCGGCGTCGCTGCTGGCGGCGGGGAGCAGGCGCTGCTCATCGGACAGGGGTTCCGAAGGGCAGTCGGAGAGGTCGGAGCTGCTGTCCGTGTGGCTGATGCGGGAGCCAGGGGCGAGGGGCCCGGCCGCGGGGGTCGCGGCGAGGATCACGGCGGGGATGGGGGCGGCGGGGATCGGGGGCGCGGCGGCGCGGGAGGGGACTGCCCCGGAGCCGCGTTTGGCTTTTCGGCCCTTGGTAGCGGCAAGCGGCGGCTCGGTGCCGGGCGGCGGCGGCTTGCCGGCTCGGGGCAGCGGCTCCGCAGGCGCCGTGCGCGTCGCCCTCCTCGGGCCCGGAGCGGCCTTGGCACCACCCGCTGCCCTGGCCCCAGCGCCCGGCGGCGGCTTGTCCTTCGTGCCGGGGGCGCCGCCGCTGCGCCGAGAGAGGCGGCTGGGCGCGGCCCCGGGCCCCGGCGAGGGAGGCGCCTTGCCCGCAAGGCTAGGTGAGCGCGGGGCAGCGGGCGCCGGCGATCGGCTGGGGGAGGGGGTGGCCGGGGCCGGGCCGGGCGCGGCGGGCCGGCCGTGCAGGTCCTTGAGGAAGGGTCTGGCGGGCGAAGGCGCGCGGTGTAGCCGCTTACGCTCTGCCAGCGGGTGGAAGTGGTGGTGGCGGTGGTGCTGGCCGGGCGTCTGCGGCCTCGCGTCCGGGACGCCGCCGCCCGCCGGGCCGTTCAGTGTCTCCATGGCCGGGTCCCGGGCCACGAGCAGCAGCTCGAGCGACGGATGCTCCGGGCGGCGGCGGCGGCGTGCAGCCTCCCGGCGCGCTCGCTCATCACTGTCCCCAGCCCCGCCCGGTCTGCGCTCCGCGCTCCTGCGCCGCCGCCGTCCCCCCCGCACCCCTAGTCCGGAGGATCCCCGCGGGGCTCGCAGCAGCCGGCGTCTTGCTGAGGTCACTGCCGCTCGAGTTCTCCCAACACAGCAATGAGGCGGCTCCGTGCGGCTGCCATTCCGTGGATGTTGCGCTCGGGACCACTAGGTCGGCCGTCGTGGTCGCGTACACCCGCACTCTTCCGGCGGCTGCGCTGGCGGCGCGCTCCCCGCACCCGCGTCCCGCTTCCCGCCCACCGCCGCCCAGCTCCCCGCAGCGCCCGCCCGCTCCGGCCCGCGCCCGCCCCCGCCGCTCCCACGGAGAGAGACTGCATACGCGCTCCCCCGCCTCCCCGCGCCCTGCGCCCGGCCGCCCGGTGCGCATGTCCGGCCTCCCGCCAGCCGGCGCCGGGGTGGGGGCGGGGCTCGCGACCTCCTGGCTTTGGAGGCCGCAGGCACAGTGCCAGGAGATGGGGAGGGAGGCTAGTAGCAGAGGTGAAGTGGGGGAGAAGGGAGCGGGTTCTAGCCACCTGGAGAAGACTGAGGGTTCGGGAGGCGTGGGCTGGCCCCTCGCGGTGTGTGCCACGGAGCGCCGGCTTTCCCTCTGATGACCAACACTCCCCACAGGCCCCTCCATCCTACCCCTGCCTCCGGGCCCCTCGGTTCCCTCCCCCACTGTCCTCTCACTGCTAAGCCGGTAGTCTCACACTCCTTTAAGGATTGCTGGTGCCCGATACAGCTCTCGCGTTAAACGGGCACGGTGCTCCACAGTTGGCGCCCCCAGTGGCCTCGGGAGCTCAGAGGAGGAGCTGCTGTAGAAATAGGAGAAGCAGCTTGCCAAACTTGGGTCTGGAGGAAACTCACATTTATAGTTCCGGCTGAGAGCCAGGCACTGTTAGACACTTTCTGGGCATTGTTTTATTTAATCCTCGTAACAAGCCTGAATTGGAATTACTGTCCTCTTAAAGGGTGAGGATGTGGGCGCTGGGGGGTGAGGTCAGGGATTTAGCTAGTCCAAGGCTGGGTAGGGATTCACACCCATGTCTACAGAATTCTCAATCCTACGCGCTATCCATACCTCAGAGAACCACGGGTTCGAATACCAGTTCTGCCACTTCAACCTGGGCAACTGACCTCTTTGCGCCTCAGTTCCTTTGCCTGTATAAATTAGAAAATACTGCCACCTGAATGTTTGTGGGGATTAAACCTGCAAATCTGAGAAAATACTGTGCAAACTATAAAGTGCATTTCAAATATCGTTGAGCGCAGGTTGTCCCAGGCGTTGGATGTTGGGAAATACGCAAAGGAATACTCAGAGCCCGTCGCCTGAACAAGGCATTGCCAGGAAGCGAAGGGGAGGGCAATAATTGCAGGTCGCTAGGGTGAGCATCTACCCCGACCAGGGGAGGCTGGAGCTTTCCCTGCAACGACGGGCTGGTCTGGCAGGTGAGTGACTGCCCAGGACTCCCCAGAGCAGGGGCTGTAGGTGAGTTTTCGCTGGAGGGTGAATGGGACCAAGTGTCCTGTGGACATTATCCTAGAGACTGAGGAGCCTTCAGAGGATTGGGAGCATGACTAATCTTATTTGCTTAGCAAGCTCCCGCCGGCGGCAGAGAGGAGAGGGAGGAGGGTGAGGGGGGCGGTTAGTGGTTGTGGCTATAAGCACAGAGGAGGGAGCAGTGGAAGTAGGGGTAGAGAAAAGGGGACAGACTTATGAGAATAAAAGAACTGATAGACTCCAAAGTCTGTGATCTTAACCACAAATTACCCTACTTAGCCACCTCCTGCAAAAAATGCAGGATAAAGTGATTTTTTAAAGTCCTTTAAGTTAGGAGAGTCATACTTCCAGAAGACATTCTGCCTGCTTCCCTTCCCCTTAGATCCCCGCGGAGATGCCGCCGGTCCTGTGGCTGAGCGCTGAAGGCACTGAAGCCTCCTTAGCTAAGCTCCTGGGAGCCGTTTGTTTTCGCAATTTCTCTGAACATGTGACAGCCACACAAAATATTATCTGTACTGACTCTTTTTTGACGCAGTATCTTTTAGGACCACAGTCATGTTTCACGGAGTATTTGGAGACAAAGGACAACACTACAGAGAGGCTTGAAAACCACCGCCTTCTTTCCCCTTTTCAAAACCACCGCACTCAAAACCGGCTCTCCCCCAGAGGGCGCTCTAACTCTCCTTCAGGTGACTGCAGGTTAATCAGAAAGCGGCAGCGTCAGTCCCGGGGCGCAAAAACTCCGGGTTCAAGACCTTCACCTAGATGTTCCTCCAGACACCCATTTCTAAAGAATTATGTCCAGGACTTAGCACAAGCTTGCCCGCTCCTCCTACCATATATAATAATGCAGAAGGCCACCTTAAAAATGTTTCAATAAGTCAGTCTTCGAAAAATATTGGCCAGATGATCATACTATTTATAGGCAGCTTCCTTTCCCTCAAGTAATGTAAAAAAAATTTTTTTTATACTCCAAATTATTAGCCTGGCAATTGTTTCTGGTGGCCCTGGGAAGGAGACGTTCAATAATGCTTTATTTTCCAATATTCTGTGAATTACTGTTTGCATTATAGGAAATTTTCAAGTCACATGTAATTTTTTAAAAATGCTTTGTCAAATCAAGTTAGTCTCAGGGCATTGGGGGTTTACTATTTAAAGGAGCCTTAAAGCCTGGAAACAACAAAATCCAGTGTGGCTGTGGCTGTGCCTGCTCAGGTCTGTCCACCCTCAGACCCAGTCCTTGCACTCCTGATTCAGCTTGTACCCAAGGAAAACGACCCACAAAGTGGTTTTCCAGGTTCCTGCATTTGCTTATTGGACTTGGCCAGCAGCCAGGAGACTGGAGTGGAGACGCCTGAGTACTTCTTACCTTCTCTCCCCTCTCACGTGGCTTCTTCAGAGTGGCCAGCTCTCCTTTGGGGAGTGATGTATGGGGTTTCAGCTTTCACGGGATGACCTGCTGCCTCCGGTCAATTCGCCTCCCCCGATTGCCTCTATCAAGGATGGTGGCAGCTTCCTGTGGTTACAAATCTCTAGATTACTTTTCTGTGTCCTATTTGGCTCTGGATTCCTCCCCTGCCTCTGTAACCAAATCCCTGCATTGTAAGCCCTGTACTGTAAGTACTGGCACTTTACTCCAAGATTCTGATTTTCTCATTCTTCTGCAGAGGCCTGAGTACAGGTCTAGGGAACTGCAGGCAGCAGCACTGGTGTGTAGTAAGTAATTCAGTGTGACTAGATCCATGATCTTCTTGTCAAAGAGCAGGGTGGTAGGGTGACAAGAGCTGAGGCTTCAATACCAGGGAAATCTGGGCTCGAATCCTGCCTAAGCTGCTTGTGCTCTGTGTGCCTGGGAGTAAGGTATTACTATCAATGTTAATTTAACATCATCATCATTATTTAATACCAGTGGAATAGTCTTCAATATTCTTTAAAATGTGAGCAAACCAAACTTGAAGTAAGTGTGGAAATCTAGTCTGTGTCTATACAGTTATATAAAGAGAAACAAAAAATTTGTTTGATTTTGTTTTACTCATAAAGGAAAAATGTGACTTAGGACTAGACCTCCCTTACTGCTGTGTACTCACAGATAGAATTATATGTAGCATTATTTTAGCGCTTCAGAAAGTTAGGGTTAGAAAGGGACCTGAAGTAGGGTGGTCCTCAGGAGGGGAAGCTGATGCATCCAGCCCTGGGTGGTGTGGGTGCCTCCCAGCAACTCTTGCAGGGTTAGTGCCAAAATGTCACATGGACCTGAAGCAGGTCAGTTCTATAAGTTCCCACTGAGTCTCATGGCCACACTGGAGCTGTGTGTGGTGGTGGTGACATGATGATGACTTCAGAGGCTCTTAAACTTTGATTACATTAAAATCACCTTGTGAGCTTGTTGAAAATGTAGATTCTATGGCCACATCCCCCAGAGATCTGATTTCAAAGGTGTGGAGTGGAGCCCTGGAATCTGTATATTTAACAAATACTTTTGATGCATGTAACCATCTGACCACACCCTGAGAAACTGTTTCTAACACAGCTCTAGGTATGATATGCTTGTTATTTGCATTGCCTCCTGTCTCTTTTTGAAATTCCTTCCAAGATTGTGGGTGAAATTTTGGAGGACAGAGATGGAGAGATGGACATAGAGATTTACTCAGTTAACCCTAAATGAGTGCCCCACCCAAGGCCTTTCCCAGAGCCAGACTTTCAGGGGAGGAGATGAGTCTCCCTATGATCTGAGAACCAGGGAAGGATATGCAGGAGGGGAGAAGGGAGGCCCTGTGCTCTTGACCAGTGGTTCTTAATGAGGGTGGAGGCTCCTCAAGGAGCATTTTGGAAGTTTGCTGGCGTATTTCTTATTTTCATTAACAGTGGGATTGGGGAGCACTAGTAGAATTTAGGAGAGGAGTCAGGGATGCTAGGTTTCTTGCAATATGCCTGGAAAAGAATTGTTCCACATATTACACAACTTCCCAATGTCCTTCTGAAACATTCACATTGAGTAAAAAAGAAATTTTTTAAGTTTATCATTATCTGAGCTTGGAATGTAACTGTCTTAGTCCTTTCAAGCTGCTACAGCAGAATACCGTAGACTGAGTGCCTTATGAACAGAAATTTATTTCTCACAGCCCTAAAGACTGGAGGTCTAAGCTCAAGGAACCAGCATGGTCATGTTGTGGTGAGAGTCCTCCACCAGACTGCAGAGGGCCATCTTCTTCTGTCCCCACATAGAAGAAGAGGTAAGGTAGCTCTCTGGGGCCTCTTTTATGATGGCCCTTAACCCATTCAGCAGGGCTCCACCACCAAGAGCTAACCACCTTTCAAAGGCCCCACCCCCTAAAACCACCACATAGGGCACTGGGATTTCACATGGATTTGCGGGGCAGGGAACTCAAACATTTGGTCTATAATACTGTTTTACACATAAACACAATGCTTTTACATATAAAGCAGTATTTTTAGGGCTGAATTTAATATTTACTGGGTTTTTAGGAATGTAGCTGCAATAGAAATCGAGATTAGGCTTAATTTCATTTGGAGACTTGCAATGAATTTTTCATCTTTAATCATTTTGTCATCGATGTCAGTGCCACTCAGAGTTTTTGAGTCATCAGTATAACTCACCTGCATTTGTCTGCCTTTTAGCAGATACTTCAGTGTATAAAACCTGAGTGCTTCATTGTATATATTTCTAGTATTTTCATACCTCAGCTTTACGTGTTGAAATATTCTTTTCTTATAATTACTTTCTTATTATATGACCAATACAACATTATATTAATTTTTTAAAATATATGTTTAGGGAGATGATTATCATTTCAGGAAGGTAGAGAGCATTTGTAAGGAAAGGGGGCTATGCACTAAAATAGCTGAGACCCTCTGGTCTTGCCAAGAAAGAGCTAAGATTTCTTGGTGGAAGCCCCCCAGTGGTGGGTGTTGGGATGGCTTCTCATCCCCTACTGGAAGAAAATCACACAACCTGGGAGTGTGGGCCCCAGCGGCACAGGAGTGAAGGTTGGTAATTCTAAGAAACATCCTTTCATTACAGGAGGCAGAATTGCCTTACACAAGCTTTTGACATGTTTGCTAAACTTGAAGTTAAAACTTCGGGCTCCTTTCTTCTTACAACATAAACTGCTAAAAATTTTTAAGTTATTTTTAAAAATGGTATTGGGATTCTAAGCTTGGTGCACATGGAAAATACATTGTTAAATAAGGAATCATATAAAAATTCTCTACGTGTCCTAGTCAGCAGCATGTGTACTCTGAAAAATTCAGGGAAATTAATAGGTTATGTTGTCACCCTTGAATTTAGAACATTACACATTTCACTATGCAGATCCTGAAATGTACAGCATGTCTTGTGTTTGCTTTTATTTTTATTTTTATTTTTATAATTTATTTTATTATCATTAATTTACAATTACATGTGCAATATTACGGTTATTAAACTACCCCTTCATCAGGTCCCCCCCACCAACCCCATTACAGTCACTGTCCATCAGCGTAGTGAGATGCTATAGAATCACTACTTGTCTTCTCTGAGTTGTACTGCCCTCCCCGTGCCACCCCAACATTACATCTGCTAATCGTAATGCCCCTTTTTCCCTCTTATCCCTCCCTTCCCGCCGATTTTCCCCAGTGCCTTTCCCTTTGGTAACTATTAGTCCGTTCTTGGGTTCTGTGAGTCTGCTGCTGTTTTGTTCCTTCAGTTTTTTTCTTTGTTCTTATACTCCACATATGAGTGAAATCATTTGATACTTGTCTTTTTCGGCTTGGCTTATTTCACTGAGCATAATACCCTCTAGCTCCATCCATGTTGTTGCAAATGGTAGGATTTGTTTTCTTCTTATGGCTGAATAATATTCCATTGTGTATATGTACCACCTCTTCTTTATCCATTCATCACCTGATGGACACTTAGGTTGCTTCCATTTCTTGGCTATTGGAAATAGTGCTGCAATAAACATAGGGGTGCATCTGTCCTTTTCAAATTGGGCAGCTGCATTCGTAGGGTAAATTCCTAGGAGTGGAATTCCTGGGTCAAATGGTATTTCTATTTTGAATTTTTTGAGGAACCTCCATACTGCTTTCCACAATGGTTGAACTAATTTGCAGTCCCACCAGCAGTGTAGGAGGGTTCCCTTTTCTCCACATCCTCGCCAACATTTGTTGTTGCTTGTGTTTTGGATGTTGGCCATCCTCACTGGTGTGAGGTGATATCTCATTGTGGTTTTAATCTGCATTTCTCTGATGATTAGCGATGTGGAGCATCTTTTCATGTGCCTGTTGGCCATCTGAATTTCTTCTTTAGAGAAGTGTCTATTCATGTCCTCTGCCCATTTCTTAATTGGATTATTTGCTTTCTGTTTGTTAAGGTGCATGAGTTCTTTATATATTTTGGATGTCAACCCTTTATCAGATACGTTTTTTATGAATATATTCTCCCATGCTGTAGGATGTCTTTTTGTTCTACTGATGGTGTCCTTTGCTGTACAGAAGCTTTTCAGCTTGATATAGTCCCACTTGTTCATTTTTGCTTTTGTTTCCCTTGCCCGGGGAGATATGTTCATGAAGAAGTTGCTCATGTTTATGTCCAAGAGATTTTTGCCTATGTTTTTTTCTAAGAGTTTTATGGTTTCATGACTTACATTCAGGTCTTTGATCCACCTTGAGTTTACCTTTGTGTATGGGGCTAGACAGTAGTCCAGTTTCATTCTCTTACATGTAGCTGTCCAGTTTTTCCAACACCAGCTGCTGAAGAGGCTGTCATCTCCCCATTGTATATCCAAGGCACTTTTATCAAATATTAATTGACTGTATATGTTTGGGTTAATGTTTGGATTTTCTATTCTGTTCCACTGGTCTGTGGGTCTGTTTTTGTGCCAATACCAAATTGTCTTGATTACTGTGGCTTTGTAGTAGAGCTTGAAGTCAGGGAGTGTAATTCCCCCTGTTTTATTCCTCCTTCTCAGGATTGCTTTGGCTATTCGGGGTCTTTTGTGGTTCCATATGAATTTTAGAATTATTTGTTCCAGTTCATTGAAGAAAGCTGTTGGTAGTTTGATAGGGATTGCATTGAAGCTGTAGATTGCTTTAGGTAGTATAGCCATTTTGACAATATTTATTCTTCCTAGCCAAGAGCATGGGATGCATTTCCATTTGTTAGTGTCCTCTTTAATTTCTCTTAGGAGTGTCTTGTAGTTTTCAGAGTACAGGTCTTTCACTTCCTTCGTTAGGTTTATTCCTAGGTATTTTATTCTTTTTGATGCAATTGTGAATGGAATTGTTTTTCTGATTTCTCTTTCTGTTAGTTCATCATTAGTGTATAGGAAAGCAACAGATTTCTGTGTGTTAATTTTGTATCCGGCAACTTTGCTGAATTCAGATATTAGTTCTAGTAGTTTTGGAGTGGAGTCTTTAGGGTTTTTTATGTACAATATCATGTCATCTGCAAATAGTGACAATTTGACTTCTTCTTTACCTATCTGGATGCCTTGTATGTCTTTGTTTTGTCTGATTGCTGTGGCTAGGACCTCCAGTACTATGTTGAATAACAGTGGAGAGAGTGGGCATCCCTGTCTTGTTCCCGATCTTAGATGAAAAGCTTTCAGCGTCTCTCCGTTAAGTATGATGTTAGCTGTGGGTTTGTCATATATAGCCTTTATGATGTTGAGGTACTTGCCGTCTATACCCATTTTGTTGAGAGTTTTAATCAGGAATGGATGCTGAATTTTGTCAAATGCTTTTTCAGCATCTATGGAGATGATCATGTGGTTTTTGTTCTTCTTTTTGTTGATGTGGTGGATGATGTTGATGGATTTTCGAATGTTGTACCATCCTTGCATCCCTGGGATGAATCCCACTTGATCATGGTGTATGATCCTCTTGATGTATTTTTGAATTCGGTTTGCTAATATTTTGTTGAGTATTTTTGCATCTACGTTCATCAGGGATATTGGTCTGTAATTTTCTTTTTTGGTGAGGTCTTTGCCCGGTTTAGGTATTAGAGTGATGCTGGCTTCATAGAATGAGTTTGGAAGTATTCCCTCCTCTTCTATTTTTTGGAAAACTTTAAGGAGAATCGGTGTTATTTCTTCTCTATATGTCTGGTAGAACTCAGAGGTGAATCCATCTGGTCCGGGGATTTGTTTTTGGGTAGTTTTTTGATTACCACTTCAATTTCGTTGCTGGTGATTGGTCTGTTTAGTTTTTCTGTTTCTTGCTTGGTCAGTCTTGGAAGGTTGTATTTTTCTAAGAAGTTGTCCATTTCTTCTATGTTTTCCAGCTTGTTAGCATATAGATTCTCATAATATTCTCTTATAATTCTTTGTATTTCTGTGGGGTCCGTCGTGATTTTTCCTTTCTCATTTCTGATTCTGTTTATGTGTGTAGATTCTCTTTTTCTCTTAATGAGTCTGGCTAGGGGTTTATCTATTTTGTTTATTTTTTCAAAGAACCAGCTCTTGGTTTTATTGATTTTTTCTATTGTTTTATTCTTCTCAATTTTATTTATTTCTTCTCTAATCTTTATTATGTCCCTCCTTCTGGTGACTTTGGGCCTCATTTGTTCTTCTTTTTCCAATTTCAGTAATTGTGTCTTTAGACTATTCATTTGGGAATGTTCTTCCTTCTTTAAATAGGCCTGGATTGCAATATACTTTCCTCTTAGAACTGCCTTTGCTGCGTCCCACAGAAGTTGTGGCTTTGTGTTGTTGTTGTCATTAGTCTCCATATATTCTTTGATTTCTGTTTTGATTTGGTCGTTAACCCATTGATTAATTAGGAGAGTGTTGTTAAGTCTCCATGTATTTGTGAGCCTTTTTGATTTCTTTCTAAAATTTATTTCTAGTTTTATACCTTGGTGATCTGAGAAGTTGGTTGGTAGGATTTCAATATTTTTGAAATTACTGAGGTTCTTTTGTGGCCTAGTATGTGGTCTATTCTGGAAAATGTTCCATGTGCACTTGAGAAGAATGTGTATCCTGTTGCTTTTGGGTGTAGAGTTCTGTAGATGTCTGTTAGGTCCATCTGTTCTAGTGTGTTGTTCAGTGCCTCTGTGTCTTTACTTATTTTCTGTCTGGTTGATCTGTCCTCTGGAGTGAGTGGTGTGTTGAAGTCTCCTAAGATGAATGCATTGCTGTCTATTTCCTCCTTTAATTCTGTTAGTATTTGTCTCACATATGCTGGCGCTCCTGTGTTGGGTGCATATATATTTATAATGGTTATATCTTCTTGTTGGACTGACCCCTTTATCATTATGTAATGTCCTTCTTTATCTTTTTGCTACTTTCTTCGTTTTGAAGTCTATTTTGTCTGATACAAGTACTGCAACACCTGCTTTTTCTCTTTGTTGTTTGCATGAAATATCTTTTTCCATCCCTTCACTTTTAGTCTGTGTATATCTTTGGATTTGAGGTGAGTTTCTTGTAGGCAGCATATAGATGGGTCTTGCTTTTTTATCCATTCTGTTACTCTGTGTCTTTTGATTGGTGCATTCAGTCCATTTACATTTAGGGTGATTATTGATAGGTATGTACTTATTGCCATTGCTGGCTTTAGATTCGTGGTTACCAAGGGTTCAAGGGTTGCTTCTTTACTATCTAACAATCTAACTTAACTTTCTTGTTAAGTTATTGTAAACACAGTCTGATGTTTCTTTCTTTCTCTCCCTTCTTATTCCTCCTCCTCCATTCTTTCTATAATAGGTGTTTTATTCTTTGCCTTTAGTTAGTATTTGGATGGTCTGCTTTCTTTGCTATGATTTTATTTTCTCTGGTGACATCTTTTTAGCCTTAGGTGTGCTTCCATCTAGAGCAGTCCATTTAAGATATCCTGTAGTGGTGGTTTATGAGAGGCAAACTCTCTTAACTTTCGTTTATCTGGAAATTGTTTAATCCCTCCATCATATTTAAATGATAATCGTGCTGGATACAATATTCTTGGTTCGAGGCCCTTCTGTTTCATAACGTTAAATATATCATGCCATTCTCTTCTGGCCTGTAAGGTTTCTGTTGAGAAGTCTGATGATAGTCTGATGGGTTTTCCTTTGTAGGTGATCTTTTTTCTCTCTCTAGCTGCCTTTAATACCCTGTCTTTATCTTTGATCTGTGCCATCTTAATTATTATGTGTCTTGGTGTTGTCTTCCTTGGGTCCCTTGTGTTGGGAGATCTATGAGCTTCGGTGGACTGCGAGACTACTTCCTTCCCCAGCGAGGGAAAGTTTTCAGCAATTATTTCTTCAAAGACACTTTCTATCCCTTTTTCTCTCTCTTCTTCCTCTGGTACTCCTATAATGCGAATATTGTTCCGTTTGGATTGGTCACACAGTTCTCTTAATATTCTTTCATTCCTAGAAATCCTTTTATCTCTCTGCCTCAGCTGCTCTGTACTCCTGTTCTCTATTTTCTATTCCATTAACAGTCTCTCGCATCTCATCCATTCTGCTGTTAAGCCCGTCGATCGCTTGTCTGATTTCTGCATTGTCTTTCCTCAGTTCCCTCACTTCCTCCCTCAGCTCTTGCACATTTCTCTGTAGGTCCATCAGCATGGTTATGACTTTTATTCTGAATTCTTTTTCAGGGAGGCTGTGCATTTCCATCCCTTCAGACTCCCTGTCTGGGGTTGTCTGGTTGATTTTGGTCTGAACCATATTCCTCTGTCTTTTCATGGCTGTATAATTTGGTCACTGATAGTTGCCACGTATGTCAGCTGGGCTCTTTAAGACCGCCTCTTGGGGTGCCGAGTTCTCTCGGGTGTAGCTGCACGCTGTGCGCTTTCCTGTGTATTCTCGTCTCTCTTTTAAGAATAGATGTATTTTCTGTGTTTTCGTAGATAAATATAGTGTTGGGAGGAGATTTCTGCCGCCCTGCTCACACCGCCATCTTCCCGGAAGTCCTCCAGTTTCACTCTTATGCAACATTTATTTTTTTGCAAAAATATGAAAAGTGGAATCTTTTTATAGTTTTAATTTCAAATTTTTTTGTTTACTTATATTTTTTCATTTGTTCATAGATTGTTCATGTTTGCTTTGTGTTTTATCTATTCATATCCTTTCCTTGTCTTTTTCTTATTAACTCTAGCTTTTTATGTTACAGATAGTAACCTTTTGTCATTTGTTGTAAATTTTATTATTTACAGCTTAGTTTTTTATGACATACTCTTTTTAGTCAAAGTTTAGAATATTTGTGTTGCTAGAATTTTGTATACTTGTCTGTTTCTGAAATCCATTCCAGGCTTAAGCCTGCCCAACTCCAAGGTTTCAAACATTTTGTTTTTCAGTACTTTTATAGTATCTTTTTTCTTTCATATTTTAAGTAAAAATGACTATCTGTTTTCACTTGGGTAAATTGTCACATGTTCCCCATGGACTAGAGCACCATCTCTGAGATAGTAATACATTAATATTTTGTGTCTGCTCCTAAGGTATTCTGTGCTAGCCTTTTAATCTCTTTGTTGTGATACCAGTTATCATATTCACCTGACACTCTGGAAGGACAGTTTCTTTTTCAGAATTCTCCTGATTCTTTTCATAGTTTTTCTAGATAAATTTGAAAGTTTTGTCAAATTCCAACAAAGCAAAACAAAATTACTAGGAATTTAATTAAGATTAGACTGAATTTATGTGGTAATTTGGGAAGAATTGATGTATTTACAACCCTGAGTCTTCACATTGAAGAACAAAGCACATCTTCCTATTTATTTGGATCTTCTTTTATGTTCCTCAGTACCAGCTTCTTAATACAGGTCTCAGATATTTCTAAAGTTTATTTGTGTTTTTGTTTATTTGTTTTTTGCTGTTATGAATGAAATCTTGTCCACACTTTTCTTCTATTTATTGTTGATGACTAGAAAAGTCACTTCGTTTTTTGTATTTATTTTGTTACTAGCCTGTTTACTGAACTTTTTTATTTCTAAGAGTTTCTCAGTAGACTTTCTTGAACTTGTAGGTATATAATAATGGCATTTGTCCAGGTAAACAAAAGAGGGAAAGAGTTGTGTGTCAGCTCTTTTGTTAATTGTGTCTCTTCTTCCTTTTTCTTGCCATATTACATTAAGGACTTCCAGAACAAACTTAAGTAGTAGTGGTCTTCTTAGGCATCCTGATAACCTTCAGTGAAAAGGTGAGAGATGAGCAAAGACTTGACTGAAGTAAAGGAGTGACCATGAAGAATCTGGGGAAAGAGAACAACAGCCAGTACACAAGCCTTGAGGAGAGAAGTGTGCCTGTTGTGGTTGAGAAATGCCAAGGAGGCCTGCATAGCTAGAGAGGAGTGAATAGAGAGGAGACTGGTAGAATGAGGTTGGGGAGGGAATAAGGGAGTATAGATTATGTAAAGCCTTATAAGCCATTATGAGAACTAATTGTCTAATAATGAACCTTCCTTGCTTACTTTACTAGGATTACTGTGTTGCAGGGAGTTTAAGCATCATGTCTATGGTTAAGAAGTGTACTTAAAAAATATATTTAAAAAAACTCAGTATCTGCTATTGATTCAATTCATTGATGTATTCTAGTGTTTAACATGTATCTTACTATAGTCATAATAAACTTATTCTTTCCTCCAGTTGCTGCATTAACTCTACTAACTCTCTCTATGCTTTCTTATGTAAAGTTGCCTATTACATTGCTGGGCAGAGCATTTAATCAGCAAATTGTCAGTTCCTAAAGGCTGAGATTATTTTAAGCAATGGCAGCACAACAAAGAGGAGATTTGTGCCTTGTTTAGTTGTACCCAAACATTAATTTTAAACCCTCAGTTATTTTCAGTTTTCAAGTTCTGGTAGAAAAACACCTAAAGGCACCCAGGCAGGAAGAGTAGTGAAAGCCACAAATCATGGCTTTGCTGAAAACTGACCAGGTTGAGCAGATAAGTCAGCTCAGTGGGAAAACTATAAGCTCTGTTGAAAAATCAAATATCCCAAGAGAAATAAAAAGGAAAGAAAAAAAAATTTGCTGAGAGGAGCAGAATTAACTGGAGTTTGGCACTGCTATAAAATAAAAGTTTCCAGAACAGCAATATTTTCTGACAAAGCTTGGCTGTTTGATCCTAGAATGTAACATTAAGGCTGAATGTAAATATTTTCTCTTTGTAGTGAGAGGAAGGAGAGGTAAGAAAGAGAAATTTGTATCACTGCTATTAGGAACCTTCCACCTTCCATAGGTGTGCCCCAGCCCTACACTATTCTGCAACATTGCTGAAGCTGGTGGGTGTGCCCCAGCTCTGTGCTCTCTGCTGCCTTTCTAAAGTCAGTGCATGCCCCAGCCCTGTGCTCCCTAACTGCCTTGCTAAAGATTTAGTCCTGATCAGGCCAAGTTGTCAGAATGTGCTACTACCTTCCAGCAGGCATGCCCCAGCCCTGTGCTTTCTCGCTGCCTCTCTTAAGCTGGAGGGTATGTGCAGTCTACAAAATCCCTTGATTGCCTGGCTCTGGTAGCCAGGGGATCATGTCTTTCTGGGTCCCCTGAGACTGAAACAATTGGAAAGACAATACTTGGCAGGCTACCACCCCCAGGGCACTGTACAGACAGACTGAAATACACACCTTTTCTTCAGTGAAAAAGGCCTGTTTACTTGTCCTGCAATGTCAGCTCACAGGGCAGGCTTCAGCTTTGCTAGTTACACATCTAGAGATTACAGAGATGCTCTTAGAGAGAATATAGGCTAAGGGACACCATCATTGCACGCTCCCTTGGCCTCTCTACAGCTTGCTGGTACTTCCCAAAAAGGAACTTAAATATTCACTTGGGGCCCCAGTGTTTGCAGATGTTGTCCAGGGGATACCTCCGTATCTGTTATTCTGGAGGCCAGCAGAGTTTATGATTGCAGTCCCCCAAGACTGATATGTATCTGTATACTTTCAAAGCTTCTGCATGAGAGTCTAACTTCCAAGCTGACTGAGATCCTCCTTTTGGAATATTAACAGCTCTTGGCACACCCTCAACAACTTGGACCAGTCAAGAATAAATCAGGTTGCTCAGCCATTTGCAGTGGTTGGAGTCATTTAAAAGCTAGAGAAAGGTTAACTGACAAGGTTTATCTCCTACACTAGGTCATTTCTTTGAGACTGGGAGAGGTAGCGGTTTTGCCTATAACATAAAAACACCAAGAGTCAAGCTGAGGAAACAGGAACATGTTAAAACAAAAGATAAAAACTCAGAAAAAAACCTCAAAGAAATAGAGTAATTTATCTGATAAAGAGTTCAAGGTAATGGTCATAAAGATGCTCATAAAGTTAGTTGCTGAACTTGTGAGAAGAATAGATGAACATACAACTTAAACAAAGAGAAAATATGAGAGTACCAAACAGAAGTCACATATCTGAAGCCTGTAATAACTGAATTGAAAAATACACTGAGGGGTTCAACAACAGACTAGATGAAGTAGAAGAATGGATCAGTGATCTGGAAGACAAGACAATGAAATTCACCCAAACAGAGCAGCAAAAAGAAAAAATAATTTTAAAAAGGGAAGATAACTTAAGGGACCTATCAGACAATATTAAGCCAAATAATACTTATAGGTGTCCCAGAGAAGAGAGGAGAGAAAAGGACTGAAAACTTATTTGAAGAAATAATACCTTAAAACTTTCATAACCTGCGGAAGGAAACAGACATCAAGATCCAGGAGACCTAGAGCATTCCAAAAAAGACAAAACCAAAGAGAACCACACCAAGACACATTATAATTAAAATGTGAAAAGTTAAAGAATCATAAAAGCACCAAGAAAAAAAAACTAGTTATATGCAAGGGAATACCCAAAAGACTAACAGCGTATTTGTCAGCAGAAACCTTGCAGGGCAGAAGGGAGTGGCATAATATATTCAAAGTGCTGAAAGGAAAAAAATTACTACTGGGAATACTCTGCTCAGCAAGGTTATCATTCAGAGTTGAAGGAGTGATAAATAGTTTTCCAGAAAAGTGAAAGCCGAAAGAGTTCACCACTAAAGTAGCATTACAAGAAAAGTTAAAGGGACTTATTTAAGCTGAAAAGAAAAGGCACATATTAGTAATAAGAAAGCAAATATCTCACTGGTAGAGGTAATTATATAGTAAAGATAGTGCACTAATCACCTATAGAGCTAGTAGGAAGGTTAAAAAACAAAAGTAGAAAAGTAACCATATAATTACATAACCGAATAGCTACAACAATTAGTTAATGGATACACAAAATAAAAAGATGTAACATAAGATATTGGGGATGGGAGGATTAAAGTGTAAAGTTTTAGTATGCATTCAAATTTAATGTACTATTCAACTTAAAATACTGATATATATGTTATTATATATACTGCTCTATGTAAGTCTCATGGTGCAAAGCCTATAGTATATGTTGAAAAGATAATGAGGAAAGAATCCAAGCATATCACTAAGGAAAGTAATCAAACCACAAGTTAGGATAGCAGGAGAAGAAGAAGATAGAGGATCTAAAAAAAAGGCAGAAAATAATTAACAAATTGGCAATAATTACATACCTGTCAATAATTCCATTAAATGTAAATGGACTGAATTCTCCAGTCAAAAGATACTGTGACTGATGGATAAAAAAGCAAGACTATCTGTATGCTGACTATAAGAAACTCACTTTAGATGTAAAGACACAGACTGCAAGAGAAGGGATGGAAAAATATTTTTCATGCAAATGAAAACCAAAAGAAAGCTGGAATAGCTATACTTAAAAGAAGACTTTAAAACAAAGACTGTAATAAAAGACAAAAATGGGCATTAGATAATGATAAAAGGGTCAGTCAAGCAAGATATGTTTCTAAATGTGTATGCACCCAACATAGCACATAAATATATAAAGCAAATACTAACAGACCTAAAGGGAGAAATTACAGCAATATAATAATAGTAGGGGATTTTAATAGGCCAATAACAAAGCAGTATGGTTTTATTTTAAAAACAGACACACAGAACAATGGAACAGAGAGCCCAGAAAAGCCCATGCATATTAACTAAGCAATTAATTTATGACAAAGGAGGCAAGAATATACAATGGAAAAAGGACAAAAGACAATCTTTTCAATAAATGGTGTTGGGAAAACTGGACAGCCACATGAAAAATAATGAAACTGTAGAGTATTATTTTACACTATACACAAAAATTAACTCAAAATGGATTAAAGATGAATGTAAGACATGAATCTATGAAACTTGTAGAAGAAAACATGGGCAGTAAGCAACTTTACATCAGTCTGCAGTGGTTTTTTTTTTTATCGACTCAAAAATCAGAGACAATAAAAACAAAAGTAAGTGAAACTATGTCAAACTAAAAAGCTCTTTATAGCAATAGAAGCCATCGACAAAATGAAAAGACAACCTGCTGAAGAGGAGAAAATATTTGCAAGTCATATATCTAATAAAGGATTAATATCCAAAATATATAAAGAACTCATACAACTCAGTAACAAAAAACCAATGTGACTAAAAATGGACAATGGATATGAATAGACATTTTCCCAAAGAAGATATGTAGATGAGCAATAGACACATGAAAAGATGCTCAACATCACTAATAACCAGGGAAATGCAAATCAAAACCACAATGAGGTATCACCTCATACCTTATAGAATGGCTGTTATTAACAAGAAGTAACAAGTGTTGGTGAGTATATGGAATAAAGGGAACCTTTGTGTATTGTTGGTGAACAGGTAAAATGGTACATACAGCAGTATGGAAAACAGTGTGGAGGTTTCTCAAAAATTTAAACATAGAAATATCATATGATCCACTAATTCTACCTCTGGATATTTATCCAAAGAAAATGAAAACAAAATTCAGAAAGATATATTCACTCCCTATGTTCATTGCAGCATTATCTGTAATAGCCAAATATATATGGAAACAACCTAAGTGACCATTGATGATAGATGAAAGATGAGGTGGTACACCCATACACACATAAAAGAATATTACTCAGCCATAAAAAAGGGAATGAAATGTTGCCATTTTAACAACATGGATCAACCTTGAGAGTGTTCTGCTAAGTGAAGTAAGTCAAAGACAAATACTATATGATTTCATTTATATGTAAAAATCTAAAAAAGCAAAATGAACAATGACAACAACAAAAAACTTACAGAGAACAGACTGATGGTTGCCAGAGGGGCAAAGTGTTGTGGGTGGACAAAATTGGTGAAGGAGGTCAAGAGGTACAAATTTCTAGATATAAAATAAAATACAAAACATGGGAATGTATTTTACAGCATGGTGACTATAGTCAATAATGTATATTTGAAAGTTGCCAGAAGTTCTCATTACAAGAAAAAAATTTTGTAACTTTGTATGGTGACAGATGGTAACTAGACTTATTGTGGTGATCATTTTTCAGTGCATACAAATATCAAATCATTATTTGTACCCCTACAACTAACATAATTTTATCTATCAATTATGTCTCAATTTTAAAAAATATTTTTGAGTCACAATTTTACATCTCTTTTAGTATCTCCCAATTCTGATCCTTACATTGCCTTATGACAAGTTGTTGTTTCTGATGATAATTTATTTTGTAAAATGACTTCATCTTGTGATATCAATATGTTCAGGATTATATTTAGAATATTTACCTAAATTTTCTATAATAGTAGGTCTGGTTTCAAACACAAGAATGTGAAAAATAATTTAAGAAATTGTGATAACAGAAAGAATAAAAGTTACAATGAGAAAAGCATTCTGCAGATAGGTGGCCTTGAAAAGCTAGTTTAGTTTGTAAAAGTAACTTATACTTGGTAGAGAATATCTGGGCAGATCCAAAAGTTTTTGTTCTTTTATTTCCATTAAAATATAAATGTTTTTGTATTTCACTCTGTTATATATATATATATATATGCATTATATATATATTACTCTGTTAATAATATTAGAACTGTGTAGCTTCCACAACTCTGCTTATTGCTGTCTTCAAAAAGTGAATCAGCGTATTGTAGGTATCTTTTCTTTCTTACCTTGTTGACTTGAGGTTTCCTAAACTCCTGCCTCTTTTTGTTATGCTGTTTTCCCTACTTGCCAATTCCTTTTTGTATTCTTTTCATCACAGATTATAAATGAATTTAAAAATTAATGTTACTATAATTTTTGTGTAGTTATTGACTGATTTTTTTATGTTGATTAATAAAAGGAAAATGTGGAAATAAAAGTAAAGACAGTGTAAACAGAAAGTGGGAATGAAGAGTAGATTAATAATAATAGTAATAAAAGATGCAGAAAAGACCTCAAAATGATAATTCACATAGAAGTTTAGGGAAAGGAAATTTATAAATACACTCTTCTTATAAGTCTTTTGAATACTTGTCTACTTTTCAGTTTTGAGTATCTGTTTTGTTTTTTAGGTTCTGGTAAAATATTACAATTAAATGCCAATATATCTAATAGCTCTCTCAGAAAATTTTTTTTTCCTTTTTAAGAAGGAGGACATGAGTTCAGTGGTAATTTAAATCTTAGTTGGTGATAGCTGGAATGGAACACCTTAATTTCTGAACATGAATAATAAATTTGCTTAAGTCTTATTTGAAAATTCCTTAGTTTAGTAAGTAATATTTTCTCCATTTTTAGTTTTGACACAAGTTTTTACAACAGATAAGTGGTGGAAACAGAATCAGATTAGAAATTTTGACTCTGGAAAGCAAATACATGAAATACTTTATTGGGTTAAACCAAAATTTATCCAGCCTGCATTTTTGTCTCAAAGCATTCTTACTGGCTTTTATGGTTACTGTTCATAATAGTGACTCTGAGGGTTAGGTATATACAACTATCTCTGAAAAAACCTTACTGATATTTTTTCTGTTTCTTATATGTATATATTTTAAACTTGTGCCATTTTCAGAGACTGAAATCCCTTTTTAGTTCCAGAAATATCTCTTTATTACTTTGAAATAGTTCGAGTCATGAATTAGAAGAAGTCAGAAGACCTGGATTTTAGTCCTAGGTTTGCTCCTAATTATGTAATCTTTGTTAAGGTATTTAACTTCTCTAGAACTCACCTTATTCTCATTTACATAATAAATACTAAATAACTGAAGTATTTTGTTATTCTAAATAAATGTGATCATACTGTTGTTTGCCATTGTTACCAATTCTATATAATTTTATTGTTCTGGCCCTGTGTTTTCTGATTTCTGTCTTCTTAGACAGTAAAACACTAACTGTGCCATTCTCCCATCCCGCAATTTGAAAAGTATTTTCTCAATTCCTCTGGTCATGTAAATTGCACCTCTGATCTTTCTCTATTGACATCTTAAGATAGAGTTGATAAGAATAGCACCAAGTGCTGAAGGTATGGGCAGATGTGCTGTGATATATAAATGTAAGATCATATTTTCTGTTTTATTTCAGTTACTTTTTTTTTAATGCCAATATTGCTAAGACTTCACCATATCATTTCAAAATATCTTTTAGGCCAACCCTTTGCCTCTGAACTAGACTACTGCTATGTTCTTTACTATTCAGTATCTTTCTGGGACAGAGCTTTCACAATATGTCACCTTGAGGAAGTTCTTACAGCTAATATAAATCTTGCTTTCTGTAATTTAAGTTGAATTTATTTCCTTTATCTTTTCTCCTGGAGATGGGAACACCCCAAACTAGAAGTGATGCTCTCTTATGAGGGCCAGTACTGAACACAGCAGAATGATTATTTCCAGTCTGGCATCATTTTTAGCATTTATATATTAAAGCTTCCTGACTTTCCTTTCCATATTCATGGTCTCAAGAGATGCTATTCTTTACAGCCCAAATGAAGTAACAGTTATGTATCTAATATTAATGTTTATTATATCTTTTGCTATTTAGATCCAAATGAGGTGTAAAACAAAAAATGAGCTCTCAAACCTATTTGAGGACATTAGCAGATTTGTGTTTTATTTATTATAACTATAGTCATGGGACCGGGTTTTTGCCTGCAATATGTAGAATTTGTCTCATCATTTTATTAGTCATAATGTGTACATGTTTAATTCATCTATATCTTCCTTATAAGTGATGAGAATAGAAACTTGTTCTTTAAACAAGCTGTCTTGAAATAGATTTTATTGTGTGCAATCGAAAAGCTTTAATACCTAAGCTTAGAAATGTGCTAGGTATTGGAAAAGAAAAAACACATTCTCTGCCCTTAAAGAGCCTGTAGTCTTGTTGAGAGAAGAGATTATAAAAATTGTAATTATAAAACACTTAAAAAATAATATATGATAGTACATATAATATGTTTTAATGTTAATTTTTTATTTTGCCTTTTAAAGATTAATACAGAAGATGTTTTACACTGTACAGATCTGTTCTGTTAACTAAGGCATCCTAAAATACCTAATTGTGTCATTCTGATTTGTTTTTTAACTTTAAAGGTTCAGCAATTTTCTGAAAAAGCCTTCCTCTTACAGCTTTTGAAAACTCATGAAAATGCCTTAGAAAGACAGTGCAGTGAAATTACAAACCAAAGGAATATGCTTCTCCAAACTTTTGTAAGTTTCCAGCCACTTAGAAAAATCTATTTCACTAACTGTCAAAAAGTATATGTATGTATATACACATATACACACTCACACACACATACGTACATACTTAGGTGTATTTTAGAAAGTTATCCTATGCATATTGGCAGATATTCCTGCTCAGATATGGAAAAATATTAAGTGCTATTTAAAACCAGTTGATTGAGTAATGTAGTTTGAGATAATTATATTGGCAGGGATGCAATATAGAAATTATTTGAAATTGTAATAAGTTTAAAAGAAACAGTAAAACTGATTTCAATTGCTGAGGCTTTGAGAACTTGGTTTTAATGCTTTTGAAAGACAGAGAGGGTCACACTTTATGCATATTTATGGCTGTGGGGGAAAAAAATGAAAAAAAAAACAGATTTTGTTTACCTTTCAATCATAAGTGAGAATCAATAGAAATAATAGTTTCAAATGACAGGGCCAGTTTAGGAATATGACTTGTAATTAATTGACATTTCAAAGAAAATGCATTTTAAAATATTTATATATCTAAAGTAGAATTAACAGACTTGGTGATTATGAATGACATGGCCAGTTTCTAAATGTAGTTCATAATTAGTTGATGTTTCTTAGAAAAATAGAAAAATACAGTAATGTTTAAGTTCTGGCATTGTCAACAAATTTAGGTTCTAGCATTGTTGAGAGATTATGGAAATCCTTATTTCTTCTCCATGTTGATATTTCATAAAATGAAAACTGTTATTTAGAACTGAATTTGAAATGAATGTATAATTTTATATTTCTTGTCTAGATTTTAAAAGGTATCCTTGGATTTCTTTCTTTTTCTTTAATAATGCAATAATTCCCAGGAGTATAGATTTTCATTTTCAAATTTGGTCATTTTTTACCACACGATTTTATATTATGATGACAAAATAGTGCATATGGTTATAAGTTTACTATACAAACTCAGATATAGCGATGAGAAATAGAATTTCTGCATTGGTAATTCTCCCAAAATAGTAAGGATAAATTTTTCACATTAAATTGTGGGTGGTTGTTATATAATAGCTTCAGTTTTTTACTAATATTGCTGGAGGAGTAAGCATTTTCGTAATAATACTAGGAAGTATAAATTTACGCTTCTGTTAATAATTCCAAATGATTGCATTTTAAATCACTAAGGAAAAATATCATCACAATCAACACCTGTGTTTTATCTTTTTTTTCTGTTTTTCAGGATGCTACAAAGAAAAAAGTGACAGAGGAAGAGGAAAAATTTATTAAGGAAATTACAGACTTCAATAATGAGTATGAAATAACAAAGAAAAGAGAATTTTTGATGAAAGAAAATGTCAAGATTGAAATATCCGACTTAGAAAACCAGGCAAACATTTTGAAAAAGGGTATGACTACGTATTACCACATCTAGCATTAAGGAAAATAATTATTTTGAATCAGTGGCTTTTCATTCAAGAATTTAACATTTTTATAAACAAATTATAGATTATTACAAACCTATCATTTTACTTTTATCTTAATTGTCTTAATGGCAATGTATCTTTTATTGTGAGCATTTTCAAATTCTTTAGAAGTAGGTGTGACATGAGCATTTGGTCATTTTTTCAATAAGCAAATATCTATTTACTCTTTTTTATGTGATAGACACTGCTCTAAATCCTGGGGATATAAAACTAAAAAGTGGAGGAATTAAATATGTAAGCAGATACTTATAGTACAGTGTGAAAGAATCTGTTAAAGGAGTAGTAATGATGGTGTTATCCCCTTTTTATCATCAATACAGTTTAAATTATGAAACAAGGTTACAGAGTGCGGTGGGAAGAATTTCATCTCAGGAACAGTAGTTTGCAGGTTATTGTAATCTGTGATAAGATTCTGAACTCAAGAAATTGCTTAAGAGAGGAGAGGGTGAATTAAAGAGATGTATAGGAAAAATGAAAGGACTTTATCCCTGATTAATGTGGACAAAAATAAAGTCAAGGATGGATCACTATTTTCAGACTTAAGAGATTGAACAGAATGAGGTACCAGGAGGAAGAGCAGAAATGGAGAAGTCTGTCTGAGCTATATCCTTTTCTAGACAAAAGGACTCTGTTTTGTTCACTTAGTTTTATTTGGACATGTCTATGGGATATACAGGTAGAGATTCCCAGGCAGTAGGTGGAAATTTGGTTGTGAGGCTGATAAGGGAGATCAGAGCTAGAGTATTAAGTGTGGGACCAAATCCAGAGTTGTTGGTGACATCATTCAGAGGAAACATAGAAGAGGAACAAAGACCAGAGACAGAAACTGGGAAAGCATAGCTTTAAGGAAAGGAAGAAAAGAAAAATGAGACAGAGTAGTCAGAGGGCAAGAGGATAACCAGCAGAGAGTGATGTTTCAGAAGTAAAGAGTAAAAATGTTTTGTTCAAATGAGTGGGATTGAAATAAGACATTAATTTGACAATCAGAAAATGTCAAGAGCAGTATCGCAGAGTGATAGAAGAAGACTTGTAGTAATAGATTGAGGAGTCAATGGGACTTGAGGAAGTATAGAATGAAAATATGAATATTAAATGGAAAATGAGTTTTTAATGGAAGCCTTTCTAAATTATATTGATACTTGGGTGGTTTTAGTAATTGGAGAACATATGTTTAACTTTTTATTGACTTGGAGCTATCTATATGAATGATTTACTGTTTTCTTTTGCATGTGACAATTGTTATTATACTTATTAGGTAATATTTATTAGGCTTATACCATGTAACAGCTACCATCTTGAAGATTATAAATGCTAAACGTAGGTTTATTTAATTTAAATCTTTCTTTCACCTTTTAATTGCTGTGTGATATTGGGCAAATGGTTAACTTTTCTTTGCCTCAATTTCCTCATCTGTAAGGATGAGGGGTAATAATAATGACCTTAACAAGGGTGTTATGAGGATTCAATGAAATAATATTTAAGCACATAGAATGCTACCTGGCATACAAGTAAGCCCTCAAAAATATGAGGATTATACATTCTAATTATTCTCACTTTACCAATGAAGGAAATAAGGTTCTCAAAGATTAATTACTTGGGTAGAGTATTTGCTTTGGGTAGAAGTTCTTCACCATATGCACATCTGGGAACCTATAAAAAAAATGATAAATGCTGAATCTCTTCTGAAACCTGAATCAGAATCTCTGTAGGTAAATATAGGAAATATATATATTTTAAAAGTTACTTAGGTGATGCTGATGTGTACTTCTGTTTAATAACCATAAGTGTAGAATACAAAGTGAAAAAGGTACTAACTTGAGGAGATACTCTAAGTAAAACTAACTTCTTTAAAAAGTCATGGATATCACCACTTCTATTCAACATACTATTGAAAATTTAGCCAAATCAGTCAAGAAAGAGAAATAAAAGGCATCCAAATTGGAAAGAAAGAGATAAAATTATCTGCTACCTGATGACATGATCTTGTATGTAGAGCAGCTAAAAATTGCACAAACACAAACACACACAACACTGCTAAACCTAATAAATAAATATGACTCCTAATATATAAAGAGTGGAGGACAAAGAACAAAAAGGAAGAAAAGAAACCAAAAGAACCTTTAGATTCTGTTTAAAATAGTGTAATAAGTGAGTTAAATTAGAGTGTTAGATAGTAAGGAAGCTGCCCTTGAACCTTTGGTAACCACGAATCTGAAGCCTGCAATAGCAATAGTACATATCTATCAATTATCACCATAAATGTAAGTGGACTGAATGCACCAATCAAAAGACATAGAGTCACTGAATGGATACAAAAACAAGACCCATCTATATGCTGCCTACTAGAGACTCACTTCAAACTGAAAGACATACACAGACTAAAAGTGAAGAGATGGAAAAATATATTTCATGCAACTAATGGGGAGAAAAAAGCAGGAGTTGCAGTACTTCTGTCAGAAAAAATAGACTTCAAAACAAAGAAAGTCACATAATGATAAATGGGGTCAGTCCAACAAGAGGATATAACCATTGTAAATATCTATGCACCCAACATAGGAGCACCTACATATGTGAAACAAATACTAACAGAATTAAAGGGGGAAATAGAATGCAATGCATTCATTTTAGGAGACTTCAACATACCACTCACTCCAAAGGACATATCAACCAGATAGAAAATAAGTAAGGAGACAGAAGCACTGAACAACACATTAGAACACATGGACCTAACAGACCTCTACAGAACACTCCACCCAAAAGCAGCAGAATACACATTTTTCTCAAGTGCACATGGAATATTTCCAAGAACAGGTCATATACTAGGCCACAAAAAGAGCCTCGTTAAATTCAGGAGGATTGAAACTGTACCAACCAGCTTCTCACACCACAAAGGTGTGAAACTAGAAATAACTTATACAGAGAAAACAAAAAGGCCCACAGACACATGAAGGCTTGACAACATGCTCCTAAATAATCAATAGATCTATGACCAAATAAAAACAATGATCAGGCAATATATGGAGACAAATGAAAACAACTCAACACCACAAAATCTATGGGACACAGCAAAGACCGTGCTAAGAGGGAAGTATATCAAAATACACATGTACCTCAAGAAAGAAGAACAATCCCATATGATCAGTCTTAGTTCACAGTTAATGAAACTAGAAGAAGAAGAAGTGAGGCCCAAAGTCAGTAGAACAAGGGACATAATAAAGATCACAGCAGGAATAAAATCAAGAGGAATAAAACAATAGAGAGAATCAAAGAACCAGGAGGTGGTTCTTTGAGAAAATAAACAAAATAGATAAACGCCTAGCCAGACTTACCAAGAAAAGAAGAGTCTACACACATGAACAAAATCAGAAATGAGAAAGGAAAAATCACTATGGACACCACAGAAATACAAAGAATTATTAGAGAATACTGTGAAAAATTATATGCTAACAAACTGGATAACCTAGAAGAAATGGAAATTTTTCTAGAAAAATAAAACCTTCCAAGGCTGATCCAGGAAGAAACAGAAAATCTGAACAGACCAATTACCAGCAAGGAAACTGAATTGGTAATCAAAAAACTACCTAAGAAAAAAACCCCAACCCCTGGACCACATGGTTTCACCACTAATTTTTTTTTTGGTATCATTAATCTACACTTACATGTGCAACATTATTGTTACTGAACTCCCCACTTCATCAGGTCCCCCGCAACTACCCCATTACAGGCACTGTCCATCAGCACAGTGAGATGCTATAGAATCACTACTTGTCTTCTCTGACTTGTACAGCCCTCCCCGTGCCCCCCCAACATTACATCTGCTAATCGTAATGCCCCTTTTTCCCCCTTGTCCCTCCCTTCCCACCCAACCTCCCCAGTCCCTTTCCCTTTGGTAACTGTTAGTCCATTCTTGAGTTCTGTGAGTCTGCTGCTGTTTTGTTCTTTCAGTTTTTTTCTTTGCTCTTATGCTCCACATATGAGTGAAATCATTTGATACTTGTCTTTTTCTGCTTGGCTTATTTCACTGAACATAATACCCTCTAGTTTCATCTATGTTGTTGCAAATGGTAGGATTTCTTTTCTTCTTATGGCTGAATAATATTCCATTGTGTATATGTACCACTTCTTCTTTACCATTCATCGACTGATGGACACATAGGATGCTTCCATATCTTGGCTGCAATAAACATAGGGGTACATCTGTCTTTTTGAAACTGGACTGCTGCATTCTTAGGGTAAATTCCTAGGAGTGGGATTCCTGGGTCAAATGGTATTTCTATTTTGGGTTTTTTGAGGAACCTCCATACTGCTTTCCACAATGGTTGAACTAATGTACATTCCCACCAGCAATGTAGGAGGGTTCCCCTTTCTCCACATCCTCGCCAACATTTGTTGTTGTGTGTGTTTTGGATGTTAGCCATCCTTACTGGTGTGAGGTGATATCTCATTGTGGTTTTAATTTGCATTTCTCTGATGATTAGCCACATGGAGCATCTTTTCATGTGCCTGTTGGCCATATGAATTTCTTCCTTGGAGAAGAGCCTATTCATATCTTCTGCCCATTTTTTAATTGGATTATTTGCTTTTTGTTTGTTGAGATGCGTGAGTTCTTTACATATTTTGGAAGTCAACCCCTTATCAGATGTCATTTATAAATATATTCTCCCATACTGTAGGGTGTCTTTTTGTTCTACTGATGGTGTCCTTTGCTGTACAGAAGCTTTTCAGCTTGATATAGTCCCACTTGTTCATTTTTGCTTTTGTTTCCCTTGCCAGGGGAGATATGTTCATGAAGAAGTCACTCATGTTTATGTCCAAGAGATTTTTGTTTTTTTCTAAGAGTTTTATGGTTTCATGACTTACATTCAGGTTTTTGATCCATTTTGAGTTTACTTTTGTGTATGGGGTTAGACAGTAGTCCAGTTTCATTCTCTTACATATAGCTGTCCAGTTTTTCCAACACCAGCTGCTGAAGAGGCTGTCATCTCCCCATTGTATATGCAAGGCTCCTTTATGGTATATTAAATGACTGTATATGTTTGGGTTAATGTTTGGATTTTCTATTCTGTTCCACTGGTCTGTGGGTCTGTTCTTGTGCCAATACCAAATTGTCTTGATTACTGCAGCTTGAAGTCTGGGAGTGTAATTCCCCGTTTTATTCTTCCTTCTCAGGATAGCTTTGGCTATTCGGGGTTTTTGTTGTTCCATATGAATTTTAGAACTATTTCTTCCAGATCATTGAAAAATGCTGTTGGTATTTTGATAGGGATTGCATTGAATCTGTAGATTGCTTTAGGTAGTATAGCCATTTGACAATATTTATTCTTCTAGCCAAGAGCATGGGATGAATTTCCATTTCTTAGTGGGCTCGTTAATTTCTCTGAGGAGTGTCTTGTAGTTTTCAGGGTATAGGTCTTTCACTTCCGTCGTTATGTTTATTCCCAGGTATTTTATTCTTTTTGATGCAATTGTGAATGGAATTGTTTTTCTGATTTCTCTTTCTGTTAGCTCGTCGTTAGTGTATAGGAAAGCAACAGATTTCTGTGTGTTAATTTTGTATCCTGCAACTTTGCTGAATTCAGATTTTAGTTCTAGTAGTTTGGGAGTGGAGTCTTTAGGGTTTTTATGTACAATATCATGTTATCTGCAAATAGTGACAATTTGACTTCCTCTTTACCAGTCTGAATGCCTGTATTTCTTCATTTTGTCTGATTGCTGTGGCTAGGACCTCCAGTACTATGTTGAATAACAGTCAAGAGAGTGGACATCTCTGTCTTGTTCCTGATCTTAGATGAAAAGCTTTCAGCTTCTCGCTGTTAAGTATGATGTTGACTGTGGGTTTGTCATATATGGCCTTTATTATGTTGAGGTACTTGCTCTCTATACTCATTTTGTTGAGAGTTTTTATCATGAATGGGTGTTGAATTTTGTCAAATGCTTTTTCAGTATCTATGGAGATGATCATGTGGTTTTTGTTCTTCTTTTTGTTGATGTGGTGGATGATGTTGATGGATTTTTGAATGTTGTACCATCCTTGCACCCCTGAGATGAATCCCACTTGATCATGGTGTATGATCCTCTTTATGTATAATTTTTGAATTCGGTTTGCTAATATTTTGTTGAGTATTCTTGCATCTATGTTCATCAGGGATATTGGTCTGTAATTTTCTTTTTTGGTGAGGTCTTTGCCTGGTTTCGGTGTTAAGAGTGATGCTGGCTTCATAGAATGAGTTTGGAGGTATTCCCTCCTCTTCTATTTTTTGGAAAACTTTAAGGAGAATGGGTGTAATTTCTTCTCTATATGTCTGGTAGAATTCAGAGGTGAATCCATCAGGTCCAGGGGTTTTGTTCTTGGGTAGTTTTTTGATTACCGATTCAATTTCTTTGCTGGTGATTGGTCTGTTTAGTTTTTCTGTTTCTTGCTTGGTCAGTCTTGGGAGGTTGTATTTTTCTAAGAAGTTGTCCATTTCTTCTATGTTTTCCAGCTTGTTAGCATATAGATTCTCATAATATTCTCTTATAATTCTTTGTATTTCTGTGGGGTCCGTAATTATTTTTCCTTTCTCATTTCTGATTGTGTTTATGTGTGTAGATTCTCTTTTTCTCTTAATGAGTCTGGCTAGGGGTTTATCTATTTTGTTTATTTTTTCAAAGAACCAGCTCTTGGTTTTATTGATTTTTTCTATTGTTTTATTCTTCTCAATTTTATTTATTTCTTCTCTGATCTTTATTATGTCCCTCCTTCTGGTGACTTTGGGCCTCATTTGTTCTTCTTATTCAAATTTCAGTAATTGTGTCTTTAAACTATTCATTTGGGATTGTTCTTCCTTCTTTAAATAGGCCTGGATTGCAATATACTTTCCTCTTAGAACTGCCTTTGCTGCCCACAGAAGTTGCAGCTTTGTGTTGTTGTTGTCATTTCTCTCCATATATTGTTGATCTCTATTTTAATTTGGTCATTGATCCATTGATTATTTAGGAGCATGTTGTTAAGTCTCCATGCATTTGTGAGCCTTTTTGTTTTTTTTGTACAATTTATTTCTAGTTTTTATACCTTTGTGATCTGAGAAGTTGGGTGGTAGAATTTCAATATTTTTGAATTTACTGAGGTTCTTTTTGTGGCCTAGTATGTTGTCTTCTGGAAAATGTTCCATGTGCACTTGAGAAGAATGTGTATCCTGCTCCTCTTGGGTGTAGAGTTCTGTAGATGTCCGTGAGGTCCATCTGTTCTAGGGTGTTGTTCAGTGCCTCTGTGTCTTATTTTCTGTCTGGTTGATCTGTCCTTTGGAGTGAGTGATGTGCTGACGTCTCCTAAAATGAATGCACTGCTTTCTATTTCTTCCTTTAATTCTTTTAGTATTTGTTTCACATATGTCGGTTCTCCTATGTTGGGTGCATATATATTTATAATGGTTATATCCTCTTGTAGGCTAACATCTTTATCATTATGTAATGTCCTTCTTTATCTCTTGCTGAAGTCTATTTTGTCTGATACAAGTACTGCAATACCTGCTTTTTTCTCTTTGTTGTTTGCATGAAATATCTTTTTCCATCCCTTCATCTTTAGTCTGTGTATATCTTTGGGTTTGAGGTGAATCTCTTGTAAGCAGCATATAGATGAGTCTTGCTTTTTTATCCGTTCTATTACTCTGTGTCTTTTGATTGGTGCATTCAGTCCATTTACATTTAGGGTGATTATTGATAGATACGTACTTATTGCCATTGCTGGCTTTAGTTTCATGGTTACCAAAGTTTCAAGGGTAGCTTCTTTACTATCTAACAGTCTAACTTAACTCTCTTGTTAAGGTATTATAAACACAGGCTGATGATTGTTTTTGTCCCTTCTTATTCTTCCTCCTCCATTCTTTATATACTAGGTGTTTTATTCTGTACTCTTTTACATTTCCTTTGACTGTTTTTATGGATAGTTGATTTTTCTTTTTGCCTTTAGTTAGTATTTGGATGGTCTGCTTTCTTTGCTCTGATTTTATTTTCTCTGGTGACATCTTTTTAGCCTTAGGAATGCTTCCATCTAGAGCAGTCCCTTTAAGATATCCTGTAGAGGTGGTTTGTGGGAGGCAAATTCCCTCAGGTTTCACTTGTCTGGAAATTGCTTAATCCCTCCCTCAAATTTAAATGATAGTCGTGCTGGATACAGTATTCTTGCTTTAAGGCCCTTGTCTTTCATTATGTTAAATATATCAAGCCATTCTCTTCTGGCTTGTAAGGGTTCTGTTGAGAAGTCTGATGATAGTCTGATGGGTTTTCCTTCGTAGGTGGTCTTTTTTGTCTCTCTAGCTGCCTTTAATACTCTGTCCTTATCTTTGATCTTTGCCATTTTAATTATTATGTGTCTTGGTTTTGTCTTCCTTGGGTCCCTTGTGTTGGGAGATCTGTGGGCTTCCATGGTCTGAGAAACTATTTCCTTCCTCAGCTTGCTGAAGTTTTCAGCAATTATTTCTTTGAAGACACTTTCTATCCCTTTCTCTCTCTCTTCTTTTCTGGTACTCCTATAATGCAAATATTGTTCCGTTTGGATTGGTCACACAGTTCTCTTAATATTCTTTCATTCCTGGAGATCCTTTTATCTCTCTCTGCCTCAGCTTCTCTGTATTCCTGTTCTCTGATTTCTATTCCATTAACAGTCTCTTGCACCTCGTCCAGACTGCTCTTCACCCCGTCAGTTGACTGTTTCATTTCTGTAATATTTCTCCTCACTTCCTCCCTTAGCTCTTGCATATTTCTCTGTAGATCCATTAGCATGGTTATGACTTTTATTCTGAATTCTTTTTGAGGAAGATTGTTTAAATCTATTCCATCAAGCCCTCTCTCTGGGGTTGTCTGTGTGTTCCTTGTCTGGACCATATTCCTCTGTCTTTTCATGAGATAGAGGTGGTCACTGATAGGTGCCACATATGTCAGCTGGGAGAACAAAGTCCCTTCCTGCTTGTTGTTCTCCTTGCCCTTCTCTGGGGCCTTATCTGGTTTCCCACATACCGGAGGCAGTCTCTGGATAATCCCTGGAGCTGCCTGTGCGGGGCCGCCCCATCCTAGCCTATAGCACTGTGGGGGTTTGCAGTCTCACTGAGTGCGTTCTGGTCCCTTGGTGCCTTCCAGACCTTGTTCTGCATTCTGGGGCCCTTCCTGCTTAGCTGCGTGCCAGCTGGGAGTAGATTCTGTGAGGTTGCTTTGGGCAGGGCCGCTCCTCCGCTGTTCTGCAGCTGTGGCGGATCTGCTGGACCCTTTGTGGCAATGGTCAGGGGGGAATGAATGGCAGGCTGTTATCTCTGTGGGAAGCCTCGGCGCGGCTGCTTTGCCCGGCTGCCGGCCAGGGGGTCTGAATTTCCCCAAGATTCCCAGCCTGTTGGGTTGAGTGCGCTGGGACGATTTTGTTCTGCTGTTGTGCCCTTGTCTCTTTAAGACTGTTAAAAAAGTACCTGCTTTTCTTTTGTTCCGGGGAGCCAGCTGAGGGGACTTGCTTGCAGTCTCCATCTCAGATCCTGCCCTTCTGTTTCTCTAATCTCCGATACACCATGCGATGTGTGTCTGTGCTCCCAGTGCAGATCACCACTGCTGGTTATTTAGCAGGCCTGTGCTTCCACTCCCTCCCCACTGTGATTCTTTTCCTCCTGCTGGTGCACTGGGGTGGGGGAGTGCTCGGATCCTGCCAGGTCGCGGTTTTGTAGCTTACCTGCTTTGTGAGGCACTGAGTTCTCCCAGATGTAGCTGTAGCCTGGCTGTTGTACTGTATTTTCTGGTCTCTCTTTTAGGAATAGTTGTATTTGTTGTATTTTCACAAATATGTATAGTTTGGGGAGGAGATTTCCACTGCCCTGCTCACACCGCCATCTTCCCAGAAGTTCCCCGGGATTCATTCCTCACCACCCGATTTTATCAAACACTTAGTGAAGACCTAATACCCATCCTCCTTAAAGTTTTCCAAAAAGTAGAAGAGGAGGGAATACTTTCAAACTCATACTATGAGGCCCGCATCACTAATACCAAAACCAGGTAAAAGCACCACACCAAAAATATTACAGACCAATATCTCTGATGAACACAGATGCAAAAATACTCAACAAAATATTAGCAAACTGAATTCAAAAATACATCAAAAAGATCATCCATCATTGTCAAATAGGATTTATTCCAGGGAAGCAAGGATGGTACAATATTAAAAAACTTATCAACATCATATACCACATTGACAAAAAGAAGGACAAAAACCACACAATCATCTCCATAGATGCTGAAAAAGCATTTGACAAAATTCAACATCCATTTATGATAAGAACTCTCAACAAAATGATATAGAGGGCAAGTACCTTAATATTATAAAGGCCATATGTGACAAACCCACAGCCAACATCATACTTAACAGCAAAAAGCTGAAAGCTTTTCCTTTAAGAAAGGGAACAAGACAAGGATGCCCATTCTCACCACTTTTATTCAACATGGTACTGGAGGTCCTAGCCATGGCAATCATGCATCACGAAGAACTGAAATGCATCCAAATTGGTAAGGAACAAGTTAAAGTGTCACTGTTTGCAGTTGACATGAAATTGTACATAAGAAACCCTAAAGAATCCACCCCAAAACTACCACAACTAATAGCTGAAGTCAGCAAAGTTGCAAAATACAAAATCAATACACAGAAATCTGTTGCATTCCTATATACTAATGATGAACTAGCAGAAAGAGAAATCAGGAAAACAATTCCATTCACAATTACATCAAAAAGAATAAAATATTTAGGAAGAAACCTGACTGAGGAAGTGAAAGACTTATACCCTGAAAACTACAGGATACTCATGAGAGAAATTAAAGAAGGCACCAGAAATGGAAATACATCCCATGCTCATGGATAGGAAGAATTAATATTGTCAAATGGCCATCCTGCCTAAAGCAATCTACAGATTCAATGCAATCCCTATCAAAATACCATCAGCATTCTTCAATGAATAGGCCAATGAGAGCCCAGATATAAACTGAAGCATATATCATCAGTTAATATATGATAAAGTAGCCATGGATATACAATGGGGAAATGACAACTTCTTCAACAAGTGGTGTTGGCAAAACTGTACAGTTACACATAAGAGAATGAAACTGGATTACTGTCTAATTCTATACACAAAAGTAAACTTGAAATGGATCAAAGACCTGAATGTAAGTCATGAAACCATAAAACTCTTAGAAGAAAACATAGGCAACAATCTCTTGAATATAAACATGAGCAACTTTTTCCTGAACACATCTCCTCCAGCAAGGGAAACAAAAGCAAAAATGAACAAATGGTACTACCAGAAACTCAAAAGCTTCTGTACAGCAAGGGACACCATGAGCAGAACAAAAAGGCATCCTACAGTATGGGAGAATATATTATTAGTAAATGACATATCTGACAAGGGGTTAACATAAAAAATATATAAAGAACTTACATGCCTCAACACCCAAAAAGCAAATAACCTGATTAAAATATGGGTGGAAGATATGAATAGACACTTCTTCAAAGAAGAAATTCAGGTGGCCAACAGGCACATGAAAAGATGGCTCCACATTGCTTTTATTAGGGAAATGCAAATTAAAACCACAGTGAGATATCACCTCACATCAGGTTGGCCAACATCCAAAAGACAAGAAACAACAAATGCTGGTGAGTATGCGGGGAAAGGGGAACCCTCCTACACTGTTGGTGGGAATGTAAATTAGTTACCATCGTGGAAAGCAATATGGAGGTTACTCAAAAAACTAAAAATAGAAATACCATTTGACCCAGGAATTCCACTCCTAGGAATTTACCTTAATAATACAGATCCCGGATTCAAAAAGACGTATGCACCCCTATGTTTATCGCAGCACTATTTACAATAGCCAAGATATGGAAGTAGCCTAAGTGTCCATCTGTAGATGAATGGATAAGGAAGAGGTGGTACATATACACAATGGAATATTATTCAGCCATAAGAAGAAAATAAATCCTACCATTTGCAAGAACATGGATGGAGCTGGAGGATATTATGCTCAATGAAATTAGCCAGGCGGAGAAAGGCAAGTATCAAATGATTTCCCTTATTTGTGGAGTACAACAACAAAACAAAATTCAGTGAACAAAACAGCAGGAGACTCACAGATTCCAAGAAGGGACTAACGGTTACCAAAGGCGAGGGGTGGAGAAGGGTAGGTGGAGAAGGAGGGAGAAGGGGTTTGAAGGGCATTATGATTGGCACACATGGTGTGTGTGTGGGGTCATGGGGAAGACAGTGTAGCACAGAGAAGATAAGTAGTGATTCTGTGGCATTTTACTACACTGATGGACAGTGACTGTAATGGGGTGTGTGGGAGACTTGATAATATGGGTGAATGTAGTAACTACAATGTTGATAACATGAAACCTTCATAAGAGTGTACATCAATGATAACCTTAATTTTAAAAAATTACGTTTCAGTGTATCCACTATATATATGGCTGTAAGCTTCTACAATATTGCTAATATTGTTTCCTCTACCTAGAATGCCATTCCTCCCTTTATTTCTACAACAAACTCCAACTTGGCCCTCTTTTTGGTGTTAGTGGGATTTTGGTTTATACCAGGTTCTTTTGATGTTTCATATTTGTAATGAATAATATGGAATAGTAACTTTGTGCCAGTGGCACCCTCGAGTGCTCAGAAGCTTTACTGTCTAGAGCTGCTCAGCACCTGAAAGGATGGTGGGGGTCGCACTCAAGTGGTCCTGGTGCCACCAGGAGGAATAAGCTCTTTCCTGGTTCTCAGCTGCAGTCTCTTCTTCCACTGCTATGGTCAGTGGGCCAGCTATGCAGGGAGCAGCCTCTGTGCTATGCTCCTGTAGCTGCTGTAGGTGGGGCCACCCTCTGGCTGTCCTGGCACAATGGTGGGGCAGCAGGTTTGCAAGCCAGTGCTCACTGGGAGGAAGGAGCGGCAGGCTGTGTATTTCGGTGGGTGGCCTCAGGTTGCATTTCCACCTAGGGGGATGGAGTGCCTGATGCTCTTGAAAGTTCCCAACCTGCTGGGCTGAGTTTGCTAGGACAGTTTTGTCCACCTGTCCTTTCTCCTCAGCAGTAAGCTCTGTGCAATCCTTGCCCCTTTAGCAGCCCCCTCATTGGGAAGTCTCTCAGAGTGCCCGCCTTTCTTTTGTCTCAAAGTGGCTGGCTGGTTGTGGGTACCTGTTTTCCACAAGCAGCTGGAATCTCAGTCTCTCCTAGTATTCCACCTGTTTTTGCTTTCCAGCCCCACTAATCTCCAGAGCACCATGAAATGTAGGTTTGTGATCCCAGAGCAGATCTCCAGGGCTGGGTGTTCAGCAGTCTTAGGTCTCCCCTTCCTCCCTCCCTGCTCCATTTCTCTTCCTCCCGCTGGTGAGCTGAGGTAGGGGAAGGGCTGGGGTCTCGCCAGATCACTTTACCCTTTTCCATGAGATCTTCACCTGTCCCCACATGTAGGCAGTCTGTCGTAGTCTTCTTTCCTGTCGTTCTTTCAAGATTAGTTTTATGAATACTTTCATACTGTATGTGGTGTTGGGAGGAGGTTTCTGTCTCACTTCTCATGCTGCCATCTTTATAAGTCTAAAGTGTATGCAATGTAATTTTAAATATACTTTTGTTATGAAGGCTAGAGTTTTATCTCATTGAGGAACTTGTTTTACTTAGTGGTACTACATTATTTTGAATTCTTTTTGGTAGTCTAACTGCCAACTGACATACACGTTTGTGTTCGGTTGTTACATAATGAATCGTGGTCTTTTATTACAAACAGTTCCTAGGTGAGCAAAAGAAGATTGTTGGGGCTTAAAATTGATGGTATGCTGCTTAAATTTTTACTACACAAGAAAAAATTAATAAGTGCTGACATATTTAAGGCAAACCCTCAAAAAAGTATATTTTTTGTTTGTCTATTTGTTTCTAGAAATGAAGTCAATGGAACATGAAAGTGGCCAGTTAAATGAACTTCAAAAACAAAAGAGTGAATTAATAGAAGAATTATTTAGTCTGCAGAGAAAACTTAAAGGTATTACCTTTATGAATTAGTTTTATTTTGCTGATGAATATAGTTATGTACACGATTGTGTTGTGTTATTCTTTCAAAATGTATTAACATGTGGCTATAGTGCTATTATTGGTATAAAAAAGGAATAGGTAAAATACTGAATTGAAATGTTAAATCTGATATTTTAATGTCACAAATTTTGTTAAGATCTTTTTTTGTGCTTTTAATTGCTATATTAAATAGGAAAATAAAAATCACTGGTACATACATTTTACATTAAGTGCCACAAATTAGAGCATTGTTTTTGTGAATGAATAAAGATAATCTTTATGTTTAGTTTTAGAAGACTGTAAGAATTTTCTTAATTGTTTAGTTTTTGAAGATAAAAAGAATGAAGCCATTTGTATTACCAAATACCTAGAGGCAGAAAAAATAAAAATCAGTGAAAAGCCTCAGAATGATGCTGAATGCTTAAGGTAAGAATTGCCTATTATGCTTCGGTATAAAATTTGATAATTTTTCTAGTTGTCATAGATTTCAACATAAAGCTAAATGCAAGGGTTTTTTTTTAACTTCCAGATGAAAACATTATTTCCTTCCATGTGTATTCTCAAACATACTAATAAGCAAATGCTTCACTGGCTAGAAAGCACGACCATAGATTTCATGATGCATCAGGTTGATAATACTGAAATCAATTTTATCTTTTCTTCTACCTCATGGACGCAGTGTTACTTATATCCTAATAGATGAAGACAGAGTATTGGTTCCATAATTCTCCTGTTATTCCTTTTTTTAAAAAATGGTTGAAACTGCTTTTTATCTTTCTAGATTTCGGGGGGAATAATAATCTATTTTACTTGAAATTTATTATTCTGGTTTTGTGCCTAAAGAATGAAAATGTATTTTCTGTACGAAATAATTTGGTTGTGTATTTGGATATGAAGTATTTCTTATGTATTTGAGTAATGGAAGAATGGCTGATGTTAGAAATGACATAGTCATATACACAAGAAGAACCCCCCCCCAGTTTATTAATTTCACTATTATTAATTTCACTATTATTTATTAAGAATTCAATGTTATATTTGCTGGCTTAATTTTAAAGAAGTTCCTATACTTTCTTGGCTTACTATAAGAAAAGAAACCTCATTACCAAATCTGCGAAGAAGCAAATTAAACCATCTTTCTCGTAAATCGTAAAGAAATATGTCCACTAGAGCTGAACACATGCTTCATATTAACAGTGTATTACTTTAGGCCATAATTATAGAAGATTGTGGGAAAATATTTGCAATTTAATTTTGTGTTAAGTTTTATAAGCATGAAATATCAATCTCTTGGGTGATATGTGTGATGCAGACTGAGTTTTTATAATGACAATCTGCTCATTTTGTTTTTTACACTTTTATAAATGGTAATGCCCACTGGTATCATTATAGTTAGTAATGTAAGGGCTTCCGATATGAACTCCATTTTTGTGGGTTTATCACTCAGTCATAAAAATTTGCCCTGTGTTAAAATTAAACACACAAAGTCTGTTAAAGAATGTTTTTTCTTTCACAGATGGTAGCAGATTAAATTTGGATAGAAAGAAACATCAGTCTATATACCTAGCCCATTCTTTGCATTTTAGCAGCTATTAAATGAAATGCCATTATCTGTCAATTCCCACTTGAACTTCTTTGATATGTGTAGCTTAATTTCCTATTGTAAGTTTATGATATGTTCCATGGAAGTTATTTCAAGTATGAAGAACAGAGTCAAAAGTACTGAGTATAAATATTTTAGGAAAGAGGGTCATTAGTCTTATAATTAATGCAATACCAAGAAGCTAATGATAGCAAGAAATGATAATGTCATTTAGTCAACATCATGAAAGCCAAAATTGTGTTGGTTTTATCCTTAACTTCTGGAGTAGTCTTTTTTATCTGTGCATTCAAATTCACTGAATTCTGTCATAGTTGCCTTTTTCTTAGATTTTCAGGTTTAACTGCTTTTGGGATGGATTCTATTTTTGTCAGGGTTTCTCAAACTTGACGCTGATGACGTTCTGAGCCAGGTTATTCTGTGTAGCAAGGGGCAGAGGGCTGTCCTTTGCCCTGTCAGATGTTTGGCGGCATCTCTGGCCTCTACCCAGTAGATGCCAGTAGCACCTTCACCCCCAGGTGTAACAACCAAAAATGGCCCCAGATACTGCCATGTGTCCCTGGGCAGAGAGGGGTGGAAAAAATTGTTTCCAATTGAGAAACAGTTTTATTTTATGATTATTATAATTGTACTTCTACTTTCATTAAATGTCAAGCAGTGAGAAACAATTACAAAAATATTAATGTTGGTTCATCTCTATGAGCTTATTATTTCTACTTTTATTAATTAGAAAATTTTGATACATACTGTATTCTGTGTATATTATTGAAATTCTTTTATAATGATTATGGGTTTTTTTAAAGTTAATCTGCCATGATGAGTTTATTTATTTAATTCTATCTTGATGCCATTCATTCGTGTAGAGAACCAGTACTTTATAATCACAATAGTTTAATGGTCTCCACTTGAGGTAATCTTTCCCTATTTGTAAATACCAAGACACTTGTTTATTTAGAAGATTCTATTGTGAAGAGTGTGGAATCATTACCACATGCTAAGAGAGCTAGCTCATAGAATATTGCTATAATTAACACTTGAGTCCAAGGTTGGGTTAAATCATAAGAAGCTTCTGGGAGGGTTGTGTAAGTGTGACTGAACTAGTTTTTTCATCTAGTCCAGAGGGGACAAAAATGATAAACCTCAGGGTCTTGAGAGGCAGTAAGCATAGAAGTTAATATTACAAACCCCTTTGAAACGTGCTAATTAGGTTAGTGACCTTGGACAAGCAATTTAATTTATCTATGCCTCAGTCTCCACATCTATGAAATGAGGTTAAGCACCTACCTCACAAGATTACAGCAAAAATCAAATTATATAAAGCCCTTAGAACAGTGCTTGGCGCATAGTAAATGCTCTATAATTATTAGATGTAATTATAATTATATAATACTTACAATTTCATTCTTAATTTAATATTATCCATGTGGATTTCATGCCTTCAAGCTTCTTTCTCATTTTTCTTCTGCTTATCCTTTAAATGCAGAGACTCCCTAAAGGTTAATCATTGATTATCTTCTTGCTTTGTACTCTCTGTGGTCTAGCTCACTTGGTCTAATGGTTTTAGTTATCATCTACAGATAATTTCCAAGTCTTTGTCCCTAATCCCTTTCCTGAGCTCCACTCCTGAATTCCCCCAAATTTAATATAAACATAAAAATAGATTTGAAGTGATGCTGTCCTGGTTAAACAAATAAACAAACAAATAAAATCTTTCCAAAAGTTCAAGGACCTTCATAATCTCTGCCTATCCATTATCTCCTTCCATTTTTACCACATACCTTGTACTACGGGTGCATCAGAATACTATTTGTAGAAATCCAAACATGCCACACGATTTCACACCTCTCTTTCTTTATTTTCCATTAGCTAAAATCCACTTAGTCCTCAAGGCTTACATGTTATTTTTTTCTGGGTATCACTCAAATCCATAATATACCAGACATCTTTGACGTGTTCACAACCTCATCATTCTCACCCTACCCCAGTTTATCAAGTTTTGTTGCTTTATCTCCAAAATATGTCTTGAATCCTTCCACTTCTCTATCTCCTGCCAACATCCTAGGTCTAGCCACCAGCCTCTCACCTGGATCAAAGTAGTGGTCTCTCTTCTGCTCTACCCTCATCTACTCTTGTACCCTTCAACCCACTGTAAATTGATTCATGTCATCCCCTTATTAAAATCATTCCAGGGCTTCATAATGAACATAATGAAACAAAGTCCTTAGCATGACCTATATGACTTGTCACAATATGGCCTTTGACCACCTCCCTGATGTTATTTCCAACCATGGTTCTCACTCTGCTCCCTCAAGCATTCCAGGCTTTCTTTACCCAAGGACCTTTGTCTATGCCTTTCCTTCTGCTCAAATTATCTGTCTGCCCCTCTGCCTGCCTAACCCCTACCTGGTGGGACATACCCCATCCTTTAGGTCTTGGTTGAAATGTTCCCTTAGAAAAACCCTCCCTTACCCTGTGATCTAAATTGTGTAACCTCTTATTATTTTTCTTAATAGTATCCTATAGATATCTTTTATAGCACAGATTCCATGTTGTGATTACATATTTATGTGCTTTATTTTGTTAAAGTCTGTCTCCACCATGTGCTTACAAGAGGAAAAATCTTACCTATTTTGTTTAACACTGTGTACTTATGGTCTAGTACATTGTTACAGAGCTTGGCATACAGTAGGTATTAAATAAATAAATGGAAGAATACATGAATGTAATAGATAATGAAATCTTTGCTCTACTGTTCCTTACTCTGAGTCCATAGAGAATATGTTTATAATTCTGTTATATTATTAATCACATTCTATAATAGTTATATGTAACAGTCTATCCCACTGGACTGGGGACTCCCTCTCCTTGTTTACTTTTCTATCAGTCTCTGCATCTAGCACAGTCAAGGGCACATAGTATTCAATAAATATTTCTTCCAGTGATTGAGTCTAATTATTTTATTTTCACTATAAAAAAGATAAAGTTTCTTCACATATTTTCAGTGTTATTTGCAAAGATATAATATTCTAAGCCCTGGTACATTCTAAGCATTCTAAGCATTAGGTATATTCTAAGCACTGGGATAGCTCATGGTATTCTTCTGTCCAGTCCTGATCTTTTTCTTCCATGTGGAAAAGCTTTACTGGTTTAACCCTCTAGCCTCCCATAACACTCTCCTTTCTTATTCTAAGGTAGGGAGGGGTGACTTAATCTGATTGGTGAGTTTGGAATGGTAAACTGGAGTTCGGCGCCTTCCTTTTCCCTGTCTCTTTGGAAGCTGGCCTGCCTCAGAGATTGTATGTTCCACTTTGCTTCTCTTTCTGTACCCCTTAAGTTTTACAGCAGTAAGACTCCATGAGAAAAAGTTTGTGGTGTCCAATTCTGCCCTGGTCCTGAGATTCCATATTGGTTAAGTTCTTTGCTTGCAGATAAAAACCACATTTCTCCAGTATCTGCTATTTTAGTTGTAAATGTGGTATCTTGGCCTCTTTTCTTCCTTCTTTATTTCTCAATTGGGCAGAATTCAGGCTGGAAAAAAGAGTGTTAAATATTGGGCCCCTTCACTCCCAAAACCTATTATTTTTTATTATTACCCAACACCAGGGTCACCAAAATACAGTTCTTGATCATGACTTTTATTTACTCCAAATAGAAACATACTGGACAACTCAAAACATTTCTGGCATTTTTCTTACCCACAAAACTTCTTTCTGGAATGGTTTTACATGTTTTATAACTAATATTTGTACATAAGTACAACAGGAAGTTTGTTTTAGAAATGAAGCTACAAGGTCAACAGCATAGGCTTTTCCTTCCAAACATTTAAAGATAGTGTGGTTTTGTGAAAAGCATATTTGCAATGGAAACTGCACAAAAGTTAATATACACCTGCTACTGAGAGACTTTAAATGCATTTATATGAAGTAGTAAATCAATACTGTTGCCTTTTCAGCCATCCAGTTAAGTTGGTCATAGAGGTCACACTGGTGGTTCTTGGAGTCATTAGAAAGTATAAGTACATGATGATATTAAAATACTCCCCAAATCTCTAGAAGATAGACAGATAAATATGTATATACTTTTTATTTTACCAAATATGTATAGATATTTTTAAATTAAGAGAGTAGGATATATTGAGTAAATAAAAAATTCAAATACTTCAAAAATATAAAACTGTGTGTGTGTGTGTGTGTGTGTGTGTGTATGTACAGCTACATGCAAGTATATGGTGTGGGTGTGTTTAGCAAAAAATGGGATCACACTGGTTTGTAATTTGTTTAGCAAAATAATATAGACATCTTCCATGTTAGCTTGTACTGATCAACTTTACATTAATTCCATTCTTTTTAATGCCAATATATGGATATTCTATATTTATGTAACCTTTCTCCATTGATGGATATACAAGAATTTCTAAATATTTGTAATTAGAAACAGTTTTGTAAACATATCCTTGTGGAAGTGTTTTTATAACATTATTTAGAATAAACAATTTAGTAGGTAATGTAGCCTGTTACTCAGGCTACATTGAGAATATAATGTACATTTAGTTTACAGTACTCTGTTGTGAACAAGAATGAACTCAAAGTGAGCAAGTGTAACAAGATCTTGGTTCTTAAGTTTCTGGAAAATACTAGTCAAATAATTACATATCTGTAGCCAACCCATATCATCCTTTTTAAAATAACATTTATAAAATATGAAAATCCCCATTTAATTCCAGAATCTTTATGCTATGTACTTTTCTGTTGACTCAGCATTTTTGCTACTAGAACCTCATTGTTCACTAACAGAAGTGTCTCTATAGCATTGATTGTATAGCCTTTCCCTGTTTTGTGAATCCTTGGCATATACAATAGTTATTACATAGAAATTTTGATGATAGAATCAATTGAGTATTTAAAGTTATGTTCTGATATAAATGTGCCTATTTGCAAATGTCTCTAAACTTTGAAATCATTTTGCTTATTGTAGGAACAATATATAATATTAAAAATAATCACTTTCAAAATTCATTGCTATCTTTGATATCACAATACAGATTTTTTTTCATTTTCATATTTACCTTTATAAACAGTCCCTTTTGATATGTGGGTGGGGAAGATGATAGAAAATATGTGGTAAAAGGAGGTGCCTAATTCAGCTAACCCAGGATTTAGAATACCAGAGGAGCTGAAAGGACCCCTTTCTTTTTTACCTCCTCCTCAGCAGATCTTTCTGGCTCAGCTTTACACACCTACGAAAGTTCTTACCTTTCTGCTGGTGGCCTGACTAAGGGAAGACAAAATTAGAAAATCGAAATTCTCCTTTCACCCATTCAAATATACTCTCAGGAGTAAATTATATGTAAAAGAGGATGCACTGAGTATCTTTAAAAGTAGTATTTTTCTGTTTAAATGGCACTAAAATAATTTTATTATGAATTAATGTACAGAAATGCCATTAAGGCAATCAAGCCATGGAAAAACTAGTGATAGTAGAAACAACTACTTATAAAACCTCTGGTGTTACACTTAAAGAAACAAAAGGTTAAGATTAATAGACTTAATATATAAGATTTTAAATTACATGTGTGAAAAATGTGGGATGATAAACTCTTAAGATATTTATAGTAATTATGAAAGGAGGTAACAGTTTATCAAATAGCCAACTGATAAAAAATTAAAAGCAAACACTAAAATCAGTAGTTTTTCATTCATGTATTTATCCAACACATGTATAAGTGCCTGTTTTGTACCATACACTATGCAAATTACTAGTTACCAAGATTTTTAAAAAAAGGCAGTTGTGTTATACTGCTTAGCAATTAAATGCAAATTAAAACCACTGAATATCAAATTTTTTCTGTCAAATTTTAAAAGACATTCTTAAATGACCATATCAGAACTAGCAAGGATGTGGTACAGAGATAATTCATTCATTGCTGTGGCAATATACATTGCATATATTTGGAATGTAATTTAATGTATATTAACAATTGTATACACCTTGAAAATGTTTTTGCCATTTGACCCATTAATTTTCCACTTTGAGTTGTATCCCAAGGAAAATAAGTACAGAAGGAGACTTATGCACAAAGGTCTTCGTAGGTATATTATTTACGGTAGAAAAAACTTAAATGTTGTGCCATAAATAAATGATTAAATTAACTGTGGGGTAACCACTGTTCTACCTTTTTATGTTAAATAGTATTAATTGGCATGTATAATTAACTGGAGGAAACGTGTATGATAGCACTAAGCAAAAGAAAAAACTAGGAGGCAAATTTACATAATCAGAATCATATGGAAACAAAAGACCATGATGAAATATACTTAAATGTTAATGTCATTTGAGTTTGTGTACTAGGACTTCAAGTGAAAATTTTCCTTCTTTCTACTGAAATGGTACTCTACTTAAACTGTACACTTAAAGTGTACAGTTCTCTAGGTAAAAGAGTGTTCTTTCAATTAAGGGTTTGCTATGTATGGCACTTAGAGGTAACTGGAAAAAATTGGGAATAGTGAAGGAAATCATAAAATACCTGGAATGTGAATTTTGTGAAATCAACTAGCAATGTTACCGCTTCCTCATCATCATTTGGTGATTCAGAAAAAGGTGACAATAACCAGTACAAACTGCCCTTAGTTACTGTACAGTAGATGAATGAAGTCCTTCTTGATTTCTGTAGGCAATCGGTCTATGCACTGAAGCATGACATCTGCTTACCATTATATAGCTTTGGCTAGCAGCAAATGTATTAATATTTATTATTACCTTGCCTCTAAAGCTAGCAACAGCAATCGTTAAGTACAGATCTAAATTCTACAGCTTGATTATATGCTGAATAGTGAAATACTTCCTATAATTCCCTCTAAATGTCCCCCTTAATTTCAGTAGTTTCTCATTCCTTTTATTTTTATTATTTATTTATTTATGTATTTATTTTTATTTTACTATCATTAATGTACAATTACATGAACAACATTATGGTTACTAGACTGCCCCCATTATCAAGTCCCCACCACATACCCCATTACAGTCACTGTCCATCAGCGTAGTAAGATGCTATAGAATCACTACTTGTCTTCTCTGTGTCCCCTCCTACATTATACCTGCTAATTATAATGACCCTTTTTCCCCCTTGTCCCTCGCTTCCCACCCATTCTCCTCAGTTCCATTCACTTTGGTAACGATTAGTCCGTTCTTGGGATCTGTGAGTCTGCTGCTGTTCTGTTCCTTCCATTTTTTCTTTGCTTTCTTATACTCTACAGATGAGTGAAATCATTTGATACTTGTCTTTCTCTGCCTGGCTTATTTCACTGAGCATAATACCCTCTAGCTCCATCCATTTGTTGCAAATGGTAGGATTTGTTTTCTTCTTATGGCTGAATAATATTCTATCATGTATATGTACCACCTCTTCTTTATCCATTCCATCTACTGATGGACACTTAGGATGCTTCCATTTCTTGGCTATTGTAAATAGTGCTGCGTTAAACATAGGGGTGCATATGTCTTTTTCAAACTGGGCTGCTGCATTCTTAGGGTAAATTCCTAGGAGTGGAATTTGTGGGTCAAATGGTATTTCTATTTTTAGCTTTTTGAGGAACCTCCATACTGCTTTCCACAATGGTTGAACTAGTTTACATTCCCACCAGCAGTGTAGCAGGGTTCCCCTTTCTCCACATCCTCGCCAACATTTGTTCTTGTTTGTATTTTGGATGTTGGCCATCCTTACTGGTGTGAGGTGATATCTCATTATGGTTTCAATTTGCATTTCTATGATGATTAGCAATGTGGAGCATTTTTTCATGTGTCTGTTGGGTATCTGAATTTCTTCTTTGGAGAAGTGTGTTCAGCTCCTCTGCCCATTTTGTAATTGGCTTATTTGCTTTTTGTTTGTTGAGGTGCGTGAGCTCTTTATATATTTTGGATGTCAACCCCTTATCGGATATGTCATTTATGCATAAATTCTCCCATACTGTAGGATGTCTTTTTGTTCTATTGATGGTGTCCTTTGCTGTACAGAAGCTTTCAGCTTGATATAGTCCCACTTGTTCATTTTTGCCTTTGTTTCCCTTGCCTGGAGAGAGATGTTCATGAAGAAGTTGCTCATGTTTATGTACAAGAGATTTTGGCCTATATTTTTTTCTAAGAGTTTTATGGTTTCATGACTTACATTCAGGTCTTTGATCCATTTTGAGTTTACTTTTGTGTATGGGGTTAGACAATAATCCTGTTTCATTCTCTTACATGTAGCTGTCCAGTTTTGCCAACACCAGCTATTGAAGAGGCTGTCATTTCCTCATCATACATTCATGGTTCCTGTATCATATATTAATTGACTATATATGCTTGGGTTTAAATCTGGATTCTCTATCCTGTTCCACTGGTTTATGGGTCTGTTCTTGTATCAGTACCAAATTGTCTTCATTTCTGTGGCTTTGTAGTATAGCTTGAAGTCAGGGAGCATAATTCCCCCTGCTTTATTCTTCCTTCTCAGAATAGCTTTGGCTGTTTGGGTCTTTTGTCATTCCATACGAATTTTAGAACTATTTGCTCTAGTTCATTGAAAAATGCTGTTGGCATTTTGATAGGGATTGCATTGAATCTGTATTGCTTTAGGCAGGATGGCCATTTTGGCAATATTAATTCTTCCTAGCCAAGAATATGGGATGAATTCCATTTATTAGTGTCCTCCTTAATTTATGTTAAGATGTCTTGCAGTTTTCAGGGTATAGGTCTTTCACTTCCTTGGTTAGGTTTTTTCCTAAGTATTTTATTCTTTTTGATGCGATTGTGAATAGAATTGTTTCCCTGATTTCTCTTTCTGCTAATTCACCATTAGTATATAGGAATGCAACAGATTTTTGGTATTAATTTTTTATCCCGCAACTTTGCTGAATTCAGATATTATATCTAGTAGTTTTGGAGTGGATTCTTTAGGGTTTTTTATGTATACTATCATGTCATCTGCAAACAGGGACAGTTTGACTTTTTCCTTACCAATCTGGATGCCTTTTATTTCTTTGTGTTGTCTGATTGCTGTGGCTAGGACCTCCAGAGCTATGTTGAATAAAAGTGGGCAGAGTGGGCATCCTTGTCTTGTTCCTGATCTTGAAGGAAAAGGTTGAAGCTTCTCGCTGTTAAGTATAATGTTGGCTGTGGGTTTGTCATATATGGCCTTTATTATGTTGAGGTACTTGCCCTCTATACCCATTTTGTTGAGACTTTTATCAATGATGGATGTTGACATTTGTCGAATGATTTTTCAGCATCTATGGAGATGATCATGTGGTTTTTGTCCTTTTTGTTAATGTGGTTTATGATGTTGATGGATATTCAAATGTTGTACCATCCTTGCATCCCTGGCATAAATCCTACTTGATCATGATGGATGATCTTCTTCGTATATTTTTGAATTCTGTTTGCTAATATTTTGTTGAGTATTTTTGCATCTATGTTCATCAAGGATATTGGTCTGTAATTTCCTTTTTTTGTGGTGTCTTTTCCTGGTTTTGGTATTGGAGTGATGTTGGCCTTGTAGAATGAGTTTGGGAGGAATCCCTCCTCTTCTACTTTTTGGAAAACTTTAAGGAGGATGGGTATTAGGTCTTCAGTAAATGTTTGATAAAATTCTGCAGTGAAACCATCTGGTCCAGGCATTTTGTTCTTAGGTAGTGTTTTGATTACCAGTTCCATTTGTTTGCTGGTAATTGGTGTATTCAGATTTTCTCTTTCTTCCTGGGTCAGCCTAGAAGGTTGTATTTTTCTAGAAAGTTGTCCATTTCTTCTAGGTTATCCAGTTTGTTACCATGTAATTTTTCATAGTATTCTCTCATAATTATTTGTATTTCTGTGGTGTCCATAGTGATTTTTCCTTTCTCATTTCTGATTCTATTTATGTGTGTAGATTCTCTTGTTTTCTTGATACGTCTGGTAAGGATTTATCTATTTTGTTTTTTTCTTGAAGAAACAGTCCTGCTTTCATTGATTCTTTCTATTGTTTTATTCTTCTCAATTTTATTTATTTCTGCTTTAATCTTCAATATGTCCCTCCTTCTGCTGACTTTGGGCCTCATGTGTTCATCCTTTTCTAGTTTCATTAGTTATGAGTTTAGACTGTTCATTTGGGATAGTTCTTCTTTCCTGAGGTAGGACTGTATTGTAATATATTTCCTTCTTAGCACGGCCTTTGCTGTGTCCCACAGATTTTGTGCTGTTGAATTGTTGTCATTTTTCTCCATGTATTGCTTGATCTCTGTTTTTATTTGGTCATTGGTCCATTGATTATTTAGGAGCATGTTATTAAGCCTCCATGTCTTTATGGGCTCTTTCGTTTTCTCTGTGTAATTTATTTCTAGTTTCATTCTTTGTGATCTGAGAAGCTGGTTGGTACAATTTCAGTCTTTTTGAATTTACTGAGGTTCTTTTTGTGGCCTAGTATATGATCTATTCTTGAAAATGTTCCATGTGCACTTGGGAAGAATGTGTATCCTGTTGCTTTTGGAAGGAGTGTTCTGTAGATGTCCGGTATGTCCATCTGTTCTGATATGTCTCCTTACTTATTTTCTATCTGGTGATCTCTTCTTTGGAGTGAGTGCTATGTTGAAGTCTCCTAAAATGTATGTATTGCATTCTATTTCCCCTTTAATTCTGTTAGTATTTGTTTCACATATGTCAGCGCTCCTGTGTTGGGTGCATACATATTTATAATAGTTATATCCTCTTGTTGGACTGACCCTTTTATCTTTGTGTAATATCCTTCTTTGTCTCTTGTGACTTACTTTGTTTTGAAGTCTATTTTGTCTGATACAAGTACTGCAACCCCTGCTTTTTTCTCACTATTAGTTGCATGAAATATCTTTTTTCATCCCTTTACTTTCAGTCTGTGTATGTCTTTGGGTTTGAAGTGAGTCTCCTGTAGGCAGCATATAGATGGTTCTTGTTTGTTTAATCCATTCAGTAACTCTACATCTTTTGATTGGTGCATTCAGACCATTTACATTTAGGGTGATTATTGATAGGTATGTACTTATTGCCATTGCAGGCTTTAAGTTTGTCATTACCAAAGGTTCAAGGGTAATTCCCTTACTATCTAACATTCTTATTTACCTCACTTCGTATGCTATTACAAACACAACCTAAAGCTTCTTTTTTTTTTCCTCCTTTTCTTCCTCCTCCATTCTTTGTATGTTATGAATCATATTCTGTACTCTTTGTCTAGCCCTTGGATGACATAGCCTTAGAAATACTTCCGTCTGTAGGGGTCCCTCCAAAATGCATGGTAGAGATGGGTTTGTGGGAGGTAAATTCTCTCAGCTTTTGCTTATCTGAAAATTGTTTAATCCCTCCTTCAAATTTAAATGATAACCTTGCCGGGTGGAATATTCTTGGTTCAAGGCCCTTCTGCTTCATTGCATTAAATATATCATACCACTCCCTCTGGCCTGTAAGGTTTCTGTTGAGATGTCTGATGACAGCCTGATGGGTTTTCCTTTGTATATGATCTTTTTTTCTCTCTCTAGCTGCTTTTAAAAGTCTGTCTTTATCCTTGATCTTTGCCATTTTAATTATTATATGTCTTGATGTTGTCTTCCTTGGGTCCCTTGTGTTGGGAGATCTGTGCACCTCCGTGGCTTGAGAGACTGTGTCCTTCCCCATATTGGGGAAGTTTTCAGCAATTACCTCCTCAATAACACTTTCTATCCCTTTTTCTCTCTTTTCTTCTTCTGGTACCCCTATTATGCAAATATTCCGTTTGGATTGGTCCCACAGTTCTCTCAATATTCTTTCATTCTTAGATATTCTTTTTTCTGTCTTAGCCTCTGCTTCTTTGTATTCCTCTTCTCTTATTTCTGTTCCATTTACCGTGCCTTCTCCTACATCTAATCTGCTTTTAAATCTCCATCGTATGTTTCATTTCAGATATGGAATTTCTTAATGATTGAATCTCTGACTTAAATTCTTTCCTGAGTTCTTGAATATTTTTCTGTACCTCCATAAGCATGTTTATAATTTTTATTTGAACTCTCTTTCAGATAGATTGGTGAATTCAGTTTCATTTGGACCTTTTTCAGGGGTTTGTGAGATTTTGGTCTGAAACATGTTCTTTTGACGTTTCATATTTCTGTGTGGTGCCCACTAATGTGCAGAAAGTCCAGTCTCTGGAGCTGCTCAGCCCCTAGGGTGAGGTTGGGGTTCATAGGGGAGCAGAGCTGGTTCCTGGGAGGAGGAAAGATCTGTTTTCTGATTCCCATCTGCCTGTCTCCAGTGTCAGAGCCAGTGGGCCAAACACACACGTGTAAGCCTCTGTGCTATGCATCTCTAGCTGTTGTAGGCAGGGTCTCCCTCTGGCTGGCTTGATGCCAGTTTGCGAGCAAGTGCATGCAGGCCAGTAGGAAGGCTTGGCAGGCTGTGAGTCACAGTGAGGTGCCTCGGAGCTGAGTAGGCAGCCACAGGTATGGCTTGCCTGAAGCTCCTCAAAGTTCCCAACCTGCTGTTCAGAGCATGCCCAGACAGCCTTGTCCAGCTCTCCCTTCTCCCGCATAGCAAGCTCCATGCAAACCCCGCACCTTTAGCAGCCCTCTCACTGCTAGGAAGCCTCTCAGACTGCCTGCCCTTCCTCTAACACAGAGCAGCTGGGTGTGGATCCCGTCCTCCACAAACAGCCGGAATGTCAGTCTCCCATGCCCTCTGCCAGTCTGAGCTCCCCAGTGTCCAGAGCACCACACAATATAGGCTTCCTCTCACAAAGCAGACCTCCAGGGCTAGGTCTTCAGCAGTCCCAGGCTTCCACCACCTTCCCGCTCTGTTTCTCTTCCTCCCGCGGGTGATCTGGGGTGGGGGAAGTTCATGGGTCCTGCTATATTAAGGCTTTCGTATGTTATCCTGTTTTGTGAGGTCTGGTCTGTTCATGAGGTCCTTATGCAGTCTGGTTCAGCCTTCATTCTTCTTGCTGTTTTAGGGTTAGTTGTATTAATTAACTATATTTTTGTACTGTTTGTGGTTTGGGGAGGAGTTCTCTGTGTCACCTCTCACGCTGCCATCTTGAGTCCTTGTATTCCTAGGTATTTTATTCTCTTTGATGCCATTATGAATGGCATTGTTTTCCTGATTTCTCTTTCTGCTAGTTCATCATTAGTGTACAGGATTGCAACAGATTTCTGTGTATTAATTTTGTATCCCACTCCTTTGCTGAATTCAGATATTAGATCTAGTAGTTTTGGAGTGGATTCTTTAGTGTTTTTTATGTACAACATCATGTCATCTGCAAACAGGGGCAGTTTGACTTTTTCCTTGCCAATCTGGATGCATTTTAGTAGTCTCTCATTCTTATTGTTGGCTAACTAAAAGGGGAAGTGGTCACTTTCCAATTCTAATGGGCATACAAGATCATACAGAACCTGTAGTCCATTTGAACTGGGAAGGGGGAGGGGCAAGTATTGATAGTATAATGGGAAGAAAGATCCCTACTATTTTATTTTTGAAAATACATATACTAAAATTAAGCCTTAAGGACAATGTATAGGAGCATCTTCAGTCCATTGTAGCTCTCCATTTAACTTTTAACTTACTCTTTTTTTTAAGGTATTATTGATATACACTCTTATGAAGGTTTCACATGAAAAAACAATGTAGTTACTACATTTACCCATATTATCAAGTCCCCTCTCATACTCCAGTTCAGTCACTGTCCATCAGTGTAGTAAGATAACACAGATTCACTGTTTGCCTTCTCTGTGCTACAGTGTTTTCCCCGTGATTCCCCACACCATGTGTACTAAACATAATACCCCACAATCCCCTTGTCCCATCCTCCCCACCCACTCTCCCACACCCCTCCCCTTTGGTAACCACTAGTTCCTTCTTGGAGTCTCTGAGTCTGCTGCTATTTTGTTCCTTCAGTTTTGCTGCATTGTTATACTCCACAAATGAGGGAAATCATTTGGCACTTGTCTTTCTCCGCCTAGCTTATTTCACTGAGCATGATATCCTTCAGCTCCATCCATGTTGTTGCAAATGGCAGGATTTCTTTCCTTCTTATGGCTGAATAGTATTCCATTGTGTATATGTACCATCTCTTCTTTATCCATTCATCTACTGATGGACACTTAGGTTGCTTCCATATCTTGGCTATGGTAAAAACTGCAGCAAAAAACAGGGGTGCATATGTCTTTTTGAATCTGAGAAGTTATATTCTTTGGGTAAATTCCAAGTAGTGGGATTCCCGGGTCAAATTGTATTTGTATTTTTAGTTTTTTGAGGAACCTCCATATTGCTTTCCACAATGGTTGAACTAGCTTACATTCCCACCAGCAGTGTAGGAGGGTTCCCCTTTCTCCACATCCTCGCCAGCATTTGTTGTTCTTAGTCTTTTGGATGGTGGCCATTCTTACTGGTGTGAGGTGATATCTCACTGTGGCTTTAATTTGCATTTCCCTGATGATTAGTGATGTGGAGCATCTTTTCATGTGTCTGTTCCCATCTGAATTTCTTCTTTGGAGAATTGTCTCTTCATATCCTCTGCCCATTTTTTAATCAGGTTATTTGCTTTTTGGGTGTAGAGGCATGTAAGTTCTTTGTATATCTTGGATGTTAACCCCTTGTTGGATATGTCATTTACAAATATATTCTCCCATACTGTAGGATGCCTTTTTGTTCTGTTGATGGTGTCCTTTGCCATACAGAAACTTTTTAGTTTAATGTAGTCCCATGAGTTCATTTTTGCTTTTGTTTCCCTTGCTCAAGGAGATGCATTCAGGAAGAAGTTGCTCATGCTTATATTCAGGAGATTTTTACTATGTTGTCTTCTAAGAGTATTATGGTTTCATGACTTACATTCAGGTCTTTGATCCATTTTGAGTTAACTTTTGTGTATGGGGTTAAACAATAATCCAGTTTCATTCTCTTGCATATAACTGTCCAGTTTTGCCAACACCAGCTGTTGAAGAGGCTGTCATTTCCCCATTGTATGTCCATGGCTCCTTTATCATATATTAATTGACCATATATGGTTGGGTTTATATCAGGGCTCTCTAGTCTGTTCCATTGGTCTACGGGTCTGTTCTTGTGCCAGTACCAAATTTTCTTGAGTACTGTGGCTTTGTAGTAAAGCTTGAAGTTGGGAAGCATAACCCCCCCAGCTTTATTCTTTCTTCTCAGGATTGCTTTGGTTATTCGAGGTCTTTTGTGGTTCCATGTGAATTTTAGAATGATTTTCTCTAGTTCGTTGAAAAACGCTGTTGAGATTTTGATAGGAATTGCATTGAATCTGTAGATTGCTTTAGGCAGGATGGCCATTTTGACAATATTAATTCTTCCTATCCATGAGCACGGGATGTGTTTCCACTTATTGGTATTGTCTTTAATTTCTCTCATGAGTGTCTTGTAGTTTTCAGAGTATAGGTCTTTCACTCCCTTGGTTAGGTTTACTCCTAGGTATTTTATTCTTTTTGATGCAACTTTGAATGGAATTATTTTTCTGATTTCTCTCTCTGCTAGGTCATTGTTAGTGTATAGGAATGCCATAGATTTTTGCGCATTAATTTTGTATCCCACAACTTTGCTGATATTAGATCGAGTAGTTTTGGAGTAGATTCTTTAGGGTTTTTTTAAGTACAATATCAAGTCATCTGTAAACAGGGAGAGTTTACCTTCTTCCCTGCCAATATGGATGCCTTTTATTTCTTTGTGTTGTCTGATTGCTGTGGCTAGGACCTCCAGTACTATGCTGAATAGACTTGGGGAGTGTGGGCATCCTTGTTTTGTTCCCAATCTTAAAGGAAAAGCTTTCGGCTTCTCCCTGTTAAGTGTAAGGTTGGCTGTGGGTTTATCACATATAGCCTTTATTATGTTGAGGTATTTGCCCTCTATACCCATTTTGTTGAGAGTTTTTATCATGAATTGTTGTTGAATTTTGACAAATGCTTTTTCAGCATCTATGGAGATGATCATGTGGTTTTTGTCCTTCTTTTTGTTGATGTGGTGGATGATGTTGATGGATTTTCGAATGTTGTACCATCTTTGCATCCCTGGGATGAATCCTACTTGATCATGATGGATGATCCTTTTGATGTATTTTTGAATTCCGTTTGCTAATATTTTGTTGAGTATTTTTGCGTCTATGTTCATCAGGGATATTGGTCTGTAGTTTTCTTTTTTTGTGGTGTCTTTGCCCGGTTTTGGTTTTAGAGTGATGGAGGCCTCATAGAATGAGTTTGGAAGTATTCCCTCTTCTTCTACTCCTTTGAAAACTTTAAGGAGGATGGGTATTAGGTCTTCACTAAATGTTTGATAAAATTCAGCGCTGAAGCCATCTGGTACAGGCATTTTGTTCTTAGGTAGGTTTTTGATTACCCGTTCGATTTCATTGCTCGTAATTGGTCTGTTGAGATTTTCTGTTTCTTTCTGGGTCAGCCTTGGAAGGTTGTATTTTTCTAGAAAGTTGTCCATTTCTTCTAGGTTATCCAGTTTGTTAGCATATAATTTTTCATAGTATTCTCTAATTATTCTTTGTATTTCTGTGCTGTCCGTAGTAATTTTTCCTTTCTCATTTCTGATTCTGTTTATGTGAGTAGACTCTCTTTTTTTCTTGATAAGTCTGGCTAGGGGTTTATCTATTTTATTTATTTTCGTGAAGAACTAGCTCTTTCTTTCATTGATCCTTTCTATTGTTTTATTCTTCTTGATTTTATTTATTTCTGCTCTAATCTTTATTATGTCCCTCCTCCTACTGACTTTGGGTCTCATTTGTTCTTCTTTTTCTAGTTTTGTTAATTGTGAGTTTAGACTGCTCGTATGGGAATGTTCTTCTTTCCTGAGGTAGGCCTGTATTGCAATATACTTTCCTCTTAGCATGGCCTTCACTGAATCCCGCAGATTTTGTGGTGTTGAATTATTGTTTTCATTTGTCTCCATATATTGCTTGATCTCTGTTTTTATTTGGTCATTGATCCATTGATTATTTAGGAACATGTTGTGAAGCCTCCATGTGTTTGTGGGATTTTTCATTTTCTTTGTGTAATTGATTTCTAGTTTCATACCTTTGTGGTCTGAGAGGCTGGTTGGTACAATTTCAATGTTTTATCTTTACCGAGGCTCTTTTTGTGGCCTAGTATATAATCAATTCTTGAAAATGTTCCATGTGCACTTGAGAAGAATATGTATTCTGCTGCTTTTGGGTGTAGAGTTCTGTAGATGTCTGTGAGGTCCATGTGTTGTTCAGTGCCTCTGTCTCCTTCCTTATTTTCTGTCTGGATGATCTATCCTTCAGAGTGAGAGGTGTGTTGAAGTCTCCTAGAATTAATACACTGCATTCTATTTCCCCCTTTAATTTTGTTAGTATTTGTTTCACATATGTAGGAGCTCCTGTGTTGAGTGCATAGATATTTATAATGGTTATATCTTCTTGTTCGATTGACACTTTTATCATTATGTAATGTCTTTCTTTTCTCTTGTGACTTTCTTTGTTTTGAAGTCTATTTTGTCTGATATAAGAACTACAACTCCTGATTTTTTCTCCCTATTAGTTGCATGAAATGTCTTTCTCCATCCCTTCACTTTTAGTTTGTGTATGTCTTTGGGTTTAAAGTGAGTTTCTTGAAGGCAGCATACAGGTGGGTCTTGTTTTTTTTTATCCATTCAGTGACTCTATGCGTTCTGACTGGTGCATTCAGTCCATTTACATTTAGGGTGATTATGGATAGGTATGTACTTATTGGCTTTGCAGGCTTCAGATTCGTGGTTACCAGAGGTTCAAGGTTAACTTCCTTACTGTCTAATAGTCTAACTTAACTCACTTAATATGCTCTTACAAACACAATCTAAAGGTTCTTTTTTTCTTTTGTTGTTTTTCCTCCTCCTTTTTCTTCCTCCTCCATTCTTTATATATTAGGTATCATATTCTGTGCTGTTTGTCTATCCCTTGATTGACTTTGGGGATAATTAATTTAATTTTGCATTTTCTTAGTAATTAGCTGTTCTACTTTCTTTACTGTGGTTTTATTACCTCTGGTGACAGCTATTAAACTGTAGGAACGCTTCCATCTATAGCAGTCCCTCCAAAATACACTATAGAGATGGTTTGTGGGAGGTAAATTCTCTCAGCTTTTGCTTATGTGGGAATTGTTTAATCCCTCCTTCAAATTTAAATGATAATCTTGCCAGATAAAGTAATCTTGGTTCAACGCCCTTCTGCTTCATTGCATTAAATACATCATGCCACTCCCTTCTGGCCTGTAAGGTTTCTTCTGAGAAGTCTGATGATAGCCTGATGGGCTTTCCTTCGTATGTGATCTTATTTCTTTCTCTGGCTGCTTTTAATAGTCTGTCCTTATCCTTGATCTCTGTCATTTGAATTACTATATGTCTTGCTGTTGTCTTCCTTGGGTCCCTTGTGTTGGGAGATCTGCACACCTCCATGGCCTGAGAGACAATATCCTTCCCCAGATTGGGGAACTTTTCATCAATCACCTTCTCAAAGATACTTTCTATCCCCTTTTCTCTCTCTTCTTTTTCTGGTACCCCTATAATGCGAATATTGTTCTGTTTGGATTGGTCACACAGTTCTCTCAATATTCTTTCATTCTTAGAGATCCTTTTTTCTTTCTGTGCCTCAGCTTCTTTGTATTCCTCTTCTCTAGTTTCTATTTCATTTATCGTCTCCTTCACCATATCCAATCTGCTTTTAATACCGTCCATTGTGCTCTTCAAGGATTGCAACTCTGACCATAATTCATTCCTTAGTTTTTGAATATTTTCTGTACCTCAATGAGCATGTTAATGATTTTTATTTTGAACTCCCTTTCAGGGAGAGTCATGAGGTCGGTATCATTTAAATCTTTCTCCGTAGTTGTAGTCATAATTTTACTCCGGACCAGATTTCTTTGGCGTTTCATATTTGTGTATGGCGCCCTCTAGTGCCCAGAAGCTCTACTCTCTGGAGCTGCTCAGCCCCTGAAGCAATGTTGGGGGTAGCAGGGGAGTGGTATTGGTGCCTCAGGGGAGGAAAGAGCTGTTTCCTGCTTCCCGGCTGATATGCCTGTCTCCACTGCCTGAACCAGTGGGCCGAGCAAACAGGTATAAGCCTCTGTGCTTTGCCTTTTTGGTTGCTGTAGACAGATCTTCCCTCTGGCTGGCCTATTGCCAGGGTAGGGTTTCCCAGTTTGCAAGCCCAGTGGGGCTGGCCAGGAGAAAGTCACAGTAGTCTGCCTGTCATGGAAGGGGTTCTTGGAGCTGTGTAGGCAGCCAGGGAGCTGGAGCACCTGACGATCATGATAGCTCCCAATCTGCTGGGCAGAGTGCACCCGAACAATTTTGTCTACGTGTCCTTTCTCCTGAGCAGTAAGGTCTGTGCAATCCTTGCCCCTTTAGCAGCCCTCTTGCTAAGGGCTTCTTTGTTAGGAAGTCTCTCAGACTGCCCGCCTTTCTTTTGTCCCAGAGCATCTGGATATGGATCCCTGCTTTCCACAAGCAGCTGGAATCTTAGTCTCTCCAGGAATTCTGCCTGTCTTAGCTTTCCAACCCTCTAATTACGAGAGTATCATGCAAGTACCATGAAATGTAGGTTTGTGCTCCCAGAGCAGATCTCCAGAGTTAGGTATTCAGCAGTCCCAGATCTCCACTCTCTCCCTGCTCCATTCCTCTTCCTCCTGCTGGTGAGCAGGGGTGGGGGAAGGGCTTGGATCCCGCAGGACCACAGCTTTAGTATGTTGCCCTTTTCCATGAGGTCTGCTCTTGTCTCCAGGTGTATGCAGTCTGTTGCAGCCCTCTTTCCTGTTGCTCTTTCAAGAGTAGTTGTATTAGTTATATTTTCATATTATATGCGGTTTTAAGAGGAAGCCTCTGTCTCACCTCTCACACCGCCATCTATATTTGCCTATATCTCAACTTACTCTTTAAAAATATTTATTCCAAGGGGTTTATCCTTGTGTAAACATCTAATGCTTAAACTTAGTAACGTGTTCAGTCTTTCCTACTTGAATATTTCTTCAGAATTCCTATTTACTAGTAAATTCCCAAAGTTTAGCACACAATGAACTTCACATATTTGAGTGTTATTTCCCCATCTATACCTGTAACTATCGTTTTTCTTCAACTAACTGTATGTAACTTCTGAAGTATAATAATATAATGAGCATCTGTGAACTAAACTAGAAAATTACCAATAACTTGCCTTAGCTATGGACTCCTCCTTAATCCCATAACCCCTACTTCGCCTGCCCTGTGCCTTATCACAGATATAATTGCTGTCCTACATAATTGTGTTTCATTTGTGTATGTATGTATGTATGTGTAATATGACTGATGAGTTTTCTTATATATAACTTTGTCACATTATTACTTATTTAAAATTCATGCCATATATATATACACATATACAGACACATACAGTCTACTTGCCATATATATACATGCCAAAACAATATGTTGCTTATTTTTGCTTGAGTTATGTAAAAATGGTATTATTCTCTTTAAGATTTTGTTTTTATTCAGCATTGTTTCTAAAATTCACCCATGTTGTTGAGTGTAGAACAGTGAATGTGCTACAATTTTTTAAATCTTTTTAATTCACAGTTAGGTTGTTCCTGTTTTACTTATCACAAACAATGTTGTTATGATAATCCTGGTGCACATGTACAAGAATTTCTCTAGGATATATTCCTGGTGGAATTGGTGGAGTATAAGGCAAATGAATGTTGAATCTTACAAGATAACAACAAACTGTTTCCCAAAGTGATTAAACCAATTTATACTTTCAACAACACATTACAAAATTTTTCATTGATTTCCATCCTCTTCAGTAGTTTTTTCAGACTTACTAATTTTTGCCAATCTTGTGGACATAAGATGTTATTTTGTGATCTTCATGTACACTGCCCTGTCTACCTATGTGATTATTTTTTCACCTGATTATAGTCCATATGTTCCCTTTTCTATAAAATGCCTCTTAATTTGCTGTTGGGTTGTTTGGGCAGTTTGTCTTTGTCTTACTGATTGCTTGAAGTTTTTTTGTTTAGTCTCTTAATAATTCTGGATTTTGTCTATTACACGTTGAAAATACCTCATTCCAGCTTATGAGATTTTTTTGGGGTGTGTTCTTTTGTATTGTTGTGCTTGAACAGAGTTCCTACTTTTACTGTGGTTGAAATTATCAGTCATTTATTTTTATGGTTAGCATTTTTGTATCTTGTTCCAGAACTCTTTCCCTACCCAAGATCAGAAGGATATTCTCCTTTGTTTTCTCTAATAACTTCTAAGGTTTGTCTTTCACATTTAAGTCTTTAGTTTATCTGGAATTGATTTTTCTTTATATGTACAAGATCTATTTTTACTTTTTCCACAGGGACAACCAGTTGTCCCAGCAGCACTTATTGAATGGTTTCTCCTTACTCTAGTGATCTGTGATGTCGCATCTTTTATTAAAAATAATAATGTATTTGTGGATCTATTTCAGGATTCTATTTTCTATTCTGCTTCATTGGCCCATTCATTTCTGTTCAAAACTGCTTTAATTATTACTAAATGCATACTATTCAGTTGTAACTATTTAATTACTGCAACGTTACAATGGGTGTTAGTATAAGGTGGGACACCCCCTTGTCTTGTCTTCATCAAGAGTGTCTTGGCTATACGTGACCGTTTTTTACATACATTTCTGAGTCAGCTTGTTATATCCATGAAAATCTGTTGTGATTTTGATTACAATTCCACTCATTCTGTAGTCACTTGAGAGACTTAACATCTTTATTAAACTAAGACTTCCTATCTATGAATTTAGGACATCGCAATGTCTTTGTCATCCTTAATATCTGTTAATAAAACATAATTTTCTGTTTATCAATCTTGCATGTTTTGTTAGTTTTAATTTTAGATACCTTGTAGTTTTAGATAATGTATAAATGGTGGTTTTTCAGTGATATGTTCTGTTTATTGATGGTGCATGGAACTACAACATGTTTTTTATGTGCTGACTTGACACCTACCATCTTTGCTAAACTATTTCTTACAAAAATTATTATAGAAGGTGTAAAGCACATACAAAAGTAAAAAAAATATGAATACAATAAATCCCATATACTCATTCAAAGGTTATCAACTTATTGCCAGTCTTATTTCGTCTATATGTCCACTCATTTTTCTCCTGTATTACTTGAAGCAAATCATACATATCATACCATTATCTTATGATATCTCTCTAAAAACTAAGAACTTTTAAAAACAGAGTCCATTGTTACACAGAAAATTATTAACAGCAATTAACTGATATAAATATCCAATCAGTGTTCAAATTTCCAATTATTTATGTGTCATTTTGTATTTATCTGAAGTGAATTCTAAATAAGTCTACACATGACAATCAGCTGACATCTTTCAAATTTCTTTTAATCTACAAGCTCTCCTCTTGTTTTTTTTTTAACCTGTAATATATATATGTTGAAGAAATTAAGTTTTTTATCCTGTAGAGTTTCCTATAGCTTAGATGTGGTTGATTATATTCCCAGTGTATGGTTAAACCTGTGCAGTTGACATATATTTTCTGTAAATTGGTAATTGGATCTAGAGGCTTGTTCAAAATGGAATTGAAATTTTTTGGCAATTCTGTATCTTAGGTGGTGCTGTGCTCTTCTATCTGGAGGTGTGTAATTCTTATTACCTCTTGTTTTTTGGATTGTTAGTGGCCATTGATGCCCAATTCCTAGTGATTTTCTAAGCAGTCTTAATATTTTTTCTTTGGCTTAAACTAAATTATGCTTTAGAAGCAAATAACCCCCAAATCCCAGTGATTTGCAGCAGGTATTTATTTATTTATTTTTTTTGTATTCTAGTGGCCTTCAATCAGAGCTGCCTCATTATTGAGGCCATAGTATTATTTTATTTATTTATTTATTTTATTATTATTTTTTAAATAATTAATTTTGGTATCATTAATCTACAATTACATGTGCAATATTATGGTTATTAAACTACCCCCTTCATCAGGTCCCCCCCACCAACTCCATTACAGTCACTGTCCATCAGCGTAGTGAGATGCTATAGAGTCACTACTTGTCTTCTCTGAGTTGTACAGCGCTCCCCGTGCCCCCCCAGCATTACATATGCTAATCATAATGCCCCTTTTTCCCGCCTTGTCCCTCCCTTCCCACCCATCCTCCCCAGTCCCTTTCCCTTTGGTAACTATTAGTCCGTTCTTGGGTTCTGTGAGTCTGCTGCTGTTTCGTTCCTTCAGTTTTTTTTCTTTGTTCTTATACTCCACATATGAGTGAAATCATTTGATACTTGTCTTTTTCGGCTTGGCTTATTTCACTGGGCGTAATACCCTCTAGCTCCATCCATGTTGTTGCAAATGGTAAGCAGATATTTATTTCTTTTTTTTTAATATGTAATAGCATTTTATTTTATTTTTATTTTTGTTTTTTTTTTCATGGTTATACCACATTTTCTTTTTTTTATTGAAGTATCGTTGATACACAATCTTATGTTGGTTTCAAATGTACAACACACTTGTTCAACAGTTACCCATATTATTAAATCCTCACTCCCTCTAGTGCAGTTATTATCTACCAATATAGAAAGATGTTACAGAATCATTGACTATATTCTCCATGCTGTACTACCACCCCCATAATCAGCTTATACTGTGATTGTGAATTATTGTGCTCCTTTATCCCCTTCCCCCTCCCTCCCCACCCACCCCAACCCCTCCTCCTTGGTAACTACCAGTCACTTCTCAGTGTCTGTGAGTCTACTGCTGTTTTTCTCCTTCTGTATTGCTTTGTTTTTTTTAATAATTTATTTTGGTATCATTAATCTATAATTACATGTGCAATATTATGGTTATTAAACTACCCCCTTCATCAGGTCCCCCCCACCAACCCCATTACAGTCACTGCTCATCAGCATAGTGAGATGCTATAGAATCACTACTTGTCTTCTCTGAGTTGTACAGCCCTCCCCGTGCCCCCCCCCAACATTACATCTGCTAATCGTAATGCCCCTTTTTCCCTCTTATCCCTCCCTTCCTACCCATCTTCCCCAGTCCCTTTCCCTTTGGTAACTATTAGTCCATTCTTGGGTTCTGTGTCTGCTGCTGTTTTGTTCCTTCAGTTTTTTTTCTTTGTTCCTATGCTTCACATATGAGTGAAATCATTTGATACTTGTCTTTTTTGGCTTGGCATTTTTCACTGAGCATAATGCCCTCTAGCTCCATCCATGTTGTTGCAAACAGTAAGCAGGTATTTATTTCTTACTTACACTACATATGCATTGGGACTCAGCCACATGTATCTTCATTCTTGACCAAGGGTTAAGGAGCAGCCTCTATTGGGATACAGTCAGTTTCATGGCAAAAGTAAAGGAGATCACAAGGAAGCATTGTCTGCTCTTAAAGCTTCTGCTCAGAAGAGATTCAGATTACATGTGTTCACATTTTATTTGCGAAAACAAGTCTCATTGCCAAGCCTTATTACATCAGTGGTGCAGAAATGTAAGATCCTGTGGGAAAGGAACACTTTATGTAGGTGAAAAGCAAACCATCTACTACATCTGTAAATAACAGTTTTGTTCTTTCTTTGTAGTCATATGCCTTTGACTTCTTGTCCTCTTGTGCTGGATTGGGGATCCAGTACTGTGTTAAACAGTGATAGGGAGCATCCTTGTCTTATTTCTGATTTTAAAGGGAAAGCTTCTTGTTTTTTTTCCCTATTATGAATATTTTGTTGAGACTTGTATGTAGACATACTTAATGTGATTAAGTCAGTTATCTTTGCTTAGTTTGCTCAGAGTTCTTTTATTTTAAGTCATGAATAGGTGTCAAATTTTAATCAAAAATTTTTCTGCTTATATTGAGAAAATCTTACGTATTTGTCTTTAATCTGCTAATGTGGTGAGTGACATTTGCAAATATACAAATATTAAACTATGCGTACATTCCTGGGATAACTCAGCTTGGTCATAGTGTGTATTTTTTAACATACTGTTGTTTTACTTTGCTAGTATTTTAAGATGTTGCATTTATATTTGTGAGTGAGACTTGCTTTATGTACTACTGTTGCATGGTTTCAGTATCAAGTCTATAACAGGCCTCATAAAATGATATGGAGGATTATTTCTTTTTCAGTTCTCAGGAAGATTTTGTACAAGATTAGAATGATCTATTTCCTGAAATTTTGACATATAGTAGAACTTGCTTCTAAATCCACCTGAGCCTAGTGTTTTCTTTGTAGCAACTTTTGAACCAGTTATTTGATTTTCCTTAAGGTATAGTACAGTTCAGTCTTTCTATTTCTTCTGGAATAAATTTTGAAAATTATATTTTTTTCTAAAATTTGTCCATTTCACCAAAGTTTGCAAATTCATGACATAAAGTTTTTCATTGTATTTTCTCATTTTTGGGGAAGGGCACTTTTTTATCCGTTTTCTTTTAATTTTTTCAAATTTAATGCGTAGTTTAATGCACACCTACAAATCCTTTATTCATCTATCTGTCATTTATTTATCTATCTCGCTGCATCATTTTAGATTAAGTTGCAGATTTAACAACACTTCATTATATATCTCCTGAGAACTTGGTTATTCTTCTACATCACCACAGGATAACTAACACACTTAAGAAATTTAACACTGATACAATACTGTTATCTAAAATACAATCTACATTAGTATTTCTCCTTTTATTGTGAGAGTGTTCTTTACAGTTACCTTTCCTTTTTAAGAGTCTAGGCCAGTTTTTTTGTAGAACATCCCTCAGATAAATTTGAATTATCTGTTCCTTTGATATTTGATGCAGGTTAAACACTTTTAGGCAGGAATAATATATAAGTGATATTATGTCCTCAGAGCATTACATCAGGAGGCATATAATGTCTGCCTGTTTCATTTGGGGTAATGTTAGGTTTGATCCCTTAGTTAAGATTGTGTCTGCCAGATTTCTCCAGTTTGAAAGTACTCTTTTTCCAGTGATCATTAATAAGTGATTTAGGGGATGACTCTGAGACCTTGTTTACGTAACCTTTCCCCAATCACTTTTTGCTCAGTCATTTTAGTTAACATCCACTAGTGATTTTTCCCTGAATCACTTATTACAATAGTGGTTGAAAAATGGTAATTTTCTAATAATGAGTTCCTTCTTTATTTATTAGTTGGTAAAATTCTGTTTAAAAAAAAGGAGAGGTTCCCTTCCCCACACACACACTTTTAATTTCTCCCTTTTAAGATTTTGTATGAACTCATGGATTTCTATTTTACTTCACGTGTTATAAACCATTCCTGTTGTTATTTTTGATGCTAAAATTGTCACAAATTTGGCCAGACGCTGTCCCTTGAACTCAATATCTGTGTTTTTTGACACATTTCCATCAGTTTTTGATCACTTTCTTTCTTGTGCAACTAGGTATTTTAGGCTCACCTAATATATTATCTACCTTGGCCTTGGGATCACTTATTTCTTCAAAGAGGCCTAGTATCTTTTAGTCGGGAATGGTATTTAGAAACTAAGATTAGCATGCTAGATGTGCTCATTGCTACTGGATGTCATTGCTTCTGCAAACTTCAAATAGACAAAAATAAAAATACCATTTTTTAAAATCAGAAATTTATATTGATCCCTTCCAATTCAAATCCAAAATGACAGGATTTGTTTTCTTCTCCCTCCATTCTATGTATATGTCTTTCTTCAAGTGAAAACTTTGGTTCTTAACAGCATCAATGTAATTATACATTTCCTAAATCCTATAATATTGCAAAAACATTTAGAATTATTATCTGTGTACCCTTACTAGCAGCAGGTACTAAATAAACCTTAAGATACCTTGGTAATTCTTATTGCCTAACTACATATCCCACTGTGTTTGAAAATTACTTGAATTAATTCCTTTTTACCTTTCTCTGTGATTATAAGTTTGAAATGTAGTTAGGTTTATTTGTTTCTGTTTGTGTTTAATCCAATGTTATTTTATGTCAAACTTCTTTTCCCTTCAACTTTATTGATTTAATTTTATATGTTGAATATGTCAGCCATCAGTATGGATCAAAAGTCAAAAGTATATAAAAGATATACCCAGAGGAGTTTCATTCCATTCCATATCTATTCTGCCGCATTTTCATTCATTCCTGTAGGTAACTATTTTCACTAGTTTCTTGTATATCTCTCTTGTGTTTCTTTTTGCAAAAATAAACATATATATATATATTCTTATATCCCGTTTTCTTTTTCACATATGTTAACATACTACATCTTGCTGTTTGTGTCTTGCTGTTTTTCACTTAACAATATATCCTGAATTCACTCCATATTAGTTGAGATCATCTTCATTCTTTTTATACTGTATAATACTCCATTATATGGATGTATAGTAGTTTATTCAACCAGTCTCCTAAGAATGGACACAGGTTGTTTCCAATATTGTTGTTTCCAATATTTCCAAATAATGTTTCAATAAATAAATTTGTGTACATGTTATTTTGTATTTATAGGGTTTATTACTGATGTGAAATGGCAGGGTCAAAAGAAAAATATAGGTATAGTTTTGTTAGATATTGCCAAATCTTCCTACATTGATGTTTAACCACTTTGAATTTCCACTAGCAATGTTTGAGTACACTTGTTTCCCCAAGGCCTTATCAAAAGAGAGTGTTATCAGGTTTTTGAAGTTTTACCAATCTGAAAGAAGAGCAGTTATATCACATTTGCAAATCTTTAATTATGAGTGAAATTAAGCATTTTTCTTATGTTTAAGGAGGATTTGTCTTCTATGAACTGCCTGTCTATGACTTTTCCCCATTTTTCTATAAGATTTTGGTCTTTTTCCCCCTTGGTAATAAGGTTTCTGTCTATATTAGGGAGATTAGTTAGACCTCTTTCTCTAATATATGTGACAAATATTTTCTCCCAGATTGTCATTCATCTTTTGACTTTATGTTTTTAGCTATGCAATTTTTAAAAATGTAATTGAATTTAATACTCTTTTATTACATTTGTATTTTGAGTCAAATTAGAAAGTCTTTGACCACAAACAGCTTATAAAGAAATTTAACTATGCATTCACTTTGTCCTTATGCAGCTAATTTTTTTACATTTAACTTTTTGATCCAGTTAGAGTATATTTTTGTATGTGCTGTGAGATACAGAGCCAATTTTAGCTTTGATTATCCATTTATAGTCACATAGCAAATAACTACCCACTTTTCCTGACACAGCTTAATAAGAAGTCTATCTCCTTTCCCCAGTGATTTGAAGTACCACCTTTAGCATATACTCAATGTCCATTTGTACTTTGGCCTAGTTCTGTCGTCTGTGTCCCACTGCTCTCCATATATGCCAGTACTGCACTCTTTTAATTAGAAAGGGTTAATAGTATTATTTAGGATCTGATACAACTAGTCACCCTTCTTTGTTATTTTTAGGAAAGACCTGAAAAAGAAAAACATTCAAGAGCTTTCCTAGAATGTTTATTTTTTTATATGAATTTTAGAATCAATTTTCTCAACACCAAGAAAAAAAAGAGTGTTAGTATTTTTATTGGGATGAAACTAGCTTTTATTTAACTGGGGAATAATCAACATTTTTACATTGTCCTATCTGAGAAAAAGTCACGTAAGTTACTACTGGTAACAATGAAAACTTTATTTTTGTTTATTAATGTTGTATCTTGCTTCCCTTGTGAGTTATTTTATTGTTTGAATTGGTTTTACCATTGATTCTCAGGTTTTCCAGGTATATTGTCAATCACCTGAAAAAAATGTGCTAGCTTTATTTCCTCTTTCAAATTCCTATTCCTCTAATTATTTTCCCTAAACTTAATTTTAATGGCTAGTTCTTCCATCAAAATATTAATAAGAATTGACTGTCGGGGTTTTTAGCCTTCCCCGAGCCCTCTCCGAACCTGCGGAGAGAATGGGAAGGGGGAGACACGCCCCGGCAAGGCAGGACCGGGAAGGGTGAGTGCCGACTGTCCGCCTGAACACCAGCCTCTGCCTCGCCGCTTGAGGCTGGAGACAAACAGATGCGATAGGGAGCTCAGTCAAAGCAGGAACTTGTTTATTGCGGAAACAGCAGAGTATATATAACATTCATGGGCCAATCAGCATAAAGGTCAAGCAGTCATAAGCTTTTCACGCAGGAAGGCACATAATGCAAGCAAACGGTGTCCATGAGCTGATCACATTCATGGAAGACTCAAGCCACCAATAGAGAGATACCCAGAACACAGGTAGACTAACGTCATAACCTGCCAAAATGCCTGGGCACCACCCCATGCTCATCCGGCGAGCGCCATCTTGGCAGTGCATTTAAGGGCTACTTCTTAGATTAGAAGACCCTACATTTCCCCCTTTTTTGTTTTAAGTGGAGGTTAGTCGCTGACCAGAGAGAGCGAACCCCACCAGAGTCACCTCTATTGGAGGTTGGACATCTAATGGTTCGGGGTGTCAGCGTCAATTAGGTCGTGAAACTTCTAGTAGGCCAAATTAGGTAGTTAATTTCTAAATAAGGCAGGGGTCACCATGATTAATCTTTCACATAGGCCCATACTCCCGTCATGGGACCATGGTCTCAGCACCTTGATAATCTTTGTGACTGTATTTGTATGGTTCCCAAGCAGGATTGCGTAGGGACTGATATTGTTGCTTAAGTACTATAAGGTGTACAGCGTTCATCCTGTTTTTGATAAAACTTATTAACTTATTGACAATGCAAGGTCCAAAAGAAAGCAACAGAAAAACAGTAAACAGGGGTCCTGCTAAGGGGAGAATATAAGGAAGCCATCCCCCCAGGCCTGTCCAGAGAAAGTTAGAATTACTCTCTTTGCGTCTCTTATCTAACTCTTCTTGTAACCTCTTAATTTTGTCTTGGACTATGCCTGCCTTGTTGGCATAAAAGCAGCAATCTTCTTGCAGGAATAAACAGATACCTCTTTGGCTGTGAGGAGGTCTTCTAATCTTCCAGGAGGTTCTGGAGAATCAACCCAATAACAGTAGCAAGCAGGATAATGATGAGGAGGCCGGTCACCAGCAAGCAGAATGTCCACCAGGGGTGGTGCAGGGGGCACATTCCCTAGGGGAGAGAAAACACAGGGAAACCCTCAAGAGTGAATGGCACTCTTGGGTTGTCTTTTTCTCTTATGTTTGCCTTTGCCTCTATGTCGAGGATGCGTGAGCACATGGCTAAGGCGGTTGCATGGCCACCGTATCTTCTTCCTTTCTTTATTAGATAGAGGTTTGGCTTGTTCTGGCGTCTTGGTCATCATCTACCTGTGGGCAAAATTTCAAATTGCGCACAGGGACCCAGATCGGGTTTGGGTTCCCTATAGGGAATATACATCCAAACCCTCTGCCTAAACTTATGAGGGTATCTGGTCTACGCCATTGCCCTGTTAATGGATCTTTCCAGCGTACCTCAATCTTAGTATAAGGCATTTGATTAGTCCAATGTCTTTGAAAAGCTGTTAGGGGCTGATTTTTTGAAAATTTAAAAATATTTAGAGTGAGTAGTGCCATTCTTAATTGGTCATGGGGGCTTATTCCCCCTTTTTGTTTTTGTAACATGGTTTTAAGGGTCTTATTATGTCTCTTGACAATTGCTTGACCTTGGGGATTGTAAGGGATCCTTGTGGTGTGGCTTATGTGCCATCTGAGAAAGAAGTTCTGTAGAGCCTTACTAGTGAAGCACGGACCATTATTGGTCTTCACTTGGTGAGGAATCCCTAAAATAGCAAAGCATTGCAAGAAGTGGTTTTGTGCACGTTTGGCTCTTTCTCCCAAGTGGGTTGTAGCCCAACAGGCATGGGAAAAGGTGTTGACAGAAACAAAAATAAATTTTAATTTTCCAAAGGCAGCATAATGAGTAACATCATTTTGCCAAAGGCAATTTGGTTTGAGGCCTCTCGGGTTGACTCCAGGGGATTGGAGAGGCGGGACTTGCAAAAACGGCAGGCAAGATTTGCAGGTTCTGACAATCCTTTTTAAATCCTTGATAGGGATGGAAGGAAACCTGTGATGTAAACCTCTCCAATTAAGATGAGTAAGATCATGAAGATCTTGTGCTCGTCGTAGGGGCTGCAGTGGTGCAATCGGTCAGCACGCAGCACTCACACAGCAGCACATGCAGAGCAATGCCAAGGTCGCGAGCTCAAGCTTCACCTGGAGCATGCTCCATCTCTGACTCTTGGATCGGGGATCACGCCCCCAAAAGGGCGGAGGGAGAGGGCAGACATCAAAGCCTCTGTCAGGGAGGCAGTTTGCGCCTGCAAGGCAGTTACCAGGGCCTGTGACCGGTGGGCTTGGATCCCCACATCTTTAGTAGCAACAATCCATTTCTCCATGGATCGCTCTTTCAACCCAGTGCAGGCCAGTCTGTGGTCTGATGTCATTCCTTCCCATACCAGCATCTTGACAAATTTGTCCTGCAAGGGGCCCGGGGGGAATTTGTGCTGTAAACTTTTTTCAACTCTGTCTACAAAGGAGGGGAGATCCTCATTAGCCCTCTGGGTAATTCCGGAGATTGGTGGCTCCAAAGGGCCTTCCTCTAGCTTTTTCCAAGCCGCTAGCCCCAGGGCCCTCACTTGCTCCTGATAAGGGGCAGGAATGGCTGCCTGTTGGAGCCCTGTAGCAAACTTATCATTAGTCCCAGAGAGCATCCCAAATGTTATAGGGATGGGAGGATTGGCAGACTGGTTTCTCTCCTCCTGAATGTGGCATTCTTCCTTAAAGAAGGCGCACCACTTGAGAAACATGGGACCGGGGAGAACTGCCTTGGTTAAACTTTTCCAATCTTGAGTGGTACAGGGTTGGTGTGCTAGTCCCTGGAGGATGGCTTCGGCCCAAGGAGAATTAGGTCCATCCTCAGAGACTGCTTTTTTAAGTTCCTTGAGGTCTTGGTGCTCCCAGGGATACCACGCAGAGGGCCGATTTCCACCGGGGTTAACATTTACAGGAAAAGCCTGGTAATGGGAAGGTGGAGGGTCAGGATCTAAGGGCCCCCCAACTGGTGGCTTGGGTGGGTCCACGCTAGCCCAAGGGTCAGAGTCAGGTCTAGGCAATGAGGGATAAATTTTCTTAGGTCGCTTAAAACGTTCTTCTGCAAAGCATTCCCATTCCCCTTCCGGAGATGGGGGCGGGGCCTCCTTTGAAGGTGACTTATGACTCGCCTCTGGGGGTCGTTTTTCAGTTCCCCGACTGGGTGGGGCCACTAGGCAGGACGGCGAGGGCCAGGGACCCCCAAAGCATGCCTTATGGGCTGACAAGGTGGGGTAGACTCCCAAAGGGGGATCTTCCCCTTGATTTATTTCTGCTTTTCGGACCAGTTGCTCCACATGGTCCCAAGTGGACCAATTAAAAAGGTCACTAACAGGGAGCCAGGGGGCCACCCTTACAAGGGTGGTCCAAACTCTCTCAGCTTGAGGGTCTAATAGTTCTAACCCTCTGCTCTTAAGCATAAGTCTCAGTGCTTTAAGTGCAGACTTGTCATCCTTTAGAAGTTGCCTGTCCCATCTTTTCGGGGGCGCTACTCACCCAGAGACACGCTTGGCCTGATCCGCCGGTACTTTCGGTTTTCGTCCATCCTCTCGAGCCCCATATTGGGTGCCAAATGTTGGGGTTTTTAACCTTCCCTGAGCCCCCTCCGAACCTGTGGAGAGAACGGGAAGGGGGAGACACGCCCCGGCAAGGCAGGACCGGGAAGGGTGAGTGCCGACTGTCCGCCCGATCACCAGCCTCCGGCCCCTAGGCCTGAACCGGAGACAAACAGACGCGACAGGGAGCTCAGTCAAAGCAGGAACTTGTTTATTGCGGAAACAGCCAAAGCATATATAACACTCATAGGCCAATCAGCATAAAGGTCAAGCAGTCACAAGCTCTTCACGCAGGAAGGTACATAATGCAAGCAAACGGTGTCCACGAGCTGATCACGTTCGCGGAAGACTCACGCCACCAATAGGGAGATACCCGGAACACAGGTAGACTAACGTCATAGCCCGCCAAAATGCCTGGGCACCACCCCATGCTCATCTGGCGAGCGCCATCTTGGCAATCAGGATCTAAGGGCCCCCCCAACTACTTCTTAGATTAGAAGGCCCTACACTCTAGAGGCAGACAAATTTTCAAAAGGCTTCCAAAGTGCCAGCCATTTTGAAAACACCCAAACAACTGTTGAAGTCAACCAGTGAATCATAACTGTTAAGTAAAATAATATAAAATTGTTCAATTGGTATTTAATGCTATAGTTCAAACCGTCTGAAACTGAAACTCCATTTTGTCAGTCTCATAGAAATATTAGATAATTTTACTCTTTTTATTTTTTTGCATTTATCACATGTTTCTGTGCACAGACTTAATCTCTTATGTGACATACTTTTCCCTAGCAAAAAATTGGGTGACAAAGTAGTGAAGTAAAAGTAAGACATGTTGCCATAGTCTGTGGTTACTTTACAGCCTATCTTCTAACTAAATGGGAACTAAGCTTTTCAGCTAACAATATGAAATAAGTTGGTTCTGCCAGTGCACTTCTCAGTGAACAAAATGGGTAGTATTAAAAGAACATCAATTGGTATTAACTATCAGTTTCAACACAGACCTCAGACTGAGTGGATTAGGAAATCAAATTACTTTTTCAGTCCTTGGAGCCTTATTATTAAAGTTTTGGAGGCTCAGAAAAAGAAAGAGCTTGTGCATCATATGTTGCCTTTCTTACAGATTATCATAAAATTTTATTCCCAGAAGTTATCCTGAGCACTATATTTTCTTAAGAATGATTTTCGGTTAGTCAGGATTATGTGATTAAAGTTCACAAAGTCTCAATTGGAAATAATTTCTAGAAGACAGTATCCTATATCCCTTGATTCAGCATTTCATTCTTGATATTTCCAATAATGTCAGTGTATAGGTAATATTGCCAGCCAGTTTTCACTCTGTTTTTTATTATTATGATGATAATATGTATGATACATCTGAGAAAGGGAACCAAATAATGGTCTGGAAAAATACAATATTAATATTTATGAAGATAAGTTTGTGAAATCTCAATTTTAGTTAATTTTGCTTGTGTATGAAAGAGCATCCCTTAGGCATAATTTGTCCATTTTTGCTCACTCATTGGACGTCTTAAATATCATGTTATAAATGAGACTGTGCATTTTTATAAATTGTTTATCACTTAAGCATTAAAACAACTGAATATTTTTCTGTTGAAAAGAAATTTTGCTGTTGTCATATTGCTGAAAAATGTTGTAGAGACTTTTTTCTTAAATTGAATATGAAGGGTAACAATTTTGCATAAACTTACAAGATACATATCTCATGGAGAGAAAAAGATAAAACATACCTTTTAAAAAAAATAATAAGCCACTCAGAGTAAGCAAGCCTAGAAAATCAATGAGCCCTGAATGGCTAAAGCCCCTTTTTCTCAGCAAATATGTGATTACTTTTGAAGTTAGCAGTGTGCTATTATTAGAAATATGGACCATGAATATCAGTTGTCCAAAGTTAAATTAAAATGTTCATTTGCAATTGAAAAGCTTCTATTAAGCATACACACTCTAGAATAGAGATTCTCTTTTATTTAGTTGAAGCCAATATTTTCTGATAATATTTTTGAAAATTGAGATGGGATGGAACAATATATGGGAAAGACTATAGTCACTATATTTAAATTAACCCACAGTATTTTGAAAGCAGATAAAAAATCCTTTTTAATGTCTTGTTTATAATTGAGTCAGGTCACAACCTCTTTGAAAATTACATGATACATGTTACTTATGCCACAAGACCTTTTTGATCTTCTGTTGACTTGGAGTTTTGACCTTGCCTCATAACACAAAGCAGTTGTGTTAACTGATGGAGAGGTCACAGAGCTTACAGCACAGTTTTGGTGTTTTATTTTAACAGTTCAATAATAAGGTGAAGGCGAATACTCTTGAGAGTGACCATAATAGATTTACTGCCTTTTTGTTATTAAGACCTCTTAAGATAATTGTTTTCAGTATTACAGTATGATCTTTTTAGAGCTTTCAGACTTAACTTTGATTTATACTGGTCAGATTCAATTTCTGCTGTTTCACATTTGCTGATTTTCATTAAGTTCATTATATTTGAGACCTCTTAGAAGGTTTATTTAAAATTCATTGCTGGACTAGAAACACACTATATACTTTTCTCCTAAAGATAATAATATCTAACTTATGGTTCTATTCCTCAGAATGACTATATGTTTCAATGCTGTTCATATGCTGATATTTATGTGTGTGTAAACCCATAACATTTCATATATAAAGATATATTTAACATAGGTAAGTTCATAAAAATACATCCCAATTAGACATACTAATATTACAAGCCTCATTTAGGTATTGAAAAAACTTCAATAAACTTCAAAAGAAAAATTCAACATGCATTTCTAGAATGTATCATTTCTGAATAAAACAGCTAAATGTTTAATTTCTAAAACAGCTATATTTAAAATAGGTTAGTTTTCCCTAAAGACAGTAAGGATCTTAGATGACTTTAAATGTTTGTTAATTGTTTCTATTATTACCCTGTAAGTGAGAATATATGATCATTTTAGTACAGTCATCCAATCAGAGCTGGTGAAGGCTAACTAAACATGAGGATTCATGATGATCCCTTTTGGAAAGCTAATCCATCTAGTCCCAGAATTTCAGACATTAAAGAAAAAGTTTATAACATGTGAAAAAGTTTAAAACACAGTTTACAACAGTGTATTAAGAATTTGGAATATAAAACGTTTTCAAATTCATTTATCCAGTTTTTTTATTAGTCATATGTCTTGAAGGATTTTATTTACATAAATGTAAACAATTTTCCATGTATAATATTTTTAAAGGGAGAGCCTTTTTTGGATGAGTTCTTCACTTAGCAATTCAAACTTAAATAGTTTTAATAATTTACCAGAATTTTAAAATGAACCAGTTTCATTATTTTCTACTTTTAATATGAAAGTTATTAATATATAGTTAACAAAAAATAAAAATGCACATCTCTTACATGTATAGTTTGAGTTTTGACAATGTATACACCAGTGTAACTACCATCACAATCAATATACTGAACATATCTGCCACCCCAAAGAGAGTACCATTGTTACTCAGGCAAACACTGATCTAATTTCTGTTACCTTAGAGTAGTTGCTTACACCTGCTCTGGAATTTCATATAAATCAAGTCATGCAGTTTGTTTTGTCTTTTGGTCTGGCCTTATTTGCTTAGAATAATGTTTTGGGGATATATCCAAATTGTTTCATAAATCTATAGTTTTATTTCTGAATAGTGTTGTATTAAATGCCAAAATTTATCTATTCGTGGAAATTGTTTTGTACTTTTCAGCTATTATGAACAATGCTACTATGAACTTTTATATCTGAGCCTTTGTGTAGACAAATATTTTCATAACTACTGGGTAGGTGCCAAGTAGTGGAATTGCTGGTCCTTTTCATTTTTTTCAGCAGTGTTTTGTAATTTTCAGTGTGCAGATAATAGGGTAAAACTCATTCAGGCATGACTTACGTATTTCAAATGTTTTTCCTTCATTCAGTTTGCCAACATTTTTCTGTGGATTTCTGCATCTTTCTTTATAAGGGATATTGCTCTGTAATTTCCTTTTCAAAATAATATCCTTGCCTGATTTTGCATCAAGGATATCCTTTTCTGATTTGTGTTCTAATACCCCTCTCCAAAACTGATTTGAGAAGTGCTTTTTCCTTCTCTACTTTTTAAAAGCATTTGTGTAAATTTAGAATTATCATTTCCTTTAGTATTAGGTATAATTTATCAGTGAAATCATGTGGTACCAGGAGTTTATTTGTGGAAAAGTTTTTAAATTATATGTTCAATTTATTTAATATTATAGAATATTTATATTTTCAATTTATTATTATTTTTCCCCAGTTTTAGTAATGTATCTCTACAGGCACTTGCCTATTCCATTTAAATTGTTTAATTTATTGCTGTTATTTATTTATAATAGTCTTCTACATTATTGTAATATCCATAGATTCTGTAGGATGGCACTTTTTCATTTTTGATATTGGTAATTTTATTTGTTGCTCAGTTAAAAGATTTATCAATTTTAATGTTTATTTTAAGTAACTTTTGGATTCATTGATTTTTTTTTCCTATTTCTCTCATGGTCTAAGTCATTGCTTTTTGCTCTTATGTTCATTATTTGTGTCCTATTTACTTTGGAATTAATTTTTTCTCTTCTCTATCATGAGTCCTTAATTTAGAAGTTTATATTTTTGGTTTTAGTTATTTATGCATTTCTTATATAATCATTAAGCTAAAAATTCCCCTAAAGCATTGCTTTGGCTTTGCCCTACAAAATTTCATATGTGGTGCTTTTATAATCATTCTTTTCAAAATATTCACTAAATTTAATGTAATTTCTCCTTTTACTAAGGGTATTTTGATGTTTGGTGCTAATTTCCAAATCCAGGGTATCTTCAGAGTTGTTCCTGTTGTTTCTTATATAATTTCATTGTGGTCAAAGAACATATTGTCTATAATTTCAATCTTTTTTTTTAATTAAAGTATCATTGATACACACTGTCATGAAGGCCTCACACGAAGAAACAATGTGGCCACTACATTCACCTATATCATCAAGTCCCCACCCACACCCCAATGCAGTCACTGTCCATCAGTGCTCCAAGATGCCACAGACCCACCACTTGCCCTCTCTGCGCTGTGCTGCCCCCCGACCCCCCACACCATATGCACCAAACACAATACCCCTCAATCCCCTTCTCCCACCCTCCCCACCCGCCCTCCCACACCCCTCCCCCCTGATAACCGCTAGGTCCTTCTTGGAGTCTCTGAGTCTGCTGCTATTTTGTTCCTCCAGTCCCGCCCCACTGCCACACTCCACAAATGAGGGAAACCACTCCGCACCTGTCCCTCTCCACCCAGCCTACTTCACTGAGCATAATATCCTCCAGCCAGATCCATGCTGCCACAAATGGCATGATTCTTTTCTTTCCTATGGCTGAATAGTATTCCGTTGTGCATACATACCACGTCCTCTCCATCCATTCATCTAATGATGGACACTCAGGTCGCTTCCATATCTTGGCCATTGTAAAAAGTGCTGCGATAAACATCAGGGTGCACACATCTTTCTGAATATGAGAAGTTCTATTCTTTGGGTAAATTCCGAGGAGTGGGATTCTCAGGTCAAATGGTACTTCTATTTTTAGTTTTTTGAGGAATCCCCCATACTGCTTTCCACAATGGCTGAACTAGCTCACATTCCCACCAGCAGTGTAGGAGGGCTCCCTGACCTCCACATCCTCGCCAGCATTTGTTGTTCTTAGTCTTTTTGATGTTGGCCATCCTTACTGGTGCGAGGTGATATCTCATTATGGTTTCAATTTGCATTTCCCTGAAGATTAGCAATGTGGAGCACACCCTCATGTGTCCGCTGGCCATCTGAACTTCCTCCCTGGAGAACCATCTCCCCACATCCCCTGCCCATCTTTCAATTGGGTCATCTGCTTTTTGGATGTTGAGGCACACAAGTTCTCTATACATTTTGGATGTTAAACCCCCGTTGGATACGTCATCCACAAATACATTCTCCCATACTGTAGGACACCTCCTTGCTATGCTGATGGTGTCCTCTGCCACACAGAAACTCCCTAGTTTGATGTAGTCCCATGAGTTCATTCCTGCTCCTGTTTCTCTCGCTCAAGGAGATGCACCCAGGAAGAAGTTGCTCATGCTCACATCCAGGAGATTTCTGTCTACTCTGTCCTCCAAGAGCTCCATGGTTTCATGACTCACATTCAGGTCCTTGGTGCACCTCGAGTCCACTCCTGTGCATGGGGTTAAACAACTATCCAGCTCATTCTCCTGCATGTAGCCGTCCACTCCCGCCAACACCAGCCATTGAAGAGGCTGTCATCTCCCCACTGCATGTCCATGGCCCCCGCATCACATATTAATAGACCATATAGGGTTGGGTTTATATCAGGGCTCTCCAGTCTGTTACATTGGTCTGTGGGTCTGTTCTTGTGCCAGTACCAAATTGTCTTGATTACTGTGGCTTTGTAGTAGAGCTTGAAGTTGGGGAGCATAATCCCCCCAGCTTTATTCTTCCTCTCAGGGTTGCTTTGGCTATTCGTGGTCTTTTGTGGTTCCATATGAATTTTAGAACGATTTTCTCTAGTTCATTGAAAAATGCTGTTGGTATTTTGATAGGAATTGCATTGAATCTGTAGATTGCTTTAGGCAAGATGGCCATTTTGACAATATTAATTCTTCCTATCCATGAGCACGGGATGTGTTTCCATTTATTGGTATCTTCTTTAATTTCTCTCGTGAGTGTCTTGTAATTTGCAGAATATAGGTCTTTCACTTCCTTGGTTAGGTTTATTCCTAGGTATTTTATTCTTTTTGATGCAAGTGTGAATGGAATTGTTTTCCTGATTTCTCTTTCTGCTAGTTCATCATTAGTGTATAGGAATGCAAAAGATTTCTGTATATTAATTTTGTATCCAGCAACTTTTCTGAATTCATATATTAGATCTAGTAGTTTTGGAGTGGATTCTTTAGGGTTTTTTATGTACCATATCATGTCATCTGCAAACAGGGACAGTTTAACTTCTTCCTTGCCAATCTGGATGCCTTTTATTTCTTTGTGTTGTCTGATTGCCATGGCTAGGACCTCCAGTACTATGTTGAGTAGAACTGGGGAGAGTGGACATCCTTGTCTTGTTCCTGATCTTAAAGGAAAAGCTTTCAGCTTCTCGCTATTAAGTATAATGTTGGCTATGTATTTGTCATATATGGCCTTTATTATGTTGAGGTACTTGCCCTCTATACCCATTCCGTTGAGAGTTTTTATCATGGATGGATGTTGAATTTTGTCAAATGCTTTTTCAGCATCTATGGAGATGATCATGTGGTTTTTGTCCTTCTTTTTGTTGATGTGGTAGATGATGTTGATGGATTTTCAAATGTTGTACCATCCCTGCATCCCTGGAATAAATCTTACTTGATCATGATGGATGATCTTTTTGATGTATTTTTGAATTCAGTTTGCTAATATTTTGTTGAGTATTTTTGCATCTATGTTCATCAGGGATATTGGTCTGTTATTTTCTTTTTTTGTGCTCTCTTTGCCTGGTTTTTGTATTAGAGTGATGCTGGTCTCATAAAATGAGTTTGGAAGTATTCCCTCTTCTTCTACTCTTTGGAAAACTTTAAGGAGGATGGGTATTAGGTCTTCACTAAATGTTTGATAAAATTCAGAGGTGAAGCCATCCACTCCAGGGGTTTTGTTCTTAGGTAGGTTTTTGATTACTAGTTCAATTTTGTTGCTGGTAATTGGTCTATTCAAATTTCTGTTTCTTTCTGGGTCATTCTTGGAAGGTTGAATTTTTCTAGAAAGTTGTCCATTTCTTCTAGGTTATCCAGTTTGTTAGCATATAATTTTTTCATAGTGTTCTGTAATAATTCTTTGTATTTCTGTGGTATCTGTAGTGATTTTTCCTTTCTCATTTCGGATTCTTTTTATGTGAGTAGGCTCTCTTTTTTTCTTGATAAGTCTGGCTAGGGGTTTATCTATTTTGTTTATTTCCTCAAAGAACCATCTCTTGCTTTCATTGACTCTTTCTGTTATTTTATTCTTCTCGATTTTTTAAATTTATGCTCTAATCTTTATTATGTCCCCTTTCTGCTGACTTTGGGCCTCATTTGTTCTTTCTTTTTCTAGTTTCATTAATTGTGAGTTTAGACTGCTCATATGGGATTTTTCTTCTTTTCTGAGGTAGGCCTGTATTGTTATATACTTTCCTCTTAGCACAGCCTTCTCTGCGTCGCACAGATTTTGCAGTGTTAAATTATTTTTGTCATTTGTCTCAATATATTGCTAGATCTCTGTTTTTATTTGGTACTTGATCCATTGGTTATTTAGGAGCTTTTTGTGAAGCCTCCATGTGTTTGTGGGTTTTTTCATTTTCTTTGCATTATTTATTTCTAGTTTCATACCTTTATGGTCTGAGAAACTGGTTGGTACAATTTCAGTCTTTTTGAATTTACCGAGGCTCTTTTTGTTGCCTAGTATATAATCTATTCTTGAAAATGTTCCATGTGCACTTGAGAAGAATGTGTATTCTGCTGCTTTTGAGTGTAAAGTTCTATAGATGTCTGTTAGGTCCATCTGTTCTATTATGTTGTTCAGTGCCTCTGTATGCTTACTTATTTTCTGCCTGGTTGATCTGTCCTTCAGAGTGAGTGGAGTGTTGAAGTCTCTTAGAATGAATGCATTGCATTCTATTTCTCCTTTTAATTCTGTTACTATTTGTTTCACGTATGTAGGTGATCCTGTGTTGGGTGCATAGATATTTATAATCCTTATATCTTCTTGTTGGATTGACCCTTTTATCATTATGTAATGTCCTTCTTTGTCTCTTGTGACTTTTTTTGTTTTGATGTCTATTTTGTCTGATACAAGTACTGCAACTCCTGCTTTTTTCTCCCTATTAGCTGCATGATATATCTTTTTCCATCCCTTCACTTTTAGTCTGTGTATGTCTTTGGGTTTAATGTGAGTCTTTTGAAGGCAGCATATAGATGGGTCTTGTTTTTTTATCCATTCAGTGACTCTATGTCTTTTGATGGGTGCATTCAGTCCAATTACATTTAGGGTGATTATTGATATGTGTCTCCTTATTGGCATTGCAGACTTTAGATTCGTGGATACCAAAGGTTCAAGGTTGACTTCCTTACTAAGAGTTTAACTTAACTCACTTAATATGCTATTACAAACACAATCTCAAGGTTCTTTTTATTTTCTTCCTCCTCCATTCTTTATATATTAGATCATATTCTGTACTCTTTGTCTATCCCTTGATTGACATTGGGGATAGTTAATTTAATTTTGCATTTGCTTAGTAATTAGCTGTTCTACCTTCTTCACTGTGGTTTTATTACCTGTGGTGACAGCTATTAAACCTTAGGAACACTTCCATCTATAGCAGTCCCTACAAAATACACTACAGAGGTGGTTTGTGGGAGGTAAATTCTCTCAGCTTTTGCTTATCTGGGAATTGTTTAATCCCTCCTTCAAATTTAAATTGATAATCTTTCCAGATAAAGTATTCTTGATTCAAGGCCCTTCTGCTTCATTGCATTAAATACGTCATGCCACTCCCTTCTGGCCTGTAAGGTTTCTGTTGAGAAGTCTGATGATAGCCTGATGGGCTTTCCTTTGTATGTGATCTTATTTCTCTCTCTGGCTGCTTTTAATAGTCTGTCCTTATCCTTGATCTTTGCCATTTTAATTACTGTCTTGGTGTTGTCTTCATTGGGTCCCTGGTGTTGGGAGATCTGTGCATCTCCATGGCCTGAGAGACTATCTCCTTCCCCAGACTGGGGAAGTTTTCAGCAATTACCTCCTCAAAGACACTTTCTATCCCTTTTTCTCTCTCTTTTTCTTCTATTACCCCCTATAATGCGAATATTGTTCCACTCAGATTGGTCACACAGTTCTCTCAATATTGTTTCATTCTTAGAGATTCTTTTTTCTCTTTGTGCCTCAGCTTCTTTGTATTCCTCTTCTCTAGTTTCTATTTCATTTATCGTCCCCTCCACCGTATCCAATCTGCTTTTAATATCCTGCATTGTGCTTTTCAACGATTGAATCTCTGACCGGAATTCATTCCTGAGTTCTTGAATATCTTTCCGTACCTCCATGAGCATGTTAATGATTTTTATTTTGAACTCCCTTTCAGGAAGAGTCATGAGGTTGATGTCATTTATATCTTTCTCAGGAGTTGTATTAATAATTTTACTCTGAACCAGGTTCCTTCAGCATTTCATAGTTCTATATGGCAGCCTCTAGTGCAGAGAGCTCTACTCCCTGGATCTGCTGAGCCCCTGAAGCAATGTCAGGGGTTGCAGGGGATTGGTTTTGGTGCCTGGGGGGAGGAAAGAGCTGTTTCCTGCTTCCCCGCTGCTATGCCTGTCTCCATTTCCTGAACCAGTGGGCCGAACACACAGGTATAAGCCTGTATGCTTTGTGTTTGTAGTTGCTGTAGACAGATCTTCCATCTGGCTGGGCTAACGCTTGGGTAGGTTTTGCTGGTTTGTGAGCCAGGTGGGGCTGGCCAGGAGAAAGGCGCAGTAGGCTGCATATCATGGAGGGGGTCCTTGGAGCTGTGTAGCCAGCCAGGGGGCTGGAGCACCTGAAGATCATCTAAGGAGAAGGATTTATGTTTCCTCCTTAAATATGAGAGTCTGTATGGCAAAGCTCCCAACCTGCTGGGCAGAGTACACTCAGACAATTTTGTCTACCTGTCCTCTCTCCTGAGCAGTAAGCTCTGTGCAATCCTTGCCCCTTTAGCAGCCCTCTTGCTAAGGGCTTCCTTGTTAGGTAGTCTTTCAGACTTCCCACCTTTCTTTTGTCCCAGTGCAGCCGGATATGGATCCCTGCTTTCCAGAAGCGGCTGGAATCTCAGTCTCTCCAGGAATTCTGCCTGTCTTAGCTTTCCAACCCCGTAATCATGAGAGTATCATGCAAGCACCATGAAATGTAGGTTTGTGCTCCCAGAGCAGATCTCCGGAGTTAGGTATTCAGCAGTTCCAGGCCTCCACTCCCTCCTTGCTCTATTTCTCTTCCTCCCGCCAGTGAGCTGGGGTGGGGGAAGTGCTTGGGTCCCACTGGGCCACAGCTTTAGTATGTTACCCTGTTCTGTGAGGTCTGCTCTTTTCTCCAGGTGTATGCAGTCTGATGCAGTCCTCTTTCCTGTTGCTCTTTCAGGATTAGTTGTATTAATTATATTTTTGTATTATATGAGGTTTTAGGAGGAAGCCTGTGTCTCACCTCTCACGCTACCATCTTTTTATAATTTCAGTCTTTATTGAGGTTTTTCTGTGGCTTGGCATGTGTTCCATATTGGAGCATGCTTTATGTACAGTAATGCATAATATATATTATGTTATTGACTCTAATGCTTTATAAATTCTTTCTTTTATACTCTAAATTCAAGTCTTTAATATCCTTATTTTTTTGTCCATTATAATATCAATTACTGAGAGAAGAGTTTAATCCAGTGTAATCATAAATTGTGTTTTTCTTCTGTTAGTAGTATAGTATTTGCTGTCTTTGTTATATATGTACATAGATATGTTTACATATATTTTTATATATTTGCTATATTTGCATATATGTATTTGTATATGTGTATATATTATTTTAGGCATAAACATTTAGTTTTGCTATGTGTTCCTAATTAGTTGATCCTTGTCATTACAGTGTTTCTTTTTATATACTTAATAATACTCCTTATTCTTATGCTAACTTTGTATGGTATTAATATGGATACTCCTCATGTCTTATGATTTATGTTTTGCATGCTATTTGTTTTCCCACAGTTTTACATGACTTTTTTTGTACATTTATAATTTCTGTTAATTTCAGAAAGGCAAAATATAGTGGGGTTTTACTTTTTATCCATTTTGAAAATTTCTGCCTTTATAGTAATTAGATTATTTAGATTTACTATAGTTATTAATATTCTGTTTTAAGTCTGGTTTTCTATTTGTTTTCTGTTCATTCCATGTGCTCTTATTCTTTTTCCTGTTTGATTTCTTCTTTTATATTGATTTAAATTATTCTTCTTTTTGTATCCCATGTTGGTCCATTAAAGGTATTTCTCATATAATTCAGTGATATTTATAAGGTTTTAATATGCATCATTTTTTCATAGTCTACATTCAAGTAGTATTATCCAACATTTTATTTAACATGAAAGTCCTTCAAAAATATACTTCCATTTTCCCCTTCCATCATTTGTATAGTTATCACACATTTTACTTTTACCTGTTATAAGCTCCAAAATACATTGCTATTATTTTTGTGTTCTAAAGAAATTATAGACACTTATTTTTGATAGTTGTATATTTACATAAGTCACATATATAGATATCAGTACTCATTTGTGTGTGTGTGTGTGTGTGTGTGTGTGTATATTTTTAGAGAGAGAGATTGCATGATTGATTTTAAGGAAATGGCTCATGTGGTTATGGAAACTTGATAAATAAAAAATAGGCTGGATACCCACAGAAGAGTTGCAGCTCAAGTCCAAAGGCAGTCTCTTGTCCAAGTCCATGATCTGGTATATAATTGCATGTCTAGCCATTTTTCTTTTCATGGTGAGCAACCAGTTGCACTGCTTGAAGTTTTTCCCACTGCAAGGATATCCCTTTAGCACTTTCTTTCAGCTATATCAGAAGAGGGCTGTTTTTCAGAAGGGGCTTTTGTGCTACTATTGTCCACTTTGTGGTGATAACTGCCTATTATACAGAACCATTATAAACCAGACCCAAGTTTTCTCTTCCTCTCACAATTGATTGTAGAGAGCTCCCCACAAGATCATAGGTCTAAGTTGAAAGAGAGAAGCAATGTAGCAGGAGTGGAGACTATAGGGATTTTGGCCACTTCTTCAGTAACTTACTTGTGCCTCCAGGAACTGTTTGAGCTGGGTCTTTAGATACCACTTCCATTTGCTGATGGGGCCTTCTGTATATGCATACCATAATGGCTTGGTGGGTTGAATAATATTAGCTTCAGGATGAGCAGTTGGAGTCACATGATACTTACTGGTCCATTATTAAACTTTATCTCTACTAAGGTCCAGTAGCAGCCAAAAGCTATTTCTCAAAAGGAGAGTGCATAGTCACAAAAGTTGGCAAGTCTTTGCACCAAAATCCTAAGGGCTTATATTGTAGTTCACTCAGATGGTCCTGCCAAATACGCTGCCAGCATCCCTATCTGACACTCCAGGACACTCCAGGAACAGCCTGGACCTGTTGCAGAGTCTCTTCTTGTCCTAGGTCTCACTCAAAACCAGGAGGTTTTCAGATCACTAGGTAAATAGGCCAGAGTAACACACTGAAATAAGGAATATGTTGCCTCTAGAATCCAGAAAGGCTCAGAAGAAGAGAAAATCCAATCTAGTCTCAAAATTTATCATATCATCTAGGCCACTTTAAAATTATTTCCAATGGGTCAGCACTAGTTGGAAACTAAAGTGGAAAATCCTTCTATGTTCTGTCTGATCTATAGTGGAAATCAGCATGCAAAATTTATAAAACACCCAAATATGTCTCTTAGACCGCAGCCTAAAAAATATTTCTAAGTAGTTGTGTGTAGTACCAGTAGAAAGCCTATAATGGAAAGTTCATTTGTAATCTAAAAACTTTTACTTATGTAAGAAATTCCATTTTGGTATGACTTGACCTTTTAATTTTCCTTTAAAGACATGAACTAAGCAAAGTCATCTTATTCTGTTAGTTTTTAATTTGCTATAGTTTGGAAACCATTAAGAAATTATGAGAACCAAATGATTCCATAAATATAGGACAGGCAGAAAAATTAGTGCTTTCCATTTTTATGGATCTGAAACTGTACACAGGGCCTAAATGCTCCCTTTTGTTGACTCTGCAAAACTAGTGAATGTATTTTTGAATTAAAATCTAGAATTGTAGGCATAATATATCATGATATAGCAAGGCAAAATACTTTAAACAGGGATTTTTCTAGAAATTTAGAACTTATTTTCAATATATCTGGTAAGGGCTTAATCTCCAAAATATATAAAGAAAACATACAACTGCTTTCATCTAAAATATTCTAATTATAGGTCTGAAGATGTAGTTTACATTTTAATAGCTTGTTCTCTAAACCCCAATATATGAAACTAGAGTAATCTTGTTGGATATTCATGAGTCTTTGAAAGGACTCATCCTCAACCTGGTTTTCTTAAGGTTCTCAAAGAAAAAGCTCCAGCAAACATGAGTTTCAAATCCAAATATCAAAGGACAAGTTACCATGGGAATAATTTTAAAAGCTTCTGTTAATGGAATTATCAAAAAATTAAACTAATAGTTTCTGTGGAACATAAAATGGTTAAAATATAAAATTTGGGAAAAGATAACATGACAAAAACAAGTATATTTGAAAAAACCTCAACTAGATATGTGGGAATAAAAATCATTAAATAATTTAAAAATTCAATATATAAACTAGACATAGCAAAAGACAGAATTCGTAAACCAGATGACAGATTGAAGAAATTATTCAGAATATAATTCATAGAGAATAAGAAGGGAAAATATTTCAGGTTAAATACATGTAGAATAGAATGAATGTGGTACATGTTTATTATTTGATGGGAAAGAAAGAAAATAATAACTAATAATTTTACAGACCCTTTTGAAAGGCATGATTTTTCATGTTCAGAAAGTTCAAAAATCCAAAGCATACCAAATAAAAATAAATAAATGCTTATTCACATAACAGTTAAACCTTATAACATTAAAATCTAGATAAAAGTAAAAATGAAAAAACAAATTCCTAAAAATGAAAAACAATTATCAACTGAAAACTAAGAACCTCAACAATAATAGAAACCAACAGACAAATGGAAGGACTGCTTCAAAAGTGTAAGAGGCAATGACTGGCATTATGGACTTTCATACTCAACCAAACTTTCACCAAAAGGGGCAAGTGCATTTTTTAAACCAATCCCAAAAGTTTATGATAAGCCAACCATAATTAAAAGAATTTCTAAAGATATACTTCAGGGAGAGGGAAATGATCCTCTAAAGGACATTTGTAAGGCAAGAAGGAACATTAGTGATAAAATTAGTAAACATATGGCAAAAGTTATATGTCTTATCTTTATAACAAAGCAAAGATAAGAAGTATTTAGAGGATATAGTTTTAAATATAGAACTATAATAAAGTGTGAGGAGTGGTCAAAAATAAAAATATTCCAAGTCTCATGCATTGTTTGAGCGGAAAATACAGAGATATTGCTTAATTTAAAATTTTAAGATACTCATTTAAAAGTTTTGGAAGTAACCACTAAATCGGTAAAAAAGAGTAATTAACTGCCAGAATAACATAGGGAATAAATATAATTAAAAACAATTCAAAAGAAGACCCAGAAAAAGAAAGGAGGTATTATTGGAAAAGATGTGTATAGCAATATTGAAATATATTTTAAATATCTATTAGAATCATAATCAATGTAATGTAAGGATTCCAATTATATATCTTGACTGACAAACTGGAAAAAAATGATATATCTGCTTTTTATAAAAACTTATCAAGAAAGCTTGAAAATCAAAGTGTTGAAAATAAAGAACAAAAGAAGCAAAACCAAGCAAATAATAACCTAAAGACAATGATTGCATCTATATTACTATCAGGGAAAATTATACTTTAAGAAAAGAAAACCTTAGTAAGTCTACTTAAATAATGGCTGAGATGAATGATACAATTCATCAGGGAGGATTATAAAAATGCATATATCCAATAATATCAATATATAGATAACAGTAAACAGAATTAGAGGTAATGAAAAGTTCATCATTAAAGCTGAAGATTTAAGTTATTTTCTCAGTGTTGATAGATCAAGATATCAATATTTGAGTGGGATTTAGAATATTTGAATAACACATTAATCAAGGTACATATTATGAACCACACATGGAAAGTTCCTGTATTTTGACTACAGGCTATTACCTACAATGAGCATCAACAAAAGTCAAAAGAATCTGTATCCTATAGACAGCTGCCTGTGACTACAATATAAATTAAATTAGTATTTATTGTAAACAAGAACTTCAAGAATTCCAATTTTTAGAAATGTACACCCCTAAACTTACATTTCAAATACATTTTAATGGAAGACAGAAATAAAAAATAATAGAAATTACACATAGAAATTTATAAAATGAAATTTACATGGTGCTTCCAGGGAAATTAATAACCTTAAGTACTTATATTAGAAAAGAATAAAGCTAGAAGATGGTATTAGGAAATAAAAAACAGAACTTAAATACAGTGGAGGTATTAACAGAGAAAAAGAGCAAGATTTAAGAATATAAAACCAAGATATAAAGGAGAGGGGCTATTAGGCAAAAAATTAATACCTTATATAAAATAAATGAAAAACCTCTGGGGGGAAAATTGGAGTGATCTAGAGAGAAGACATAAACATTATGTGATATATCATGTTACATAAGCACAGATTAAGAAAATAGGACATTTTAGAAATTCCAGAAAACTGAATTGATAAATTTGATAGCTTTCCTAGAGCAAAATTTAGCTTATTTGCATAGAAGAAATGAAATTCTTGAATGTACCTATAGTCAATCAAATTAAATCAGTATTTAATAATTAATGGCTGCTTTCATAAATGAAGCTGATGAGTTCTATACAGTTGTATCAAGAATTAAAGACTTCCAAGAAACCAATCATTCTCATCTATTTTTTAAAACAACAGGAAAAAAATGACTTTTTAATTATTTTAAATATCTCTGGTACATTCTGATCAGTTCAATGCAAGTACTAATTCAGTCTTAAGTTATAGATGCAAAGATACTAAGAATTTACCATCAATATATAATGCCACGTTTTTCATAGGTATGATATACATATCAAGTAGGTCAATTTCTAGGTTCTTGATTATATTCCATTGCTTTGTCCCTTGGGCCAATAGTATTATTTTAATAACTATTGTTTGTTTTTAGTCAGATATCTGGAATCTCCACCTGTTCTTTAAAATTATCTTGTTCTTGGCCCTTTTCATACCAATCACATTTTGATGGTCTATGGTATTTTGTACAGAATTTCACTGAGTACAGATTAATGTAGGGAAGATTGATAGATTTTTGATGAGGAATTTTCATATTCCTGAACATATTTTTTCCTCTCAAGTTATTTGTTATTGTTACCATTACAGCTATTATTAAATTTGCTGTTATTGGTATATAATCAATGAATTTTATATAGAGGTTTTTGTGTCTAGCACTACTACTGAAATTTATAATTTTCCCATTTCATTCTTGTCATTTCCAAATATATAACTATATTTCTTACTTTCCAATCCTTATATACTAGGACTTCATGGTCCAATATTGAATAGAAGCTGTGAAAGGGGGCTTCCTTTTTCTTGACTCTAACCTTGAAGAGAAGGTACCATTAGATATGATATCCAGAATTATAACTTAAGAGCTTAAGAAAGTTCTATGTAGAGCTAGTTTGTTGAGTTTTATCATGAGCGGGGTGTTGAATTTCTTGCTTTCCCCATGGTTTTCTTTATCGTATTAAATATGAAGAAAAGCACATTAACGTATTTCCTAATGGTAAGCCGCTTTTCCATTTTTGGGATATGTCTATTTTTGCCATGATGTATTAGTAAGGCAGTGCACCTTTATATACTTGTATGCTTTAAATATAAAAAAATATTATTTATCTCTACCACCATAAACATTATCATCTTGAAAAAAAAATACCCTGGAAGAAGAATTCTGAGACATAATCTAACAGGTAACAAGTAACAATAAATTCGTATTAAGCATATTAGCCTTTTATTTTATCAATGAACTTCCCACATGGCTTTTAAATTGACACAATTAAGGAAATCTTATGTGATCTTCCAAACAGCCATCTAACCAGCTTAGTAAAACAAATCTGTGATATGAAAAAAAAAGCCACAATGTGGCCCTGATTAACAAGATAATTAGTTAGTGAGTATCACAGATTTGTAAATCAAATGCCTCTTTAATTCTTTATATGCACAATGAAGAAAGGCAAGTGAGCAATAAGGTAGTAAAAACTGGCAAAAACACTACTGGCGGTTTTATCATAATGATGCAGTTGTGCTAATAATGATAATCAGGCCAAGAATCCTTCTATGTGAGTAACAGGTAAATTAATTGTGGTACAGTAAAATCTCTCATATACATCCAACATTTCCTTTTGATTTTTTAAAAAATTTTCGTATCAATGTACAATCACTTGAACAACATTATGGTTACTAGACCCTCTATTATCAAGTCTGCCCCCACATACCCCATTACAGTCACTGTCCATCAGCATACTAAGATGCTATAGAATCATTACTTGTCTTCTCTGTAAATACTGCCTTTCCCGTGTCCCTCCACCCCCCTGCTACGTTATGTCTGCTAATCGTGATGCCCTATTTCCCCCTTTATCCCTCCCTTCCCACCCATCCCCCCCAGTCCCTTTCCTTTTGGTAACTGTTAGTCCATTCTTGGGTTCTGTGAGTCTGCTGCTGTTTTGTTCCTTCAGTTTTTTCTTTGTTCTTATACTCCATAGATGAGTGAAATCATCTGATACTTGTCTTTCTCTGCCTGGCTTATTTCGATGAACATAATACCCTCTAGCTCCATCCATGTGTAGCATATGGTACGATTTGTTTTCTACTTATGGCTGATTAATATTCCATTGCGTATATGTACCACCTCTTCTTTATCCATTCATCTACTGATGGACACTTAGGTTGCTTCCAATTCTTGGCTATTGTAAATAATGCTGCGATAAACATAGGGGTGCATATGTCTTTTTCAAACTGCGCTGCTGCATTCTTAGGGTAAATTCCCAGGAGTAGAATTCCTGGGTCAAATGGTATTTCTATTTTTACTTTTTTGAGGAACATCCATATTTCTTTCCACAATGGTTGAACTAGTTTACATTCTCATCGGCAGTGTAGGAGGGTTCCCCTTTCTCCGCATCCTCACCAACATTTCTTGTAGTTTGTCTTTTGGATGTTGGCCATCCTAACTGGTGTGAGGTGATACCTCATTGTGGTTTTAATTTGCATTTCTCTGATGATTAGCGATGTGGAGTATCTTTTCATATGCCTGTTGACCATCTGAATTTCTTCTTTGGAGATGTGTCGGTTCAGTTCCTCTGCCCATTTTTTAATTGGCTTATTTGCTTTTGGTTTGTTGAGGTGCAAGAGCTCTTTATATATTTTGGATGTCAACCCCTTATCGGATATGTCATTTATGAATATATTCTCCCATTCTGTAGGATGTCTTTTTGTTCTACTGATGGTGTCCTTGGCTGTACAGAAGCTTGTTAGTATGATATAGTCCCATTTTTGCTTTTGTTTCCCTTGCCTGGGGAGATATGTTCATGAAGAAGTTGCTCATGTTTATGTACAAGAGATTTTTGCCTATGATTTTTTCTAAGAGTTTTATGGTTTTGTGACTTACATTCAAGTCTTTGATCCATTTTGAGTTTACTTTTGTGTATGGGGTTAGACAGTAATCCAGTTTCATTGTCTTACATGTAGCTGTCCAGTTTTGCCAACACCAGCTGTTGAAAAGGCTGTCATTTCCCCATTGTATATCCAAGGTTCCCTTATCAAATATTAATTGACCATATATGCTTGGGTTTATATCTGGGTTTCGCTACTCTGTTCCACTGATCTATGGGTCTGTTCTTGTGCCAATACCAATTGTCTTGATTACTGTGGCTTTGTAGCAGAATTTGAAGTCAGGGAGCCTAATTCCCCCTGCTTTATTCTTCCTTCTCAGGATGGCTTTGGCTATTCAGGGTCTTTTGTGGTTCCATATGAATTTTAGAACTATTTGTTCTAGTTCATTGAAGAATGCTGTTGGTATTTTGATAGGGATTGCATTGAATCTGTAGATTGCTTTAGGCAGGGTGGCCATTTTGACAATATCAATTCTTCCTACTCAAGAGCATGTGATGAATGTCCATTTATTAGTGTCCTCTTTAATTTCTCTTAAGAATGTCTTGTAGTTGTCAGAATATAGGTTTTTCACTTCCTTCGTTAGGTTTATTCCTAGGTATTTTATTCTTTTGATGCGACTGTGAATGGAATTGTTTTCCTGATTTCTCTTTCTGCTAGTTCACCATTAGTGTATAGGAATGCAACAGATTTCTGTGTGTTAATTTTGTATCCTGCAACTTTTCTGAATTCAGATATTAGATCAAATAGTTTTGGAGTGGCTTCTTTAGGTTATTTTGTACAATATCATGTAATCTGCAAACAGTGACATTTTGACATCTTCCTTGCCAATCTGGATGCCTTTTATTTCTTTGTGTTGTCTGATTGTTGTGGCTACAACCTCCAGAATTATTTTGAAAAAAAGAGGGGAGCATGGGCATCCTTGCCTTGTTCCCAATTTTAAAGGAAAAGCTTTCAGCTTCTCGCTGTTAAGTATAATGTTGTCTGTGGGTTTCTCATATATGGCCTTTATGATGTTGAGGTACTTGCCCTCTATACCCATTTTGTTGAGAGTTTTTATCATGAATGGATGTTGAATTTTGTTGAATGCTTTTTCAGCATCTATGGAGATGATCGTGTGGTTTTTGTCCTTTTTGTTGATGTAGTGGATGATGTTAATGGATTTTCGAATGTTGTACCATCCTTGCATCCCTGGGATGAATCCCACTTGATCATGATGGATGATCTTTGATGTATTTTTGAATTTGGTTTGGTAATATTTTGAGTATTTTTGCATCTATGTTCATCAGGGATATTGGTCTGTAATTTTCTTTTTTTGTGGTATCTTTGCCTGGTTTTGGTATTAGAGTGATGTTGTTCTTGTAGAATAAGTTTGGGAGTTTTTCCTCCTCTCCTACTTTTTCGAAAACTTTAAGGAGGATGCGTATTAGGTCTTCACTAAATGTTTGATAAAATTCAGCAGTGAAACCATCTGTGCCAGGGGTTTTGTTCTTAGGTAGTTTTTTGATTACAAATCCAATTTCTTTGCTGGTAATTGGTCTATTCAGATTTTCTGTTTCTTCCTGGCTCAGCCTTGGAAGGTTGTATTTGTTTAGAAAGTTGTTCATTTCCTCTAGGTTATCCAGTTTGTTAGTATATAATTTTTCATAGTATTCTCTCACAATTCTTTGTATTTCTGTGGTGTCTGTAGTGATTTTTCCATTTTCATTTCTGATTCTTTTTATGTTGGTAGACTCTCTTTTTTTCTTGATAAATATTTCTAGGGGTTTATCTATTTTTTTATTATCTCGACGAACTAGCTCCTGCTTTCATTCATCCTTTCTATTGTTTTATTCTTCTTTATTTCTGCTTTAATCCTTATTATCTCCCTCCTTCTACTGACTTTGGGCCTCATTTGTTCTTCCTTTTCTAGTTTCATTAATTGTGAGTTTAGACTGTTCATTTGGGATTGTTCTTCTTTCCTGAGGTAGGCCTGTATTGCAAAATATTTCCCTCTTAGCACAGCCTTTGCTGCATCCCACAGATTTTGTGGTGTTGAATCATTGTTGTCATTTGTCTCCATGTATTGCTTGATCTCTGTTTTTATTTGGTCTTTGATCCATTGACTATTTAGGATCATGTTATTAAAGTTCCATGTGTTTGTGGGTTTCTTTGTTTTCTTTGTGTAATTTATTTCTAATTTCCTACCTTTGTGATCTGAGAAGCTGGTTGGTACAATTTCAATCTTTTTGAATTTACTGAGGTTTTTTTTGTGGTCTAATGTAGTTCCATGTGCACTTGAGAAGAATGTGTATCCTGTTGCTTTTGGATGGAGTGTTCTGTAGATGTCCGTTAGGTCCATCTGTTCTAATATGTTGTTCTGTGCACCTGTCTGTTTATTTAATTTCTGTCTGGTTGATCTATGCTTTGGAGTGAGTGGTGTGTTGAGGTCTCCTAAAATGAATGCATTGCATTCTATTTCCCCTTTTATTTCTGTTACCATTTGTTTCACATATGTAGGTGATCCTGTGTTGGGTGCATAGATATTTATAATAGTTATAGCCTCTTGTTGGACTGACCCTTTTATCATTATGTAATGTCCTTCTTTGTCTCTTGTGACTTTCTTTGCTTTGAAGTCTATTTTGTCTGATACAAGTACTGCAACTCCTGCTTTTTTATCACTATTAGTTACATGAAATATCTTTTTCCATCCCTTTACTTTCAGTCTGTGTATCTTTGGGTTTGAAGTGAGTCTCTTGTAGGCAGCATATAGATGGATCTTGTTTTTTTATCCATTCAGTAACTACGTATTTTGATTGGTGCATTCAGACCATTTACATTTCGGGTGATTATTGATAGGTATGTTCTTATTGCCATTGCAGGCTTTAGATTTGTGGTTACCAAAGGTTCAAGGGTAATTCCCTTACTATCTAACAGTCTAATTTAACTCACTTCGTATGCTGTTACAAACACAACGTAAGGATTCTTTTTTTTTCTCCTTTTTCTTCCTCCTCCGTTCCTTTTATGTTATGAATCATATTCTGTACTTTTTCTAGCCCTTGCATAACATCTGTTTAGCCTTAGGAATACTTCCGTCTATAGGAGTCCCTCCAAAATGCAGTGTAGAGGTAGTTTGTGGGAGGTAAATTCTCTCAGCTTTTGCTTATCAGAAAATTGTTTAATCCCTCCTTCAAATTTAAATGATAACCTTGCCGTGTAGAGTATTCTTGGTTCAAGGACCTTCTGCTTCATTGCATTAAATACATCATGCCACTCCCTTCTGGCCTGTAAGGTTTCTGTTGAGAAGTCTGATGATAGCCTGATGGGTTTTCCTTTCTTTGTGATCTTTTTTCTCTTTCTAGCTGCTTTTAAAAGTCTGTCTTCATCCTTGATCTTTGCCATTTCAATTATTACATGTCTTGATGTTGTCTTCCTTGGGTCCCTTGTGTTGGGAGATCTGTGCACCTCCATGGTTTGAGAGACTATCTCCTTCCCCAGATTGGGGAAGTTTTCAGCAATTAACTCTTCAATGACACTTTCTATCCCCTTTTCTCTCTTCTTCTTCTTCTGGTACCCCTATAATGTGAATATTGTTCCATTTGGATTGGTCACACAATTTTCTCAATATTCTTTCATTCTTAGAGATTCTTTTTTCTCTCTGTGCCTCAGCTTCTTTGTATTCCTCTTCTCTAATTTCTATTCCATTTACCGTCTCTTCTACTTCACCTAATATGCTTTTAAATCCCTCCGTTGTATGTGGAATTTCAGATGTGGAATTTCTTAATAATTTAATCTCTGACTTAAATTCATTCCTGAGTTCTTGAATATTTTTCTGTACCTCCATAAGCATGTTTATAATTTTTATTTTGAACTCTCTTTCAGGAAGATTGGTGAGTTCAGTTTCATTTGGCCCTTTTTCTGGGGTTTGTGAGATTTTGGTCTGAACCATGTTCTTTTGATGTTTCATATTTCTGTGTGGTGCCCACTAGTGCACAGAAACTCCAGTCTCTAGAGCTGTTCAGCTCCTAGAGTGAGGTTGGGGGTCGTAGGGGAACCGAGATCGTGCCTGGGGGGAGGAACATCTGTTTCCTGATTCCCGTCTGTGGTGCCTGTCTCCAGTGTCATAGCCAGTGGGCCCAGCACACACATGTAAGCCTCTGTGCTTTGTGTCTCTAGCTGTTGTAGGCATGGCCTCCCTCTGGCTGGCATGATGCCAGCATTATGACAGCCAGTTTGCGAACTGGTGCCAGCAGGCTAGGAGGAAGGTGCAGCAGGCTGAGTGTCACAGTGGGGGGCCTCAGAGCTGAGTAGGCAGCCAGGAGGATGGAGCACTGAGCTCCTCAAAGTTCCCAACCTTGTCCAGCTCTCCCTTCTCCTGTGCAGCAAACTCCATGCAAACCCCACCCCTTCTGCAGCCCTCTTGCTGCTAGGAAGACTCTCAGACTTCCCGCCCCTCCTCTAACACAGAGTGGCTGGCTATGGATCCCCCCCTCCACAAATGACTGGAATACCAGTTTCCCAACCCCTCTGCCCCTCCTAGCTCCCCAACTCTCAGAGCACCACACAATGTATTCTTCCACTCACAAAGCAGATCTCCAGGGCTAGGTGCTCAGCAGTCCCACGCTTCCACCCCCTCCCCGCTCCTTTTCTCTTCCTCCCACCAGTGAGCAGCGGTGGGGGAAGGGCCTGGGTCCTGCCGGATTAAGGCTTTCTTATGTTACCGTTTCATGAGGTTGTCTCTCTTTGTGAGGTCTGTATGCAGTCTGATTCAACCTTCTTTCTTGTTGCTCTTTTAGGGTTAGTTGTATTATTTAACTATATTTTTGTACTATTTGTGGTTTTGGGAGGAGTTCTCCATGTCACCTCTCCCGCCTCTATCTTGAATCTCCCACTGATTTTTTGAATGAATAAATTAATGAACCACAAAATGTTTAAGGCACATGTACTCAGTGAATTTAGCAATTTTCTACATAATGGTATTTTATTTTAAGTTATGAGGAATTTTGGGACCTTGACCTTTGGGAACCCTACAGTTATGTCATGTATTTGTTATGTCCAGCTATGATAGTTCTAATAAACTGTCAAATAATATCAATAATGCTGGACAGAAACCACATCATTTTTATCAAACCTAATATTTTTTCTTTATTTGTCAGGGAATTGGAGTATCAGATATGTCCTGGGCAAGCTAATGTATTCCCTCTGGACTCAATTTTTCCTTGTTTATGCACAATTTAGTAAATGTGAACTGGAAATTACCAGAAGGAAAATATATTCTTAGGAAAAATATTAAGAATACAGAGATGATCTACAGAAAGAGAAAGAGATCTTTAGTCAGTTATTAATTACTAACTACCATAGAATCCCCACAACATTAGGCAAAATCAAAGTTTCAGAAATAGATAAGGCAGAATCCTGAGATATCATTCATTTTCATTAAACCCCTATATGCAAATGTGATGAGAAGGAATTCGGTTCAGAGTATCAGGGAAGCCAGACAGAGTGAAACAAAGTCGACAAAACAAGCAAGCAAGTTTAATGCACTCTATAGCAGTGGCCCTGACTGAATGTCTGACAGGCCCTGCCTGCCTACTCTGAGGCTGGGTCCATGACATTTTTTTCAGGGCAGAGAAATCATTGATTGACAGTTCTTAGCCCTGGAGGCCTGATCTGATTGTGAAATTAGGACATGGCTGGGCTGTGCCTGTGCTCTGATGTTTCTTATATGGGGAGTCCCTGGACATTACCTGAGTCACTCCTGGCTCTTGTGGTTTCATCTGATTAACTTTCTGAGTCATTTCTGGTTCTCTGGCTTCATCTGATTAATTCCTTGAGTCATTATTGGTTGTTTTAGGAAGGAACGGACTTGATTCGGTGTTGCAGGGAAGTCAGATATAGTGAGACGAGAGACCAAAGTCAAAAAAGCAAAGTAAGTTTTAATATATTCTGCATAGAGTAACAGAGTGGGCCTGCCTAAGGTGAGACAAGCAGGCATGGATGCTCGTTTTGGAGGCAGAGAGGTCCTTCATTGACAGCTGTCAGCTCTCTAGGCTTGTTCTGGTTGGTGAAATGGGGACAGGGGCTCTCCTGTGTTTGTGCCTCTGATGTTTTTTATCTGGGGGGACCCTGGACATTTCCTGAATCACACTTGGACGCTGTGGCTTCATTGGATTAACTCTCTGAGTCACTTCTAGCTTTCTGGTTCTATTTGATCAACTCCCTGAGTCATCTTTGGGGGGCCCTTTCTCCTTTTCGTCCTGCTCATTTCTGTCTTTCTGCCTAACAAATGCATGTGTGGATCATTCCCTCTGAAAGTTAAACTTTGGAAAGATTAATAATATTATTTATTGCTTAACCTCTACACATACACATACACATATGTACTTTTTATTTTTTTAAATATAGGCACCACTTCATGTCCAGTGAACTTCAAGGAAGTGGTTAAATGTAAGAAAGGCTGAAGTCTTTGAAAACCTGGAAATGGAAATAACAAAATATGCCTGTGTAGATAACACTGCCTAAAAATCCTAAGTACAACTTCCTTAACTTAACTTGAATGCATATTTCCTGAATTTGGTTCTAAATCCACCCCTCCCTAGTGCTGTTACCCAGCTCAATTTCTCTGAACCTTATTTTCTTTTTCTATAAATTGGATGTATTTGTCAATAACAATCACTGAATTATTCAATAACAATTCCTAATTTGTAAGATTAAATTTTTAGGAATTCTGGAATGAATGTAAAATATAAATCTATTTTTCCATTCACTGAATGATTCACACAATTGAAAATATAGAATGAAAATGTTTTGAGATCACCCATGTCTAATCATGGTCAGGAAAGATGAAATTATAAATTCACTTATACTCAAAGATTTTTTTAAGTTTATTAACTACCGCATAATATTTTAGGACATATCTTTCAAAATATTACTTGACATGGATAAATTGATAAAAAGGAATGGTCTAGTCAGGCATAGCAAATCTTGTTAGGAGCTTGCAGGGGTAAAAATACATCTGTAAAATGGAACAAATTGGCCAACTTAAAATTAGAAATGTGGCCTGTGTCCATTCTGTAGAAAACTGATCACTTTTATTTAAAAGCAGACATCTGTAGCCCATCCATAGATTATGAGAATTATGATCAGAAGCACAGCATATGGTACCAAGTGATGAATCTGAAGAGACACAGCTAAGTTTAGATCTAACCAGAATTTTTAGGTTTCAGTTTAAAAGTAAATTTAAGAAACATTCTGGCATCGTTCATCATTACATGGAGTTAATATATGATGTTCTCATTCTTAACTGCTCTCTTAAAACAGAAGTATAAATGTAATGTACTCTTTCTATCTGGCCTTCCCTAAAAACACTTGTTCTTTTGTTTTAGTTTGGTTTGACTTTTGCTGACAGATATACTGAAATAGGATTAATTTAATAGTTAAAAATTTAATTATGTACCAAAGCAATTATGAAAAAAATTAGAAAGTTAATTTTTAGATGTCTAATTTCTCATATTCTAGTGTATGATATTCATTCTTCTATAGTTATCTATTGAAATAATGAAGTAAAATTCATCATTTTTTGTCCTGAAAACTTTTCTTTAGAAATTTAGCCTATAATAAACATACACAGAGTAAGTTATACAGCCTCTAACTTTGTGGAAAATACCTAATAAAAAGAATGGTCAAAATCCTATTTTTTTTGTAAAGTATCCATTTATCTCAGTATCAAAATAAGACATTATTTTGAGACTTTCATTCAAGAATATTTTTATATTGTGGAGTAGGAAAAGGGGCAGAGTTAGCTCTCAGGGTTGATAAAACTTCTGGGGGCTCTCTTGTACTTTCCTCTGATTTAAAAATAGCTTTAGGTCCAGTTCTATACTAATTCTTTGCCCCTTTCAGATGCAAAGAAAGATTTTACTATTCTGCTGATCCTACCATATAATGGAAAAATGATGGGCATCCGCCTGTGAGCTTTCACTTGCTGATTTGGACACAGAACCGTTATTGCCTTGCCCTTGTGCCAGAGGGTTGTATGTGTTGGGATACAGGCAACAGGTGTTTGATAGACCATTTTTTGCCTAAAAACATCATGAAAACACTTTGTTTCTTTTTTCCTATTTTCTTAAAGCTTTAGGTTAGTGCTTAAGAGCACAAACCAAGGAGACTGACTACTGGGATTCAAATCCTGCTTCTGTAGTATTTGCTGTTAGGATTCTGTAAAGTATTTAACTTCTCATTTTCCATTTGTAAAATAGGGGAAATAGTAGTTTTACCATACTGTGTTTTTATGAGTTTTAAGTCAAATAATTGATGAAAGTAACTTACATCAGTGCCTGCCATGTAATAAACACTAAACAAATGTTAATAGTCATAACTTATTTACCATGATTTGCAATTTATTTACCATTTTGTTACCAATTATTTCTTTCTTGAGCTCTTCCCAGGAAAGACGACACCAATCTCTCTGTGGCTCAGATTCTTAGGCCTGCCTATGTGTTATTTATGCCCCTAATTTAAGCCAAATCTCAGAGAAGACAGATGACGGATCTTCTTCTCAAAAAATCCAAAACCATCTAAGGTCTTAGATATGGGATTGGTTTGTTACCATTATCCTTAAAAAACCTCCTTTCCAAACTCTTAAGAATTTTATCTGGTCTCCTCATGCTAGAAGGATTGGGAAGTCTATACTTGATTTATCATGTTTTCACTGAGGTTTATGTCTCCTCAGAGGTATATAGCTTCCAAATTCAAAATTACTAGTTTTTTGGCTTACTATAACACCTTTGTCCTCATGTATTAGTTTTTTGTTTGTTTGTTTTAATAGAGTGTAACAAATTACCACAAATTTAGCAGTGGGAAACAATACCCATTTATTTGCTCATGGTTCTATAAATGAGAAGTCCAGGTAGGCCTCACTGGGTTCTCTACCTGGGATCTTACAAATTCAATATCAATGTGTCAGTCAGCCTGGGCTTTTATTTGGAGGCTCTGGGAAAGAATCTGCTTCCATGAATCCAGTTTCATGCAGCTGTAGGACTAAGGTCCCATTTCCCTGTGTTGGTAGCTCAGGGTTACTCTGTTTCCATGGACCTCTCTCAAGTTCTTTCCACATGGCCCTCCCATGTCTCAACTAGTGATGGTGTATCAGATTCCCCTCAAGCTTCTAATCTTTGGTTTCTCTCCTGCTACCAATTGGAGAAAACTGTTTTTAAACAGATCATGGTATTAGATTAGGCTCACTCTGGTAATCTCCCTGGTTTGAAGGCAACAAACTACTAGTAATATTACTGGTATTTGCAAAAATTCCTTTTGCAACATAACATAATCACAAGAGTAGTACCAGTGGATAAAGGTCATGGGGACCATCTTAGAATTTTGCAAATTACACTGAATGGCTATGTGAAGATCTAGGGTCAGCTCCTATGGAGAAGAATTAGGTATTAGAAAATCACAGGAAGCAACATTGTTGAATACTTTAACAACATAGGTATTGTGTTTTTTTTCATAGACTGTTGGTTGCCCAAACAACCATTCCATAAATAGTTTAAATGAGTGAATGAATAAATGTAAAATCAGGACAAGGGCCTCATCATATGTATTTGCTCTCCATTTTGTCAGGGTGATTGCTGAATATATGAATGCAATCATTTTTTTCCTTAAGACAAACCGTTCCTACTGCATTATTTTTAAAAACTTAGTATTTGTTTTTCATGTATGACAGGTTTTTTTATAAACAGTGTTTTGTTTATTATAGAATGTTTCAATATTTTTTTCTTAAAATTTTGTTATTTTGAACTTTGTGTTCATTTTTATTGCCTGTTTAAAAGTTCTAACTTATTAGGGAGTTATTGGTTTATAATTTGTTTTTTCCTATATATATGATGTTAAAAATAATATTACTAATTATTCCAGAAAAGTTTCCTTTTACTTAAAATCCTGTCTTTTAAGGAAGAACTTAATGTAGATGTATTATTCTCTGCTCCTCTCCTGTAAAGGAAATAGCCATTTAGTTGGAAATTCATTGGTAAATTTTATTGTATTTTTTTTAATTGTAGGAAATTTAGCAGAGAAATGTGCTTTTTTTTTTTATGCTACACATGATCCTCTGGCCTGAAATTATATGCTGAGGATCTAGATGCTCTCAGGCTGAGCAGATAGCCCAACACCAAACACTAGTTTCAGATTTGAGAATTAAAAAGCTACCTTCATGTTCCTATTTTCCAAACATACACAAAATTTTAAACATTAGTGGCTACAGAGCAATGCAAATGTTCTCATTTAGCTCTTCTATTAAATAAAACATATAATCTAAATAGTAGGAATTATACATTTACCCTGTCACTGAGAACAGAACTTAGCATTTTGGCACTTTGTTTTGGTTTTACTCATGCAGAAGTTTATATATTTGTTGTGAGGCAAGTATACTTCGTACTTCAATAGTTTGGTGCTAATGGTCTAATCTTTTCATGAAACCATTGAGTTTTATCTTCTTGTTTTTGGGTTGTGCTTTTTTGCATGGGGAAATACATTCTTTAGACTTTAGAATGAAAGTTTTCCCTCACCAGTCATCTATATTGTTTATCTGTGGTCCATCATTCAAACGCATTTCTATTTAAATAAATGTCTGCCTCAGAGGTCATAATTTTCATTTGAATCCTTTAGAAGCATGCACACGATCTTCTTAGCTATAATCTCTCCTCTTGCTTGACATGTTGCCTTGCCAAACTTTAATATGACAAAATACTAGATATTTCATGTAGTTGCCACTTACTGGAAATTTCTGAATTCTAGAAATATCTGTTTCCTCGCTGCTAAAGAACAAGAAATCCAATTAAGAATAGTCATAGAGGAGACAATAGTTATCTTTATTTTATAGGCAATTAGCCAATAGAATTTAATGTGGAATTTCCATTGTTAAACGATTTCAATTATATGATAGACAAAAGTTTTCTCCTGTAAAAAAGGAACTAGATTGAAGGACTTTTTGAAATGTCTTACGTGGCTTTAATTTGAAAAAAAAAATTACAATACTCAAAGATCTCTTTTATTGACTATTTTACATGTAAACATTAAGAGACAAGTCAAATATTATTTAAAGTATCAAAGAATCTATGCATTCTGAAGCTGCAATAATTGATAAATCTAACAGAGACAAAATCAACCAAAGAAGATATCTGGGAGTAATTCTATAATCAGTTAGAAAAATTTATTCCTAGTCTATTCAAATAGCATACTTATATAAAGAAGAATGTTCAAATAAGTATAAATTTTATATAAGATTTTATCATTTTCTCTACTTGGTTGAACTCCACTAGAGTCTTTTATGTCAGAGGAAAGAAAATGTGACCATTACTGTAATTCCTTTTTTTCTGTTAGTGAAAATTGCAATACAAAATAGGTAATGCAACTCTACTGCTGCCCGTGAACAGTAGTACCTCAGCATATCTCTACATGAAAGCTTATTTTACTATCACTTAAAGAACTCATTACCCTTTTATGAGGCTTACATGCTGCTTTACAAATATAGCACTCTAGTAACATTATGGAGGCATCATTATTCTTGCCAGTGGCATTTTTCAAAGCAAGTAAAAACTAGTTTGAAAATAACTTCCTTAGTGTTCTTAGTCTTTTGTATTATGCTAATATTTTCCCCAACTTTTGTTGAATTCTTAGTTTTATTTTAGTTCACCCACCATCTGGAAGTTATTAAAATGTGAGAAAGCCTGTATGATGCTGATTTAATTGTTGAGATAAGAAATGTCTTTGGATCATCTTTAAGACAACAGGCTTCAGGCCCATTTCTACACAGGAGCCAATGGAACTTCAACACTAATATTAGTTTACCACTGACACCATTCAATTAAAATATCAGAACAGGTTATTTTAAGTCCAAAAAGTCCAGCTGATTTAGAACACAGCTACATTACCTTAACAGTTATAGAGGCATATGGCACAGGCCCATGTGAGATGTGTCTTACATTGTTTGCCAGTAACAAAAATTAAAATATGAAAATTTGTGAGTGGTAAGTTTACATAGAGGGAAAAAGGCTTCAAGGTTATTTTTATATTCTTATTACTTAATTTATGGTACTTCTTATCGAATAAGAAAGTAGCTAGTCAAGTCACAGTAAATTCTGGGAACTACACAGCACTGAGTGAGGGTGTCTTACAGGTGAATAGTATTTCTGTTGCTCTCATGGTGAAAAGAAGTGTAAACAGAATCAGCTCATTACACAGTACACTTCATTCACTAATTTAGGGCACCTCAATTTAAGGCATACCTCTATCTTTCACAAAAGAATATTTGAAATTCAATTAATGAGGTATCATAGGATTATTTTGGCAAGAAAATGACAATGAAAGACTTCTATAAAATATTATTTCTTAAGGCAATAAAAAATGACTTTCTAAAGTTCAAGAGGTAATATCTGGAACATAGTAGAATGGACAACTAAGGACTTATTCATTTCTGTTGCTGTACAACAATGATACAGCTCTATGGGCATTCTGAACTTCTAGAGTTAATGTCCGACAGCTATTTCTAAACATGAATAAATTTGCATCATTTATTTATATTACCCAACCATCCCTTTACCAATACCTACCTGACTGCAGCCTTTTTAAAACAAAGCAAAGGTTTTTCTCCATATCAAGGAAAAGGACCTTCAAGAGGTACCTGTTCAACTTCATTTATTTATTTATGTTTGGCTGGCCCTGACTTGAACCAGGATGTATGCCAGGGCAGCTGGGGTAAGATGACACTACAGGGATATGAAAAATTCATAACTGTAAAGTATCAGGTAATGAATAACAAATGTATTCACTATTTTCTCCATTACATGACAGGTACCTTTAAAATGCTACATGTTTTTTCTTACAGTGAGAACTCATTATGAAAGTATTAATAGAGGTTTTTGTTACACTTCCAGGAACTCTTAGAAGGCTAAGAATATACTAAAAAGGGGGCTGTTCTAATTTATTATGCAATTGTTGATGTTAACATTCTAAACACAATTTGCAGTTTTATAACCAAACATAAAAATGTGTCAAGTAAATTTGTCTCAAATTTCAAATTTCCAGATGAACAAACAAGACACCTATTTGGCTCAATTCTTTCAACATTATGATATCCTAATCCAATTTTATTTTAATTAGATTTGAGGTCATTTTTAAAAACTCTAGACAATTGACTTTGTAATACTCATGAATGGGCTTTTGGTTATTACTGGCAAAAATCAATGTTCACTTTTGACCAAAGTTCTGATGTGTAATTTGCATGACATGAACTTGGCATTTCTCGTCCACTAACCCTTTCTGTCCATTCCAGTTCACCCCTCCAGGTCCTAACCTCACTTCAGGGGAGAAATAATATATCATGTTAAAACATGATAAAATTCTAAAGAGGAGAAAACCGTTCAAAACTCGCCACTACCTGATTGAAATGTATAAAATATTCATTTCTTTGTTTTTAGTCTGGTCAAGCATTATACAAAATATCAATGCACAGAATCTTGGTGGTACCTGGGGATGGTAAAGACAGAACCATTTTGGAAAACGGCTTCATCATTCTCATATTTCAGAGAACTGTCTGTCCAAGAAATGAGATAATACTGCCAATTTTTTATTAGGAAAAGAGAGTAATAATGATGTAAGTTTTTTAGGTGAGTGCATATTCAACTTGAAATCTTAGTTGATAAAAAGGGGAAAGAATGAGAAGTCCACCATTGCAGGGAGGGCCAAGAAGTGCTTAATGCTAGCTTTGCCATGTTAGAGTTGATTCAAGCTGGTTAATAACTCAAGCTTTAAAGAGACTTTGGAAAGAACATGACTTTCAAAGTCTGAATAAACCCTGTTATTCTATCATTCTTTCAATTAACAGGTATTAATTAAACATCAACTATATGAAGAGCAAAAACTAGATATTGTATATGGTAAGGAGTTATACTCTTCCTATTAAGGAATGTTATAATATGACCTCTATTATAATTAAATTTGGAATATCTCATACATAGAAAATGACTGAGCAAAATATATAGTTCTCTTTTATCCATCTGAAAATTTGGACCTCAAGATTAATATGTTAACTTGATCTTATGTTAATGGAACTGTATATTGTGCTTAGAATATTAAACAAATGCATATAAGAATAAGAAATGTAGACATGGGAAAGCAAAACTCAGGAAATTTGCTGAGCAGTGATTGGGATTTGATGAATTGACTGGTAACTGGTTTTCCCACACCATCCTGGTTATAAATTCTGTGGGCAAGATTTGATAATATTTTTACCCATACACCAGTCCAATTGATTGGCTCCATTTGTTAACTAAACAAATAATTATTGAGTGTATAGCGTGTCTCTAGGCATTGTTTATAGCACTGGGAATAAAGGGGTAAATGTGGACCCTCTTGTTAACATACATATTTTGGAGGAAAATTCTAACAGGCTAGAGTTCCACTTAATATTTATAGAGCTATGCTTTATCTTAAAAACTTCTCTGCTGTCAGTTTCTCATGTGACAATACGAGTGAGCCTCTTTCCCTCCTGCTGTCCTCTCTCCTCAGGCTCTGTGTTCTCATATGTCAGTTTATTCAGCTTTATCTCATGTGTTCATTTGAGCACCTGGGATGTCTGTAGCATTGACTTAATCCCTGGTGGTGCAGAGGTAAATATAGACAAAAGAATAGATAGAAAAGATCCCCTAATTAAATCTTGGGGAATACCCACAGTGAGAAGATGAAAATAGCAGGTGTTACTATTGGGAGGCATATAGAATAAATGTTCACAAAAGTAGATGGAGACAGCACATAAAAAGCCATGCTAATACTAAAGAAAGAAATTTTCAGTATGAAACAGGTGTATAAAGGCTTTGAGGTTTCAAGTGAAATCTGATAAAATAACTTTTTTTGGCTGCTAACTCATGAAAGTAATAAGAAAACTTGAAAAAAATCAGGATAACTGACCAGATAATTTAGGGCAGTTTTTCCCGCTTCAAGAAATAGCTACATGTGGCAGAAAAGTAGGCCTGATTTTTTTCTTTTGATTTTTCTCATTTTCCATTTCCATCTGATAGAGATATTCTAGACTGTGTTACAGAAACTATGTTATAGAATCATAGCCAAGGCTGGAATATGGATTCAACCAAACACGATATAAATCCAAAATGAGTTAATTTAGAACTGCACATCAGTAACTGTATGGTATTAACTGTGTGGCATGATGGCTATTTACTTTTCATTAAGTATAAAGGTCTTCATCCTTGTCAGTTTGCGGTGAGTAGGCTGAGGCAGAGGGAGGGAAGAAGAAGAGTTGTTCCTGCTGTCGTCTCAGGGTTGGCAGAGGTGGGTGGGGAGGCAGGAGAGACAGGCGTGCTCAGTTTATCTTTACGGAAATAAATTGTGATTTTTTGCATGCTTTTGCTTTTTAACTTTTCTAAAAATGTTTCTATATGGTACCAATCCTTCTTAGGTTTAGTGCCCATATTATAGAAGGGTCATGTAAATAAGTCAAAAGCAGTTTTAAATAATCAGAACCTTTCTGCCAGATTGATGTTAATTTGTTTTCTGGCACTGCTGATTCTGAGTCGTCTTCCTCGACTTAGAAGGAACTCTATCAAGTCATCTTTGTTAATTCCTCCGGTGTGTACTTTATTAGCTTTTGTTTCTCTAAGATCCATATGTTGATCCATACCCCACACCTTTTTTGCCATATCCACAATCTCTTTCTTGATTTCCTTGATTGGCCCTGTTGTGAATCCTGTAAAGTCATGCACAACATCTAGGCACTGTTTTCTCCAACAGGAATTTATTGTTTCAGGCCTGATGGCTCTCGTATTCTGTAATGACAATGGCATCCTCAATGGTATAATCCTCCACACTTTCATGATATTCCATCAGGGTTTTCTTCCAGTGTTGACAATCTTTTCCATAGAGCACCATGTGTAATGAGCCTTAAATGTCCTTACAACCCCTTGATCCAGAGGCTGAATTAGAGATGTGTGTTTGGGGGGAAGTGGACCACTTTGATACCTTTGGTATTGACCCTGTGGGGTTCTGGGTGGCCAGGGGCATTGTTTAATATCAAGAGAACTTTAAAAGGAAGTTCCTTACTGGCCAGGGACTTCCTGACTTCGGGGATAAAGCATCAGTGTAACCAAACCAGAAAATGGGTTCTCATTGTCTAGGCCTTCTTGTTGTACAGCCAGAACACTGGCAGCTGATGTTTCCCTTTTCCCTGGAAGGATCAGTATTTAGCAGCTTTACACATAAGGGCAGTCCTGAACATAAACCCTCCCACATTTGCACAAAACAGTAGAGTCAGCCCATCTCTTCCTGCCTTAAATCCTGGTGTTTGCTTCTCTTCCTCACCAATAAGTGTTCTTTGTGGTATTTTTTTTCCATAATAGGGTACTTTCATCTGCATTAAAAAACTGCTCAAACATCTCCTCCTCAATGATTTTCTTAAAGATGTCTGGGAACTTGTCTGCTGCCTCTTGGTCAGCAGAAGCTGCTGTCCGGTTCTCTTGACATTTTTTTAAAGTCAACTTTTTGCTAAAATTATCAAACCATCCTTTGCTGGCTTGAATTTTCAAGCTTTAGATCCTTCACCTACCGTTTGCTTTAAGTTATCCTATAATGACTTTGATTTTTCTGAATCATATTAGAGTCTATAGGAATGACTTTCTTTTGGCAGTCTTACACCCACTGAAAGCTGCATTTTCAATATGAGATGAAAAAGGGCATTTCACAAAAAGGGCAATGTTTTCATGCCTGCTGATGTAGCTGCAGCAATAGCTTCACATATTTCTTTTTTTATAGGGATGCTTACACTAGATTCATTTATCTTGAAATGGTGGCAACCACACCTGCACACCTCGGTCTGTAAGCACATACCAAGCAATACAACTTTTACTTAAAACGTCGTAACTTCCCTCTGCTTCATGGAGCACTTCTAGCACCACCCACACTGCTTCCTGTGGGTCCTATGGTATCAGTCAAGCTTTACGGTATTGCACTGTGAACAATACGTGAGAACCAAGAGAGATCACATTTTACTATAATAAGCAATTTAATGGAGAGACAGACTTCTCAGATGCAGATGATCAGCATCCCAGGGCAGATTAAGCAGACACTCCCAATATTTGATGTCAGCACAATAGCAACTGGAGGTGGCTGCAGAATTAATATGGTAGGGCAGTATGTGTTACAGTTCATTTTACGCAAGTAAGACTTCATACTCTGTCTATGTTTGTTTACATTTCTCTCAACTGTGAATGAGTGTGTGTATGTTTTTTCTTTTCTTTTTTCTTTTGGTATCTTTAATGTGCAATCACTTGAACAACATTATGGTTACTAGACCCCCTATTATCAAGTCCCCACCACATACCCCATTACAGTCACTGTCCATCAGCATAGTGAGATGCTATAGAATCACTACTTGTCTTCTCTCTGTTATACTGCCTTCCCTGTATCCCCCCAACCGACCCCCACCCCACTACATTATGTGTGCTAATCATAATGCCCCTTTTTCCCCCTTGTCCCTCCCTTCCCATCCATCCTCCCCAATACCTTTCCCTTTGGTAACTGTTAGTCCCTTCTAGGGTTCTGTGAGTCTGCTGCTGTTTTGTTCCTTCAGTTTTTCCTTTGTTCTTATACTCCACAGATGAGTGAAATCATTTGATATGTGTCTTTCTCTGCCTGGCTTATTTCACTGATCATAATACCCTCTAGCTCCATCCATGTTGTTGCAAATGGTAGGATTTGTTTTTTTCTTATGGATGAATAATATTCCATTGTGTATATGTAACACATCTCTATCCATTCATCTACTATGGACACTTAGGTTGCTTCCATTTCTTGGCTATTGTAAATAGTGCTGCGATAAACATAGGGGTGCATATGTCTTTTTCAAACTGTGCTGCTGAATTCTTAGGGTAAATTCCTAGGAGTGGAATTCCTGGGTCAAACGGTATTTCTATTTTGAGTTTTTTGAGGAACCTCCATACTGCTTTCCACAATGGTTGAACTAGTTTACATTTGCACCAGCAGTGTAGGAGGATTCCCCTTTCTCCACATCCTCACCAACATTTGTTGTTGTTTGTCTTTTGCATGTTGCCCATCCTCACTGGTGTGAGGTGATATCTCATTGTGTTTTCAATTTGCATTTCTTTGATGATTAGCGATGTGCTGGTTGGCCATCTGAAATTCTTCTTTGGAGAAGTGCCTGTTCAGCTCCTCTGCCCATTTTTTTTTAATGTAATTTTGGTATCATTAATCTACAATTACATGTGCAATATTATGGTTATTAAACTACCCCTTCATCAGGTCCCCCCTACCAACTCCATTACAGTCACTGTCCATCAGCGTAGTGAGATACTATAGAATCACTACTTGTCTTCTCTGAGTTGTACTGCCCTCCCCATGCCCCCCCAATATTACATCTGCTAATCATAATACCCCTTTTTCCCTCTTAGCCCTCCGTTCCCACCCATCCTCCCCAGTCCCTTTCCCTTTGGTAACTATTAGTCCGTTCTTGGGTTCTGTGACTCTGCTGCTGTTTTGTTCCTTCAGTTTTTTTCTTAGTTCTTATACTCCACATATGAGTGAAATCATTTGATACTTGGTTTTTCTGCTTGGGTTATTTCACTCAGCATAATACCCTCTAGCTCCATCCATGTTGTTGCAAATGGTAGGATGTGTTTTCTTCATATGGCTGAATAATATTCCATTGTGTATATGTACCACCTCTTCTTTATCCATTCATCTACTGATGGACACTTAGGTTGCTTCCATTTCTTGGCTATTGTAAATAGTGCTGCAATAAACACAGGGGTGCATATGTCTTTTTCAAACTGCACTGCTGCATTCTTAGGGTAAATTGCTAGGAGTGGGATTCCTGGGTCAAATGGTATTTCTATTTTGAGTTTTTTGAGGAACCTCCATATGGCTTTCCACAATGGTTGAACTAATTTACATTCCCACCAGCAGTGTAGGAGGGTTCCCTTTTCTCCACATCCTCGCCAGCATTTGTTGCTGTTTGTGTTTTGGATGTTGGCCATCCTCACTGGTGTGAGGTGGTATCTCATTGTGGTTATAATCTGCATTTCTCCGATGATTAGCAATGTGGAGCATCTTTTCATGTGTCTGTTGACCATCTGAATTTCTTCTTTGGAGAAGTGTCTATTCATGTCCTCTACCCATTTCTTAATTGGATTATTTGCTTTTTGTTAAGGTGTGTGAGTTCTTTATATATTTTGGATGTCAACTCCTTATCAGATACGTCATTTATGAATATATTCTCCCATACTGTAGGATGTCTTTTTGTTCTACTGATGGTGTCCTTTGCTGTACAGAAGCTTTTCAGCTTGATATAGTCCCACTTGTTCATTTTTGCTTTTGTTTCCCTTGCCCGGGCAGATATGTTCATAAAGAAGTTGCTCATGTTTATGTCTAAGAGATTTTTGCCTATGTTTTTTTCTAAGAGTTTTATGGTTTCATGACTTACATTAAGGTCTTTGATCCACCTTGAGTTTACCTTTGCGTATGGGGCTAGACAGTAGTAGTCCAGTTTCATTCTCTTACATGTAGCTGTCCAGTTTGGCCAACACCAGCTGCTGAAGAGGCCGTCATCTCCATATTGTATATCCAAGGCTCCTTTATCAAATATTAATTGACTGTATATGTTTGGGTTAATGTTTGGATTTTCTATTCTATTCCAGTGGTCTGTGGGTCTGTTTTTGTGCCAATACCAAATTGTCTTGATTACTGTGGCTTTGTAGTAGAGCTTGAAGTCAGGGAGTGTAATTCCCCCTGTTTTATTCCTCCTTCTCAGGATTGATTTGACTATTCGGGGTCTTTTGTGGTTCCATATGAATTTTAGAATTATTTGTTCCAGTTCTTTGAAGAAAGCTGTTGGTAGTTTGATAGGGATTGCATTGAATCTGTAGATTGCTTTAGGTAGTATAGCCATTTTGACAATATTTATTCTTTCTAGCCAAGAGCATGGGATGCATTTCCATTTGTTAGTGTCCTCTTTAATTTCTCTTAGGAGTGACTTGTAGTTTTCAGAGTACAAGTCTATCACTTCCTTCATTAGGTTTATTTCTAGGTATTTTATTCTATTAATGCAATTGTGAATGGAATTATTTTTCTGATTTCTCTTTCTGTTAGTTCATCATTAGTGTATAGAAAAGCAACAGATTTCTGTGTGTTAATTTTGTATCCTGCAACTTTGCTGAATTCAGATATTAGTTCTAGTAGTTTTGGAGTGGAGTCTTTAGGGTTTTTTATGTACAGTATCATGTCATTTGCAAATAGTGACAATTTGACTTCTTCTTTACCAATCTGGATGCCTTGTATGTCTTTGTTTTGTCTGATTGCTATGGCTAGGACCTCCAGTACTATGTTGAATAACAGTGGAGAGAGTGGGCATCCCTGTCTTTTTCCCGATCTTAGATGAAAAGCTTTCAGCGTCTCGCCATTAAGTATGATGTTAGCTGTGGGTTTGTCATATATGGTCTTTATGATGTTGAAGTACTTGCCGTGTATACCCATTTTGTTGAGAGTTTTAATCAGGAATGGATGTTGAATTTTGTCAAATGCTTTTTCAGCATCTATGGAGATGATCATGTGGTTTTTGTTCTTCTTTTTGTTGATGTGGTCGATGATGTTGATGGATTTTCGAATGTTGTACCATCCTTGCATCCCTGGGATGAATCCCACTTGATCATGGTGTATAATCCTCTTGATGTGTTTTTGAATTCGGTTTGCTAATATTTTGTTGAATATTTTTGCATCCACGTTCATCAGGGATATTGGTTTTGTACTTCTTCTTTTTTGGTGACGTCTTTGCCAGGTTTTGGTATTAGAGTGATGCTGGCTTCATAGAATGAGTTTGGAAGTATTCCCTCCTCTTCTATTTTTTTGAAAACTTTAAGGATAATGGGTGTTATTTCTTCTTTATATGTCTGGTAGAATTCAGAGGTGAATCCATCTGGCCCAGGGGTTTTGTCCTTGGGTAGTTTTTTGATTACCAATTCGATTTCGTCGCTGGTGATTGGTCTGTTTAGTTTTTCTGTTTCTTGCTTGGTCAGTCTTGGAAGGAAGGTTGTATTTTTCTAAGAAGTTGTCCATTTTTTCAGGTTTTCCAGCTTGTTCGCATATAGATTCTCTTAATATTCTCTTATAATTGTTTGTATTTCTGTGCGGTCTGTTGACCATCTGAATTTCTTCTTTGGAGAAGTGTCTATTCATGTCCTCTACCCATTTCTTAATTGGATTATTTGCTTTCTGTTTGTTAAGGTGCATGAGTTCTTTATATATTTTGGATGTCAACTCCTTATCAGATACGTCATTTATGAATATATTCTCCCATACTGTAGGATGTCTTTTTGTTCTACTGATGGTGTCCTTTGCTGTACAGAAGTTTTTCAGCTTGATATAGTCCCACATGTTCATTTTTGGTTTTGTTTCCCTTGCCTGGGGAGATATGTTCATAAAGAAGTTGCTCATGTTTATGTCTAAGAGATTTTTGCCTATGTTTTTTTCTAAGAGTTTTATGGTTTCATGACTTACATTCAGGTCTTTGATCCACCTTCAGTTTACCTTTGCGTATGGGGCTAGACAGTAGTCCAGTTTCATTCTCTTACATGTAGCTGTCCAGTTTTGCCAACACCAGCTGTTGAAGAGGCTGTCATTTCCCCATTGTATATCCGTGGCTCCTTTATCATATAGTAATTGACCATATATGGTTGTGTTTATATCTGGGATCTCTATTCTGTTCTACTCATCTATGGGTCTGTTCTTGTGCCAGTACCATTGTCTTGATTGCTGTGGCTTTGTAGTAGAGCTTGAAGTCAGGGAGCATAATCCCCCCAGCTTTATTCTTCCTTCTCAGGATACCTTTGGCTATTCAGCATCTTTTGTCATTCCATATGAATTTTAGAACTATTTTCTCTAGTTCATTGAAGAATGCTGTTGGTATTTTGATAGGGATTGCTTTGAATATGTAGATTGCTTTTGGCAGGATTGCCATTTTGACAATATTAATTCTTCCTAGCTAAGAGCATATGATGAATTTTCATTTATCAGTGTCCTCTTTAATTTCTCTTCAGAGTGTCTTGTAGTTTTCAGGGTATAGGTCCTTCACTTCCTTGGTTAGGTTTATTCCTAGGTATTTTATTCTTTTTGATGCAAGTGTGAATCGAGTTGTTTTCCTGATTTCTTTTTCTGCTAGTTTACCATTAGTGTATATAAATGCAACAGATTTCTGTGTATTAATTTTGTATCCCACAGCTTTGCTGAATTCAGCTATTAGACCTAGCAGTTTTGGAGTGGATTCTTTAGGTTTTTTTAATGTACACTATCATGTCATCTGCAAATAGTTACAATTTGACTTCTTCCTTACCAATCTGGATCCTTTTTTTTCTTTGTTTTGTCTGATTGCTGTGGCTAGGACCTCCAGAACTATGTTGAATAAAAGTGGGGAGAGTAGGCATCCTTGTCTTGTTCCTGATCTCAAAGGAAAAACTTTCAGCTTCATGCTGTTAAGTGTAATTTTGGCTGTGGGTTTGTCATATATGGCCTTTATTATGTTGAGGTACTTGCCCTCTATACCCATTTTGTTGAGAGGTTTTATCATGAATGGATGTTGAATTTTGTCGAATGCTTTTTCAGCATCTATGGAGATGATCATGTGGTTTTTCTCCTTCTTTTTGTTGATGTAGTGGATGATGTTGATGGATTTTCGAATGTTATACCATTCTTGCATCCCTGGGATGAATTCCACTTGATCATGATGGATGATCTTTTTGATGTATTTTGGAATTCGGTTTGCTAATATTTTATTGAGTATTTTTGCTTCTAAGTTCATCAGGGATATTGGTCTGTAATTTTCTTTTTTTATGGTGTCTTTGCCTGGTTTTGGTATTAGAGTGATGTTGTTCTCGTAGAATGAGTTTGGGGATATTCCCTCCTCTTCTACTTGGAAAACTTTCATGAGGATGGTTATTAGGTCTCACTACATGTTTGATACAATTCACCAGTGAAACCATATGGGCCAGGGGTTTTGCTCTTAGGTAGTTTTTTGATTGCCAATTCAATTTCTTTGTTGGTAATTGGTCTATTCAGATTTTCTGTTTCTTTCTGAGTGAGCCTTGGAAGGTTGTATTTTTCAAGAAAGCTGTCCATTTCTTCTAGCTTATCCAGTTTGTTTCCATATAATTTTTCATAGTATTCTCTCATAATTCTTTGTATTTCTGTGGTGTCCAGAGTGATTTTTCCTTTCTCATTTCTGATTCTGTTTATGTGTGTAGATTCTCTTTATTTCTTGATCAGTCTGGCTAAGGGTTTATCTATTTTGTTTATTTTCTCGAAGAACCAGCTCCTGTTTTCATTGATTCTTTCTATTGTTTTATTCTTCTCAATTTTATTTATTTCTGCTTTAATCTTTATTATGTCCCTCTTTCTACTGACATTGGGCCTCATTTGTTCTTTCTTTTCCAGTTTCATTAATTGTGAGTTTAGACTGTTCATTTGGGATTGTTCTTCTTCCCTGAGGTAGGCCTGTATTGCAATATATTTCCCTCTTAGCATGGCCTTCGCAGCGCAGCGTCCCACAGATTTTGAGGTGTTGAATTATTGTTGTCATTTGTCTCCATATATTGATCTCTGTTTTTATTTGATCATTGATCCATTATTTAGGAGCATGTTATTAAGCCTCCATGTGTTCGTGGACTTTTTCGATTTCTTTGTGTAATTTATTTCTAGTTTTATATCTTTGTGATCTGAGAAGCTGATAGGTACAATTTCATCTTTTTTAATTTACTGTGGTTCTTTTTGTGGCCTAGTCTATGATATATTCTTGAAAATGTTCCATGTGCACTTAAGAAGAATGTGTATCCTGTTGCTTTTGGATGGAGTGTTCTGTAGATGTCTGTTAGGTCCATCTGTTCTAATATGTTGTTCAGTGCCTCTGTCTTTTTATTTATTTTCTGTCTGGTTAATCTGTGCTTTAGAGTGAGTGGTGTGTTGAAATCTCCTAAAACGAATGCATTGCATTCTATTTTCCCCTTTAATTCTGTTAGTATTTGTTTCACATATGTAGGTGATCCTATGTTGGGTGCACAGATATTTATAATAGTTATATCCTCTTGTGGGACTTATGGTTTTATCATTATATAATGTCCTTCTTTGTCTCTTGTGACTTTCTTTGTTTTGAAGTCTACTTTGTCTGACACGTACTGCAATTCCTGCTTTTTTCTCCCTATTAGTTGCATGCAATATCTTTTTCCGTCCCTTTACTTCCAGTCTGTGTATGTCTTTGATTTTGAAGTGAGTCTCTTGTAGGCAGCATATAGATGGGTCTTTTTTTTTTATCCATTCAGTAACTCTATGTATTTTGATCGGTGCATTCAGACCATTTACATTTAGGGTGATTATCAATAGGTATGTACTTATTGCCATTGCAGGCTTTAGATACGTCGTTACCAAAGGTTCAAGGGTAATTCCCTTACTATCTAACAGTCTAATTTAACTCACTTCATATGTTATTACAAACACAACCTAAAGATTCTTTTTTTTCTCCTTTTTCTTCCTCCTCCATTCTTTTTATGTTATGAATCATATTCTGTACTCTTTGTCTAGCCCTTGGGTGACATGTATTTAGCTTTAGGAATACTTCCATTTATAGGAGTCCCTCCAAAATGCACTGTAGAGGTGGTTTGTGGGAGGTAAATTCTCTCAGCTTTTGCTTATCTGAAAATTGTTTAATCTCTCCTTCAAATTTAAATGATAACCTTGCCGGGTAGAGTATTCTTGGTTCAAGGACCTTCTGCTTCATTGCATTAAATATATCATGCCACTCCCTTCTGGCCTGTAAGGTTTCTGTTGAGAAGTCTGATGATAGCCTGATGGGTTTTCCTTTGTTTGTGATCTTTTTTCTCTTTCTATCTGCTTTTAAAAGTCTGTCTTCATCCTTGATCTTTGCCATTTCAGTTATTATATGTCTTGATGTTGTCTTCCTTGGGTTCCTTGTGTTGTGAGATCTGTGTACCACCATGGTTTGAGAGACTATCTCCTTCCCCAGATTGGGGAAGTTTTCAGCAATTACCTCTTCAATGACACTTTCTATCCCTTTTTCTCTCTCTTCTTCTTCTGGTACCCCTATAATGTGAATATTGTTCCGCTTGGATTGGTCACACAGTTCTCTCAATATTCTTTCATTCTTAGAGATTCTTTTTTCTCTCTGTGCCTCAGCTTCTTTGTATTCCTCTTCTCTAATTTCTATTCCATTTACAATCTCTTTTTCTACATCTAATCTGCTTTTATATCCCTCCATTGTATGTTTCATTTCAGGTATGGAATTTCTTAATGATTTAATCTCTGACTTAAATTCATTCCTGAGTTATTGAATATTTTCCTGTACCTCCATAAGCATGTTTATAATTTTTATTTTGAACTCTCTTTCAGGAAGATTGGTGAGTTCAGTTTCATTTGGCCCTTTTTCTGGGGTTTGTGAGATTTTGGTCTGAACCATGTTCTTTTGATGTTTCATATTTCTGTGTAGTACCCACTAGTGTGCAGAAACTCCAGTCTCTGGAGCTGCTTAGCCCCTAGAGTGAGGTTGGGGGTCGTAGGGGAGTAGAGCTGGTGCCTGGGGGGAGGAAAGATCTGTTTCTTGATTCCCGTCTGTGGTGCCTGTCTCCAGTGTCAGAGTCCGTGGCCAAGCACACACATGTAAGCCTGTGTGCTTTGTGTCCCTAGCTGTTTTAGGCGGGGCCTCCCTCTGGCTGGCCTGACGTCAGTGCAGTGACTGCAGGTTTGTGAGCAGGTGCCTGCAGGCCAGTAGGAAGGCTGGACAGGCTGTGTGTCACAGTCAGGGGCCTTGGAGCTGAGTGGGCATCCAGGGGTATGGAGCAGCTGAAGCCCCTCAAAGTTCCCAACCAGCTGGGCAGAACGTGCCCAGACAACCTTGTCCAGCTCTCCCTTCCCCTATGTAGCGAGGTCCATGCAAACCCTGCCCTTTCAGCAGCCCTCTCACTGCTAGGAAGCCTCTCAGACTGCCTGCCTTTCCTCTGACACAGAGTGGCCTGGTGTGTATCCTGTCCTCCACAAACAGCTGGAATGTCAGTCTCCCAGGTCTTCTGCCCGTCCGATCTCCCCAGTGCCCAGAGCCCCACAGTATAGGCTTCTACTCACAAAGCAGACCCCCAGGGCTGGGTGTTCAGCAATCCCAGGCTTCCACCCCCTTCCCCACTGCATTTCTCTTCCTCCTGCCTATGAGCTAGGGTGGGGGAAGGGCTTGGGTCCCACCGGATCAAGGCTTTCATACATTACCCTGTTTTGTGAGGTCTGCTCTGTGCGTGAGGTCTGTATGCAGTCTGGTTCAGCCTTCTTTCTTGTTGCTGTTTTAGGGTGAGTTGTATTAATTAACTATATTTTTGTACTATCTGTGGTTTGGGGAGGAGTTGTCTGTGTCACCTCCCACACTGCCATCTTGAATCCGTTGAGTGTGTAAGTTTTGAAAAATTTAACATTTATATCTGTATATTTTATAGTAGTAAATGATAAAATAGACTAGTGTGTACTTACAGTTTATGCATCTTTAACATACCTTTTTCTTAATTTTTTCAATATTTCTAGGCTATGTAGATGTTGAGTTTTTTCAAATTGTTGCAAATCTCCAAGCAATTTCCCAATATACTCATTGAAAAAAAATCAGTGTGTAAGTAGACCCGTGCAGGTCAAGCCCATTTTGTTCGAGGGTGAACTGGACATACCATTTTAGCAATATAACACGTCTTTAAGTAGAACTGAAATTTAAACATTTTAAACAATTTCATTTAATATTTAAGTAATATGTATTGTTAACTGTGTAATTATCATTTCCTCTTATTTATCATGAATATCAGAAGTATTACGAGGAATAAATGTAGGTTAGAAAAGCAAAAAAAAATTATCTGATTTGGGTAACATTGATGGACATTATTTTCCATAATGTGTGCCTGGAATGTTGGTATGTATTATGGAATTCTGGTCAAGTATGTTGGAATATATTGGTTTGAACAAGATAGAATATGTTTTTTTATTGTAGGACTTCTCAGAGATTTGATATATCATAAAATCTATGAGGGCATAAATTATATCCATCTTCACATCTATATATTAAGTGTGTGATTCTAAGTAAATACTTATCAAATTAATAAATGTCATAATGCAAGTGATTTTCCAGAATGAGAGTGAAAATAAGCAGTCCTTCCCACATATATTTGGCTACAGGACCATGTTTTCCCCACAGAGCATATTGTTGTACAGATACACTTTGGGAAATGCTAATGTTTGTATAATTCATGAAATAAGAGGCTCTTACTAGGAATACATTGTACCCAAACTTTCTCTAGAGCAAATCAAGTAAAAAATAAAAAAGTCTTTTATAAGAAAAATTTAATAAGCAGCCATTGAATACCTACAGTTCCAGTTGTTATGGAAAGTATCAGGAGTACAAAAATGACTTGAATCAAGTTGCTGCCATCCAGATTTTTCCACAGTGTATTGAAATAACCTGTGCCTAGTTAGCTTACTGTACTAAAAATGCTGGTATGCAGGAGATGCTATAGGAGCACTAGGAGGCTGTTTCCCCAGATGGGGTGTTTCTCGATTAGCTTTGAAGAGGAAGCCATGCAGAGCTGAGTTGGTAGGAGCAGGCATTAGCCACAGGGGAGCTCCAAGGGCAGTGTGGGTAGAAGGAGTTGCAATGAGTGGGTGAGACAGCAAAAATTTTGTAGGAAACTACTGGGGATTGAAGTCAGGGAATGGAAATGGTGAAGTGAAAGGCATACAAACCCAGGTCTCAAAGGTGTTTGCTTAGGCATCTGTCCACATGGGCCAGGTATTATGGGAGCCTCACAGGAGTGTATGAGCCACCTTCACAGACTAGACACTAACACAAGAAAAGTTATGAACAGATATGTGGCAGTTTAAGGAAGCAGTAAATGGGGAACAAAGCAAGGAAGGCACCAAATACCATTTGTTATACACATGCTTTGTGCCAAGCACTTTGCATTTGTTTAATTCCACCCACTTAATAAGCCTCTGAGTTTAGTAACCATCATGAGCTGCTGGCCCAGAAGTTGAGAGGCAATAGAGTATACTGCATTAAATCATAGACTCTGCAGCCAAGTTGCTGGGCTTTGAATCCTCTTTGTGCAACTTACAGTGTGACTTTAACACTATATTGTAGAGATATAGGTAGAAATGTACAGATAAAGATAGAGAAACACTGTGTATCATTGCCTTTACCTACACAAAAGGACTAATAACACCACCTAATTTATGGAACCACTGTATGTATTAAATAAGTTAATACATGTAAAGCATTTTAAAGAATATCTGGCACATGGTAAGGACCAGCTAGTTACTAACTTCATTACAGAACAAGCAACTTGCCTAAGGTCATGCAGCTATTTTGTAGTAGAGTCAGGATTCATCTTGCGTCTGACTTCAAAGTCCAGACTCTTTTCACTATCTCTGGACAATGCATGATTAATTTCTAAATACACTGTTCAGACAATAATTTCCAGTGGCGCTCAGAGCTAGGAGAATTATTTCAGGTTAAGGTAGTCAGAGATACTTATTAAAGAAGGATCTAAGGCAGGCCCTAAAAAATGAATGGAACTTTGGAAGTGAGAAGGAAAGGAGTGGGCATACTAAGTGAGTGTATTGGCATGAGTATACATATAGTGTTAGAAAAATGCAAATATCCATAACTTAACACTTTCTAATGGAAATAGAAGAGTGCATTGAACAGCATGTCAGTTCTGCAGATCAATATCAAGTGTCTCAAATGTCAGTGATTTTGGTTGTCATACACTTCATTTAGAACCCAAACACTTCTATTCACACCTCCATGTATTATTTTAAACAGACGTTGTGGTAAAATTGAAGCCATTTCAATAGAAAAACAAAGTTTGCATCAATTACTTCTGTTTCCTAAAAATAATAGTGCAATGATTAAAAAATTAGCAAATTATGAAACATATTTAAATCAGGACTACAAGGCTGTACTTTACCTATTAAAATATGCTGATGATTTTTTTCTGTCAGATTATTTTTTTTATTTTTTTGAGAAAGAAAGTATTTATATCCTGTTTTTATACTGCAAGAATTGTAATTCTTTATCATCTTGATAGCATCATTCTAATTTTTGAAATATGTTTAAAATAATTTAAAAAATAAAATTGTGTTTAAATTACCCACTAGATCTTTTCCCCTCTCATGTAAATCCGAATTGATATTAAGAAAAGTAAAACACTCTCTCCATGTTCAAATATTTTGGTGTCTGTGAATATTCCCCTTGAGAGGTTCATTTCCTCTATACCTCATAAATCATGTAATCACTACCCGATTTGGTCATGTCAACTAAATAGTTATAGATACATCACTAAGTGACATGTGATTTATAGTTCTGGTAGGTAATCTCTGATGGCAAAGATCCTTTAATGTCTTCTTCCATAGGACCAAGTGCCCTTTATTAGTGATTTCTAGACATTTTTAAAAATCTAATAACAAATTTTTAGAAAACATAAAATGTAATCAGAACTGCTTCAATGTATTCACCAGATCTCGTGTGTGTGTGTGTGTGTGTGTATGTGTGTTTTATTTGATCTTTCATCAACATCTAATAGTTTTTATTCCCTGAGTTTAAAAGAAATACACAATTCCTGTGTACAACCAGAAAAAACATAGGATTGCTATATTGTTTTTCCAGCTCTGAATGGGCTTTGTAAAGTTTTCTAAAACATGTCTTTAGTGAGGTATTCATGTTCTTTTCATTTTTTTAAACCTAGTAATTGAAAATTATACATATATCAAAATATTTTTAAAACATACAAGAAATGTGCATCTTTTTTTATACCAATTATGATAGTGAGCTACTT